>OY751563.1:7385336-7975098 GCA_963572285.1 Caenorhabditis drosophilae | reverse complement strand
GGCCTTAACCGGTCAAGAATCCGGGTTATTCCGGAAATTAAGCCTTTTTAGGCTCTTTTTAAGGTTTCACAGGCCTTATCTCAGTCATTTTTGATTTCTGTTCCAGGAGACTAGTGCCAATCGATTCAGCGTGTTAAACTACATCAGAATAGTCTCTACTAGGGCCTAAAATAGGCCTTAACCGGTCAGGAATCCGGGTTATTCCGGAAATTAAGCCTTTTTAGGCTCTTTTTAAGGTTTCACAGGCCTTATCTCAGTTATTTTTGATTTCTGTTCCAGGAGACTAGTGCCAATCGATTCAGCGTGTTGAACTACATCAGATTAGTCTCTACTAGGGCCTAAAATAGGCATTAAGCGGTCAGGAATCCGGGTTATTCCGGAAATTAGGCCTTTTTAGGCTCTTTTTAAGGTTTAACAGGCCTTATCTCAGTTATTTTTGATTTCTGTTCCAGGAGACTAGTGCCAATCGATTCAGCGTGTTGAACTACATCAGATTAGTCTCTACTAGGGCCTAAAATAGGCCTTAACCGGTCAGGAATCCGGGTTATTCCGGAAATTAGGCCTTTTTAGGCTCTTTTTAAGGTTTAACAGGCCTTATCTCAGTCATTTTTGATTTCTGTTCCAGGAGACTAGTGCCAATCGATTCAGCGTGTTAAACTACATCAGAATAGTCTCTACTAGGGCCTAAAAATAGGCCTTAACCGGTCAGGAATCCGGGTTATTCCGGAAATTAGGCCTTTTTAGGCTCTTTTTAGGGTTTCACAGGCCTTATCTCAGTTATTTTTGATTTCTGTTCCAGGAGACTAATGCCAATCGATTCAGCGTGTTGAACTACATCAGATTAGTCTCTACTAGGGCCTAAAATAGGCCTTAACCGGTCAAGAATCCGGGTTATTCCGGAAATTAAGCCTTTTTAGGCTCTTTTTAAGGTTTCACAGGCCTTATCTCAGTCATTTTTGATTTCTGTTCCAGGAGACTAGTGCCAATCGATTCAGCGTGTTAAACTACATCAGAATAGTCTCTACTAGGGCCTAAAATAGGCCTTAACCGGTCAGGAATCCGGGTTATTCCGGAAATTAGGCCTTTTTAGGCTCTTTTTAAGGTTTCACAGGCCTTATCTCAGTTATTTTTGATTTCTGTTCCAGGAGACTAGTGCCAATCGATTCAGCGTGTTGAACTACATCAGATTAGTCTCTACTAGGGCCTAAAATAGGCATTAAGCGGTCAGGAATCCGGGTTATTCCGGAAATTAGGCCTTTTTAGGCTCTTTTTAAGGTTTAACAGGCCTTATCTCAGTTATTTTTGATTTCTGTTCCAGGAGACTAGTGCCAATCGATTCAGCGTGTTGAACTACATCAGATTAGTCTCTACTAGGGCCTAAAATAGGCCTTAACCGGTCAGGAATCCGGGTTATTCCGGAAATTAGGCCTTTTTAGGCTCTTTTTAAGGTTTCACAGGCCTTATCTCAGTTATTTTTGATTTCTGTTCCAGGAGACTAGTGCCAATCGATTCACCGTGTTGAACTACATCAGATTAGTCTCTACTAGGGCCTAAAATAGGCATTAAGCGGTCAGGAATCCGGGTTATTCCGGAAATTAGGCCTTTTTAGGCTCTTTTTAAGGTTTAACAGGCCTTATCTCAGTTATTTTTGATTTCTGTTCCAGGAGACTAGTGCCAATCGATTCAGCGTGTTGAACTACATCAGATTAGTCTCTACTAGGGCCTAAAATAGGCCTTAACCGGTCAGGAATCCGGGTTATTCCGGAAATTAGGCCTTTTTAGGCTCTTTTTAAGGTTTAACAGGCCTTATCTCAGTCATTTTTGATTTCTGTTCCAGGAGACTAGTGCCAATCGATTCAGCGTGTTAAACTACATCAGAATAGTCTCTACTAGGGCCTAAAATAGGCCTTAACCGGTCAGGAATCCGGGTTATTCCGGAAATTAGGCCTTTTTAGGCTCTTTTTAGGGTTTCACAGGCCTTATCTCAGTTATTTTTGATTTCTGTTCCAGGAGACTAGTGCCAATCGATTCAGCGTGTTGAACTACATCAGAATAGTCTCTACTAGGGCCTAAATTAGGCCTTAACCGGTCAGGAATCCGGGTTATTCCGGAAATTAGGCCGTTTTAGGCTCTTTTTAAGGTTTAACAGGCCTTATCTCAGTTATTTTTGATTTCTGTTCCAGGAGACTAATGCCAATCGATTCAGCGTGTTGAACTACATCAGATTAGTCTCTACTAGGGCCTAAAATAGGCCTTAACCGGTCAGGAATCCGGGTTATTCCGGAAATTAAGCCTTTTTAGGCTCTTTTTAAGGTTTCACAGGCCTTATCTCAGTTATTTTTGATTTCTGTTCCAGGAGACTAGTGCCAATCGATTCACCGTGTTGAACTACATCAGATTAGTCTCTACTAGGGCCTAAAATAGGCATTAAGCGGTCAGGAATCCGGGTTATTCCGGAAATTAGGCCTTTTTAGGCTCTTTTTAAGGTTTAACAGGCCTTATCTCAGTTATTTTTGATTTCTGTTCCAGGAGACTAGTGCCAATCGATTCAGCGTGTTGAACTACATCAGATTAGTCTCTACTAGGGCCTAAAATAGGCCTTAACCGGTCAGGAATCCGGGTTATTCCGGAAATTAGGCCTTTTTAGGCTCTTTTTAAGGTTTAACAGGCCTTATCTCAGTCATTTTTGATTTCTGTTCCAGGAGACTAGTGCCAATCGATTCAGCGTGTTAAACTACATCAGAATAGTCTCTACTAGGGCCTAAAATAGGCCTTAACCGGTCAGGAATCCGGGTTATTCCGGAAATTAGGCCTTTTAGGCTCTTTTAGGGTTTCACAGGCCTTATCTCAGTCAATTTTGATTTCTGTTCCAGGAGACTAGTGCCAATCGATTCAGCGTGTCAAACTACATCAGAATAGTCTCTACTAGGGCATAAAACAGGCATTAACCGGTCAGGAATCCGGGTTATTCCGGAAATTAGGCATTTTTAGGCTCTTTTTAAGGTTTAACAGGCCTTATCTCAGTTATTTTTGATTTCTGTTCCAGGAGACTAGTGCCAATCGATTCAGCGTGTTGAACTACATCAGATTAGTCTCTACTAGGGCCTAAAATAGGCCTTAACCGGTCAGGAATCCGGGTTATTCCGGGAAATTAGGCCATTTTAGGCTCTTTTTAGGGTTTCACAGGCCTTATCTCAGTCAATTTTGATTTCTGTTCAGGAGACTAGTGCCAATCGATTCAGCGTGTTGAACTACATCAGATTAGTCTCTACTAGGGCCTAAAATAGGCCTTAACCGGTCAGGAATCCGGGTTATTCCGGAAATTAGGCCTTTTTAGGCTCTTTTTAGGGTTTCACAGGCCTTATCTCAGTCAATTTTGATTCTGTTCCAGGGAGACTAGTGCCAATCGATTCAGCGTGTCAAACTACATCAGAATAGTCTCTACTAGGGCCTAAAATAGGCATTAACCGGTCAGGAATCCGGGTTATTCCGGAAATTAGGCCTTTTAGGCTCTTTTTAAGGTTTAACAGGCCTTATCTCAGTTATTTTTGATTTCTGTTCCAGGAGACTAGTGCCAATCGATTCAGCGTGTTGAACTACATCAGAATAGTCTCTACTAGGGCCTAAAATAGGCATTAACCGGTCAGGAATCCGGGTTATTCCGGAAATTAGGCCTTTTTAGGCTCTTTTTAAGGTTTAACAGGCCTTATCTCAGTTATTTTTGATTTCTGTTCCAGGAGGACTAGTGCCAATCGATTCAGCGTGTTGAACTACATCAGATTAGGTCTCTACTAGGGCCTAAAAATAGGCTTTAACCGGTCAGGAATCCGGGTTATTCCGGAAATTAGGCCTTTTTAGGCTCTTTTTCAGGTTTCACAGGCCTTATCTCAGTTATTTTTGATTTCTGTTCCAGGAGACTAATGCCAATCGATTCAGCGTGTTGAACTACATCAGATTAGTCCTCTACTAGGGCCTAAAATAGGCCTTAACCGGTCAGGAATCCGGGTTATTCCGGAAATTAGGCCTTTTTAGGCTCTTTTTAGGGTTCACAGGCCTTATCTCAGTCAATTTTGATTTCTGTTCCAGGAGACTAGTGCCAATCAATTTCAGCGTGTTGAACTACATCAGATTAGTCTCTACTAGGGCCTAAAATAGGCCTTAACCGGTCAGGAATCCGGGTTATTCCGGAAATTAGGCCTTTTTAGGCTCTTTTTAGGGTTTCACAGGCCTTATCTCAGTTATTTTTGATTTCTGTTCCAGGAGACTAGTGCCAATCGATTCAGCGTGTCAAACTACATCAGAATAGTCTCTACTAGGGCCTAAAATAGGCATTAACCGGTCAGGAATCCGGGTTATTCGGGAAATTAGGCATTTTTAGGCTCTTTTTAAGGTTAACAGGCCTTATCTCAGTTATTTTTGATTTCTGTTCCAGGAGACTAGTGCCAATCGATTCAGCGTGTTGACTACATCAGATTAGTCTCTACTAGGGCCTAAAATAGGCCTTAACCGGTCAGGAATCCGGGTTATTCCGGGAAATTAGGCCATTTTAGGCTCTTTTTAGGGTTTCACAGGCCTTATCTCAGTCAATTTTGATTTCTGTTCCAGGAGACTAGTGCCAATCGATTCAGCGTGTTGAACTACATCAGATTAGTCTCTACTAGGGCCTAAAATAGGCCTTAACCGGTCAGGAATCCGGGTTATTCCGGAAATTAGGCCTTTTTAGGCTCTTTTTAGGGTTTCACAGGCCTTATCTCAGTCAATTTTGATTTCTGTTCCAGGAGACTAGTGCCAATCGATTCAGCGTGTCAAACTACATCAGAATAGTCTCTACTAGGGCCTAAAATAGGCATTAACCGGTCAGGAATCCGGGTTATTCCGGAAATTAGGCCTTTTTAGGCTCTTTTTAAGGTTTAACAGGCCTTATCTCAGTTATTTTTGATTTCTGTTCCAGGAGACTAGTGCCAATCGATTCAGCGTGTTGAACTACATCAGAATAGTCTCTACTAGGGCCTAAAATAGTCATTAACCGGTCAGGAATCCGGGTTATTCCGGAAATTAGGCCTTTTTAGGCTCTTTTTAAGGTTTAACAGGCCTTATCTCAGTTATTTTTGATTTCTGTTCCAGGAGACTAGTGCCAATCGATTCAGCGTGTTGAACTACATCAGATTAGTCTCTACTAGGGCCTAAAATAGGCTTTAACCGGTCAGGAATCCGGGTTATTCCGGAAATTAGGCCTTTTTAGGCTCTTTTTCAGGTTTCACAGGCCTTATCTCAGTTATTTTTGATTTTCTGTTCCAGGAGACTAATGCCAATCGATTCAGCGTGTTGAACTACATCAGATTAGTCTCTACTAGGCGCCTAAAATAGGCCTTAACCGGTCAGGAATCCGGGTTATTCCGGAAATTAGGCCTTTTTAGGCTCTTTTTAGGGTTTCACAGGCTTATCTCAGTCAATTTTGATTTCTGTTCCAGGAGACTAGTGCCAATCAATTCAGCGTGTTGAACTACATCAGATTAGTCTCTACTAGGGCCTAAAAAGGCCTTAACCGGTCCAGGAATCCGGGTTATTCCGGAAATTAGGCCTTTTTAGGCTCTTTTTAGGGTTTCACAGGCCTTATCTCAGTCAATTTTGATTTCTGTTCCAGGAGACTAGTGCCAATCGATTCAGCGTGTCAAACTACATCAGAATAGTCTCTACTAGGGCCTAAAATAGGCATCTTAACCGGTCAGGAATCCGGGTTTATTCCGGAAATTAGGCCTTTTTAGGCTCTTTTAAGGTTTAACAGGCCTTATCTCAGTTATTTTTGATTTCTGTTCCAGGAGACTAGTGCCAATCGATTCAGCGTGTCAAACTACATCAGAATAGTCTCTACTAGGGCCTAAAATAGGCATTAACCGGTCAGGAACCGGGTTATTCCGGAAATTAGGCCTTTTTAGGCTCTTTTTAAGGTTTTAACAGGGCCTTATCTCAGTTATTTTTGATTTCTGTTCCAGGAGACTAATGCCAATCGATTCAGCGTGTTGAACTACATCAGATTAGTCTCTACTAGGGCCTAAAATAGGCCTTAACCGGTCAGGAATCCGGGTTATTCCGGAAATTAGGCCTTTTTAGGCTCTTTTTAGGGTTTCACAGGCCTTATCTCAGTTATTTTTGATTTCTGTTCTAGGAGACTAATGCCAATCGATTCAGCGTGTTGAACTACATCAGAATAGTCTCTACTAGGGCCTAAAATAGGCCTTAACCGGTCAGGAATCCGGGTTATTCCGGAAATTAGGCCTTTTTAGGCTCTTTTTAAGGTTTAACAGGCCTTATCTCAGTTATTTTTGATTTCTGTTCCAGGAGACTAGTGCCAACCGATTCAGCGTGTTGAACTACATCAGAATAGCCTCTACTAGGGCCTAAAATAGGCCTTAACCGGTCAGGAATCCGGGTTATTCCGGAAATTAGGCCTTTTTAGGCTCTTTTTAAGGTTTAACAGGCCTTATCTCAGTCATTTTTGATTTCTGTTCCAGGAGACTAGTGCCAATCGATTCAGCGTGTTAAACTACATCAGAATAGTCTCTACTAGGGCCTAAAATAGGCCTTAACCGGTCAGGAATCCGGGTTATTCCGGAAATTAGGCCTTTTTAGGCTCTTTTTAGGGTTTCACAGGCCTTATCTCAGTTATTTTTGATTTCTGTTCCAGGAGACTAGTGCCAATCGATTCAGCGTGTTGAACTACATCAGAATAGTCTCTACTAGGGCCTAAATTAGGCCTTAACCGGTCAGGAATCCGGGTTATTCCGGAAATTAGGCCGTTTTAGGCTCTTTTTAAGGTTTAACAGGCCTTATCTCAGTTATTTTTGATTTCTGTTCCAGGAGACTAATGCCAATCGATTCAGCGTGTTGAACTACATCAGATTAGTCTCTACTAGGGCCTAAAATAGGCCTTAACCGGTCAGGAATCCGGGTTATTCCGGAAATTAAGCCTTTTTAGGCTCTTTTTAAGGTTTCACAGGCCTTATCTCAGTTATTTTTGATTTCTGTTCCAGGAGACTAGTGCCAATCGATTCACCGTGTTGAACTACATCAGATTAGTCTCTACTAGGGCCTAAAATAGGCATTAAGCGGTCAGGAATCCGGGTTATTCCGGAAATTAGGCCTTTTTAGGCTCTTTTTAAGGTTTAACAGGCCTTATCTCAGTTATTTTTGATTTCTGTTCCAGGAGACTAGTGCCAATCGATTCAGCGTGTTGAACTACATCAGATTAGTCTCTACTAGGGCCTAAAATAGGCCTTAACCGGTCAGGAATCCGGGTTATTCCGGAAATTAGGCCTTTTTAGGCTCTTTTTAAGGTTTAACAGGCCTTATCTCAGTCATTTTTGATTTCTGTTCCAGGAGACTAGTGCCAATCGATTCAGCGTGTTAAACTACATCAGAATAGTCTCTACTAGGGCCTAAAATAGGCCTTAACCGGTCAGGAATCCGGGTTATTCCGGAAATTAGGCCTTTTTAGGCTCTTTTTAGGGTTTCACAGGCCTTATCTCAGTCAATTTTGATTTCTGTTCCAGGAGACTAGTGCCAATCGATTCAGCGTGTCAAACTACATCAGAATAGTCTCTACTAGGGCATAAAACAGGCATTAACCGGTCAGGAATCCGGGTTATTCCGGAAATTAGGCATTTTTAGGCTCTTTTTAAGGTTTAACAGGCCTTATCTCAGTTATTTTTGATTTCTGTTCCAGGAGACTAGTGCCAATCGATTCAGCGTGTTGAACTACATCAGATTAGTCTCTACTAGGGCCTAAAATAGGCCTTAACCGGTCAGGAATCCGGGTTATTCCGGAAATTAGGCCATTTTAGGCTCTTTTTAGGGTTTCACAGGCCTTATCTCAGTCAATTTTGATTTCTGTTCCAGGAGACTAGTGCCAATCGATTCAGCGTGTTGAACTACATCAGATTAGTCTCTACTAGGGCCTAAAATAGGCCTTAACCGGTCAGGAATCCGGGTTATTCCGGAAATTAGGCCTTTTTAGGCTCTTTTTAGGGTTTCACAGGCCTTATCTCAGTCAATTTTGATTTCTGTTCCAGGAGACTAGTGCCAATCGATTCAGCGTGTCAAACTACATCAGAATAGTCTCTACTAGGGCCTAAAATAGGCATTAACCGGTCAGGAATCCGGGTTATTCCGGAAATTAGGCCTTTTTAGGCTCTTTTTAAGGTTTAACAGGCCTTATCTCAGTTATTTTTGATTTCTGTTCCAGGAGACTAGTGCCAATCGATTCAGCGTGTTGAACTACATCAGAATAGTCTCTACTAGGGCCTAAAATAGGCATTAACCGGTCAGGAATCCGGGTTATTCCGGAAATTAGGCCTTTTTAGGCTCTTTTTAAGGTTTAACAGGCCTTATCTCAGTTATTTTTGATTTCTGTTCCAGGAGACTAGTGCCAATCGATTCAGCGTGTTGAACTACATCAGATTAGTCTCTACTAGGGCCTAAAATAGGCTTTAACCGGTCAGGAATCCGGGTTATTCCGGAAATTAGGCCTTTTTAGGCTCTTTTTCAGGTTTCACAGGCCTTATCTCAGTTATTTTTGATTTCTGTTCCAGGAGACTAATGCCAATCGATTCAGCGTGTTGAACTACATCAGATTAGTCTCTACTAGGGCCTAAAATAGGCCTTAACCGGTCAGGAATCCGGGTTATTCCGGAAATTAGGCCTTTTTAGGCTCTTTTTAGGGTTTCACAGGCCTTATCTCAGTCAATTTTGATTTCTGTTCCAGGAGACTAGTGCCAATCAATTCAGCGTGTTGAACTACATCAGATTAGTCTCTACTAGGGCCTAAAATAGGCCTTAACCGGTCAGGAATCCGGGTTATTCCGGAAATTAGGCCTTTTTAGGCTCTTTTTAGGGTTTCACAGGCCTTATCTCAGTCAATTTTGATTTCTGTTCCAGGAGACTAGTGCCAATCGATTCAGCGTGTCAAACTACATCAGAATAGTCTCTACTAGGGCCTAAAATAGGCATTAACCGGTCAGGAATCCGGGTTATTCCGGAAATTAGGCCTTTTTAGGCTCTTTTTAAGGTTTAACAGGCCTTATCTCAGTTATTTTTGATTTCTGTTCCAGGAGACTAGTGCCAATCGATTCAGCGTGTCAAACTACATCAGAATAGTCTCTACTAGGGCCTAAAATAGGCATTAACCGGTCAGGAATCCGGGTTATTCCGGAAATTAGGCCTTTTTAGGCTCTTTTTAAGGTTTAACAGGCCTTATCTCAGTTATTTTTGATTTCTGTTCCAGGAGACTAATGCCAATCGATTCAGCGTGTTGAACTACATCAGATTAGTCTCTACTAGGGCCTAAAATAGGCCTTAACCGGTCAGGAATCCGGGTTATTCCGGAAATTAGGCCTTTTTAGGCTCTTTTTAGGGTTTCACAGGCCTTATCTCAGTTATTTTTGATTTCTGTTCTAGGAGACTAATGCCAATCGATTCAGCGTGTTGAACTACATCAGAATAGTCTCTACTAGGGCCTAAAATAGGCCTTAACCGGTCAGGAATCCGGGTTATTCCGGAAATTAGGCCTTTTTAGGCTCTTTTTAAGGTTTAACAGGCCTTATCTCAGTTATTTTTGATTTCTGTTCCAGGAGACTAGTGCCAACCGATTCAGCGTGTTGAACTACATCAGAATAGCCTCTACTAGGGCCTAAAATAGGCCTTAACCGGTCAGGAATCCGGGTTATTCCGGAAATTAGGCCTTTTTAGGCTCTTTTTAAGGTTTAACAGGCCTTATCTCAGTTATTTTTGATTTCTGTTCCAGGAGACTAGTGCCAATCGATTCAGCGTGTTGAACTACATCAGATTAGTCTCTACTAGGGCCTAAAATAGGCCTTAACCGGTCAGGAATCCGGGTTATTCCGGAAATTAGGCCATTTTAGGCTCTTTTTAGGGTTTCACAGGCCTTATCTCAGTCAATTTTGATTTCTGTTCCAGGAGACTAGTGCCAATCGATTCAGCGTGTTGAACTACATCAGATTAGTCTCTACTAGGGCCTAAAATAGGCCTTAACCGGTCAGGAATCCGGGTTATTCCGGAAATTAGGCCTTTTTAGGCTCTTTTTAGGGTTTCACAGGCCTTATCTCAGTCAATTTTGATTTCTGTTCCAGGAGACTAGTGCCAATCGATTCAGCGTGTCAAACTACATCAGAATAGTCTCTACTAGGGCCTAAAATAGGCATTAACCGGTCAGGAATCCGGGTTATTCCGGAAATTAGGCCTTTTTAGGCTCTTTTTAAGGTTTAACAGGCCTTATCTCAGTTATTTTTGATTTCTGTTCCAGGAGACTAGTGCCAATCGATTCAGCGTGTTGAACTACATCAGAATAGTCTCTACTAGGGCCTAAAATAGGCATTAACCGGTCAGGAATCCGGGTTATTCCGGAAATTAGGCCTTTTTAGGCTCTTTTTAAGGTTTAACAGGCCTTATCTCAGTTATTTTTGATTTCTGTTCCAGGAGACTAGTGCCAATCGATTCAGCGTGTTGAACTACATCAGATTAGTCTCTACTAGGGCCTAAAATAGGCTTTAACCGGTCAGGAATCCGGGTTATTCCGGAAATTAGGCCTTTTTAGGCTCTTTTTCAGGTTTCACAGGCCTTATCTCAGTTATTTTTGATTTCTGTTCCAGGAGACTAATGCCAATCGATTCAGCGTGTTGAACTACATCAGATTAGTCTCTACTAGGGCCTAAAATAGGCCTTAACCGGTCAGGAATCCGGGTTATTCCGGAAATTAGGCCTTTTTAGGCTCTTTTTAGGGTTTCACAGGCCTTATCTCAGTCAATTTTGATTTCTGTTCCAGGAGACTAGTGCCAATCAATTCAGCGTGTTGAACTACATCAGATTAGTCTCTACTAGGGCCTAAAATAGGCCTTAACCGGTCAGGAATCCGGGTTATTCCGGAAATTAGGCCTTTTTAGGCTCTTTTTAGGGTTTCACAGGCCTTATCTCAGTCAATTTTGATTTCTGTTCCAGGAGACTAGTGCCAATCGATTCAGCGTGTCAAACTACATCAGAATAGTCTCTACTAGGGCCTAAAATAGGCATTAACCGGTCAGGAATCCGGGTTATTCCGGAAATTAGGCCTTTTTAGGCTCTTTTTAAGGTTTAACAGGCCTTATCTCAGTTATTTTTGATTTCTGTTCCAGGAGACTAGTGCCAATCGATTCAGCGTGTCAAACTACATCAGAATAGTCTCTACTAGGGCCTAAAATAGGCATTAACCGGTCAGGAATCCGGGTTATTCCGGAAATTAGGCCTTTTTAGGCTCTTTTTAAGGTTTAACAGGCCTTATCTCAGTTATTTTTGATTTCTGTTCCAGGAGACTAATGCCAATCGATTCAGCGTGTTGAACTACATCAGATTAGTCTCTACTAGGGCCTAAAATAGGCCTTAACCGGTCAGGAATCCGGGTTATTCCGGAAATTAGGCCTTTTTAGGCTCTTTTTAGGGTTTCACAGGCCTTATCTCAGTTATTTTTGATTTCTGTTCTAGGAGACTAATGCCAATCGATTCAGCGTGTTGAACTACATCAGAATAGTCTCTACTAGGGCCTAAAATAGGCCTTAACCGGTCAGGAATCCGGGTTATTCCGGAAATTAGGCCTTTTTAGGCTCTTTTTAAGGTTTAACAGGCCTTATCTCAGTTATTTTTGATTTCTGTTCCAGGAGACTAGTGCCAATCGATTCAGCGTGTCAAACTACATCAGAATAGTCTCTACTAGGGCCTAAAATAGGCATTAACCGGTCAGGAATCCGGGTTATTCCGGAAATTAGGCCTTTTTAGGCTCTTTTTAAGGTTTAACAGGCCTTATCTCAGTTATTTTTGATTTCTGTTCCAGGAGACTAGTGCCAATCGATTCAGCGTGTCAAACTACATCAGAATAGTCTCTACTAGGGCCTAAAATAGGCATTAACCGGTCAGGAATCCGGGTTATTCCGGAAATTAGGCCTTTTTAGGCTCTTTTTAGGGTTTCACAGGCCTTATCTCAGTCAATTTTGATTTCTGTTCCAGGAGACTAGTGCCAACCGATTCAGCGTGTTGAACTACATCAGAATAGCCTCTACTAGGGCCTAAAATAGGCCTTAACCGGTCAGGAATCCGGGTTATTCCGGAAATTAGGCCTTTTTAGGCTCTTTTTAAGGTTTAACAGGCCTTATCTCAGTTATTTTTGATTTCTGTTCCAGGAGACTAGTGCCAATCGATTCAGCGTGTTGAACTAAATCAGAATAGTCTCTACTAGGGCCTAAAATAGGCCTTAACCGGTCAGGAATCCGGGTTATTCCGGAAATTAGGCCTTTTTAGGCTCTTTTTAAGGTTTAACAGGCCTTATCTCAGTTATTTTTGATTTCTGTTCCAGGAGACTAGTGCCAATCGATTCAGCGTGTTGAACTATATCATATTAGTCTCTACTAGGGCCTAAAATAGGCCTTAACCGGTCAGGAATCCGGGTTATTCCGGAAATTAGGCCTTTTTAGGCTCTTTTTAGGGTTTCACAGGCCTTATCTCAGTCAATTTTGATTTCTGTTCCAGGAGACTAATGCCAATCGATTCAGCGTGTTGAACTACATCAGATTAGTCTCTACTAGGGCCTAAAATAGGCCTTAACCGGTCAGGAATCCGGGTTATTCCGGAAATTAGGCCTTTTTAGGCTCTTTTTAGGGTTTCACAGGCCTTATCTCAGTCAATTTTGATTTCTGTTCCAGGAGACTAATGCCAATCGATTCAGCGTGTTGAACTACATCAGAATAGTCTCTACTAGGGCCTAAAATAGGCCTTAACCGGTCAGGAATCCGGGTTATTCCGGAAATTAAGCCTTTTTAGGCTCTTTTTAGGGTTTCACAGGCCTTATCTCAGTTATTTTTGATTTCTGTTCTAGGAGACTAATGCCAATCGATTCAGCGTGTTGAACTACATCAGAATAGTCTCTACTAGGGCCTAAAATAGGCCTTAACCGGTCAGGAATCCGGGTTATTCCGGAAATTAAGCCTTTTTAGGCTCTTTTTAAGGTTTAACAGGCCTTATCTCAGTTATTTTTGATTTCTGTTCCAGGAGACTAGTGCCAATCGATTCAGCGTGTTGAACTACATCAGATTAGTCTCTACTAGGGCCTAAAATAGGCCTTAACCGGTCAGGAATCCGGGTTATTCCGGAAATTAGGCCTTTTTAGGCTCTTTTTAAGGTTTAACAGGCCTTATCTCAGTTATTTTTGATTTCTTTTCCAGGAGACTAGTGCCAATCGATTCAGCGCGTTGAACTACATCAGATTAGTCTCTACTAGGGCCTAAAATAGGCCTTAACCGGTCAGGAATCCGGGTTATTCCGGAAATTAGGCCTTTTTAGGCTCTTTTTAGGGTTTCACAGGCCTTATCTCAGTCAATTTTGATTTCTGTTCCAGGAGACTAGTGCCAATCGATTCAGCGTGTTGAACTACATCAGATTAGTCTCTACTAGGGCCTAAAATAGGCCTTAACCGGTCAGGAATCCGGGTTATTCCGGAAATTAGGCCTTTTTAGGCTCTTTTTCAGGTTTCACAGGCCTTATCTCAGTTATTTTTGATTTCTGTTCCAGGAGACTAATGCCAATCGATTCAGCGTGTTGAACTACATCAGATTAGTCTCTACTAGGGCCTAAAATAGGCATTAACCGGTCAGGAATCCGGGTTATTCCGGAAATTAGGCCTTTTTAGGCTCTTTTTAGGGTTTCACAGGCCTTATCTCAGTCAATTTTGATTTCTGTTCCAGGAGACTAATGCCAATCGATTCAGCGTGTTGAACTACATCAGATTAGTCTCTACTAGGGCCTAAAATAGGCCTTAACCGGTCAGGAATCCGGGTTATTCCGGAAATTAGGCCTTTTTAGGCTCTTTTTGAGGTTTCACAGGCCTTATCTCAGTTATTTTTGATTTCTGTTCTAGGAGAGAGAGAGAGAGAGAGGACTTTCAAATTTCTTAAAAATTGTATATATTTCAGATAAGAAAACGTTTATTGCAATTATTCAATAAAAATATTTACCCGATTGCTGTTTTGTCCCTTAATGTCATTTCTTTGAGAGGAAGGTATGAGCAAATTTGTATATGAAAAGCTTAAATCTGAAATTTTTTAAAGAAACAATGCTCGAGTTGTAAGATCTTTAGCAACAATTGAGATGTGATTTTAATTTGATGAGAAAATTATTTTTTTTAAATTTAAATAAATTAGTTCAACATTTTTCCATATTGATTTTTTAATACAAAACCGGATTTTTACAACAAAAAAAGAAATTGTTTTCTTAAAACTTTTACAGCAAGATTTTTTCGTGACATTTTTTCTAGTTTCTCAACTTACTTTTTGTGTTTTCTAAACAATTTTTTTTTCAATAATTTAACTTTAAGATTAATTAAAACAAATTAGCGAATACTTTTAAAAAATCCTCGTTTTTAAACGCTTCAACCCCCTGTTAGTAGAAAGTTTTTTTTGAATCGCTTCTTGAATAAAATCTTACGGTAAAAAATGTCACGGAAAACTTGAAATTTGAAATCAATTTTCTTTTTCTTTTCCATTGATTTTTACTTTTACAAAGAAAAAAAAACTCACAAATTTTAAATACTAAATCAACACCACCAAATCAACCAATCAATATTCTTGATTTTATCGACTTACCAGATTCCATCAAACATTTTCAAGTTGTAAGCTTTTTCTGAAATAACCTTGAATTCCTAAGTTCCAATCAATAAGATCCATCTTGTACTTCGATCTACGCGACATCATCTTATTCATTTCTTAGAATTTTTTAAAATAATGAGCACATTTTACACATTTTTAAAGGAGCATTTTTTAAGACCTCTGGCACAAACCGGTGCCTCTGCACAAAAAATGTAATTCTGTTCAAGACACTATAAAACCACTTACAGTATTATTATAATTCTTCGATCTAAAACCCCTAATTTGATATCTGAAAAGCAATTTGTAAAAGAAAAATATTTTTAAAAAGATCCATGATGATGAATGAATATCCGACCTGATGGATGATGAAAAATTTGAGCGAATAAATCAATTCGACCACCAAAAATAAAAACAAAAAAAATAACGAGCAAATGACAATAATTTGAATCACAAATGGAAGAAACAAAAAAAGCAAAATATTGTAGAAAAATTGTCACTTATCATTTGATTGATTATCGAATATAAAACTGGTCAAATAAAAATGAAAAATAAAAAACAGAAAATAATGGAAATTCGACTTATTTTTATTTAAACAAAGAAAATATTAGCTACCAAGTTTTGAAGAAATAATTTTGCTTGAAGTTTTTACCTGAAAATAAAACAATTTTAATTAATTCAAACTTTAAAATTACCTTTTACTGAAAAAAAGAATTTCAGCTTTTTCTTTACATAGTTGAGCTCCATACATTAGCCAAATCTGGAAATACTTAATTGAATTTTAATATTTTCTGAAAATCAAACAACTCTTATTTTGAAGCGAAGACATTCTTTTTGCAGGATCCAATGAAACTTCTGTCTGAAAATAAATTATTATTCATTGGTTTAAGAAATATTTGAACAAACCTTTTCAACATATAAAAAAGAAAAATGAAGTCCCCCCCCCCACACTCCAGATCGCCCCCAAATACCCAGATAAACGAAAATGGAAAAATCCAAAAACCAAACCTACCCGAAATCAGCAACGTGTAATGAGATTACAGCAACTGAAGAAATTGAATAATTTCAATATGAAATTAATCGAGAACCGGGTTTTAGGATGCATCGAAAAACTGAAACAAACACCAAAGAAAATCCAATACTGAACCCAGCAAAATATTCATACGCTTTGATGATAATCAGCCGCTATTGCGACACACCTGAATGAAAGATCCCAACTCAACATAAAAACAAAAGACGCGCTATAAAGGCAATAGAAAAAAGAGTAAGCGTAATTTCTTTGTGAATTAAAATAAAATTAATTCACGAAGAAAATGATATTGATTAAATGAAACCAACCAGATTGGTTGATTTTCTTAACTGAAAATGAAACCTGTGGTAGAAACAAACATGGAAAAGTCTGGAAAATATTCGGGAATAAATACTTAAACCAACTCAAAGAAATCTAATGGATTAAAAAATATTCAAGAACAGAAAACGATGAGAAATAAAACACAAAAGTGTTCAACAGGCTTTAAAAAGAAAAGACAAAATGATAAACTTGAAAAAAAATTACCATTTTGTTTACATCGGATCGTCCAAAGAAAACCAATTTTGATAAAATTTCAAACACATCCCACAAATGTAAAAATAATTCATAAAACTGAAAAAGTTCTTACAATCTTCTTGTTAGAAGCTAAAAGTTGCATGAACAACAAAGATCAAGCTTTGAAGACATCGTACGTAGATGCTTTTTCCAACATAATTATTCCATGAGATTTGATAACTAATCAATGTATGAAGCATTGAAAATTGTTACATAAAAAGAACACATAAAAGTCACAATTAAATCCACAAAAAAAACATGAAAAAAACTACATCAAACTGATCATTTGAGATGTTAAACCTGTCGACATCTCTGATAATAAACACTTGGTTTATAAGAGACATTTTAGCATTGAAAGAAAATTATAAATGAAACCAAACGAATTTGTATTTCAAAATTAATTTGAAAAAGACAAGTTTGCACTGAAAGACGCAGTTGCTTCACCAATTTCGAGCAAAAAAATGCACCAAAATGTTGTGATGAATTTTAGTTGAAACCTTGAAAAAGAAAAAAAAAGAATTAAACTAACTGAGCCTGTCGTGATAAATCCGAAATTCCTTTCAAAACATTGCTCCTCTTTTTTTCTCTAATTTTTTTCAGATGTTTAAACACTGAAATGTTCGTTAATTCGTTTTCCTATCTGTAAATCAAATAAATGATTTATAAAATTATTAATAAAATAAATTACTTTGAACATTTCGTTGAAGTTATAAAACCCTAAATTGATTCAAAGCTCGTTGAAAACCAAATCTAATCGATATTTGATTTCTTCTCATTGTTGAAATCCCCAGTTTCTTCGTTAAAAAATAATATAAAATCTGTGCATTTTCAAATTAAAATTAAACAATAAAAAAGTTTAAAAAGTGTTTTGTGAAAAGTTAATACAGAAATGTGTTATACATTTCTTTTAATACATTTCTGTATTAACTTTAAAATAAACCAAAAAAATTCTTTGAAAAATTGAAAACCCTGAAAATTATTTTAAAAAAACCCCAATTTAAACTAAAAAATTAAAGAAAAAGAGAAATGAAACTAAAAAAACTGAAAATTCGAAAAACAAAATTTTGAAAATTTCTAAAATTTTTGAAATAAAAACTTAAAAAGAAAAAGAAAGGAAAAAGAAAGATTAATTCAACTAACGAAGACATGTTCCAGGAAAACCTAAAAAAATGAATGAAACTTTGAAGAAAAAAGAAGAAAAAACGGAAAATATTTAAAAAAAAATTGAAAGTGAAATGATAAAAATTAAAAAAAAAAGAAACTGAAACTAAAGAAAAAAATTTGAAAAATAAAAACCCTGAAAAATATTTTGAAAAAACCCTAATTTAAACTAAAAAATTTAAAAAAAAGAGAACTGAAACTGAAGAAAAAACTTTGAAAATTAAAAACCCTGAAAAATATTTAAAAAAAAGCCCTAATTTAAACTAAAAAATTAAAGAAAAAAAAGAAATTGAATTTTAAAAAAAATTTGAAAATTAAAAACCCTGAAAACTATTTTGAAAAAACCCTATTTTAAACTAAAAAATTCGAAAATTCGGAAAACAAAATTTTGAAAAATTCCAAAATTTTTGAAATAAAAACTTAAAAAGAAAAAGAAAGGAAAAAGAAAGATTAATTCAACTAACGAAGATATGTTCTAGGAAAACCTAAAAAAAATGAATGAAACTTTGAAGAAAAAAAAAAAGAAAAAACGGAAAATATTTTTAAAAAAATTGAAAGTGAAATGATAAAAAAAATTTTAAAAAAAAGAAACTGAAACTAAAGAAAAAAATTTGAAAATTAAAAACCCTGAAAAATATTAAAAAAAACCCTAATTTAAACTAAAAAATACGAAAATTCGGAAAACAAAATTTTGAAAAATTCTTGAAAAAATCAACTAACGAAGATATTTGAAAAATCAACTAACGAAGATATGTTCTAGGAAAACCTAAAAAAAATGAATGAAACTTCGAAGAAAAAAAAAAGAAAGAAAAAACGGAAAATATAAAAAAAATTTGAAAGTGAAATGATAAAAACTCCTAAAAAACTAAAAAATTAAACCTAAAGCACCTGAAAATCAAAAGGGAAAGAATAAGAAAAAAAAATTGAAAAGAAAAAATCTAAAAAAAAAGAAATCTAAAAAGAGAAAATCTAAAAAGTAATTCAAAAGTTGAAAAAAAAAGAAAAAATCTAAAAAAAGAAAAGAAAAAGAAACAAAAATCAAATAAATAAACTAACTGTTAAGTTCGTTCGTTCTGAACACCTCTTAACCGTTTCCAAATAAACCAAAAATGACTTAAGTCTTAGCCGTAATGTTAAGGTTTTTAGAGATTTGTTTGAAGCGCTGGAAAATTAATTACATTGAACTATTCAAGTCAATTGAAAAAAAAAGTTGAACTTACTTTGAGTTCGGCTCAATTGTTCCATCGATTTAATTGATTATTGAATTAAAATCTCTGAAGAAATTTTCAAAAACCAAAAAAGAAAGAAAGAAATCTCAAAAAGAGATAAAAGGAAAAGAAAAATTATGATGATGATGAGGAAAAATGAAGAATAGTTTGATGAAAGTGATAAGAATCGTGGAAAAACTTAGAGAAAAAAACGCTCATTTTAGCAACAGCCAAAAGCTGGTACATCTGAGGTTTCCGTTCCGGATGTAACGCGCTTATCAAAAAGTATTTCAGCTTGTTATTTTATATATTTTATGGACCCACCACAAATAGAAAAGGGAATCCCACATTTTAACTCGAAAGTTTTAAATTTTAAAAATTCCAAAGCGATAAAAAACCAAAAAAATACATAAAAATTACAAATAATAAAAAAGTTTCAATTAAATAAAATCAAAAACATATTATTAAGAGTTTAATTGAGTTTTTGTAAAAATTTCCATCTTTATTTATTAATTATTTTTACAAAAACTCAATTAAATGCTTTATAAATTTAAAAAAAATCACAAAATTGTAAAAAATTTAGTTTTATTTATTTATTTATTTTTTTCTTTTTTTCATTTATTTTTATAATTTTTTCTTTTTATTTATTTTTTTTTAATTTTTTCTTTTTTATTATTTTTTTTTCTTTTTTATTTTTTTTTTATACATACATTTTTTTCCATTCGAAGCAAAGAATTTTCTTTGAATGATCCAAACAAATTTTGAAAAATGTAAGTGTGAAGGCTTTTCCTGAAAATTAAAATGTATTTTCTTTTTTTCTTTTTTTGAAATTGAAATTACCTTATGATAAATTAAAAATATATTTGAACTTCGAATATATTTAAGCTCGTTCGCCATTTAAATAAAACTTAGAACGTTCGTTAACTTTTAAATATTACTGGAACTTTAAATAAATTGGCACCAATTCTTTCTTTAAAATAAAATATTCCGTTTGCAATTGTGCTGCCATATCAATTAATGATTGAACTCTTAATGTCTTTCCATCGTTTTGTAAATTATGTAATAAAGATCTTGACTCATTAATTCTTTTCTCTTAAATTTATTTTACTAAAACTTTTAAAATCTCTTTTTCTTACTAATGAAAATGCTCTTGGTGACATTCTTCCAGCTTCATTTGGGTTTTTCGACAAATCTGTTCAGGTCAGAGCCAATCTTGTTGGTGAAGATGTATGGTGAAAATCCGATTCTTAAGCCAAATCTGATTTTTTTATTTTAAATGTTTTACTTTCTATTTAATTTACCTTTTCAATGTCAAACTAATTCTTGAAGAGTTCCATAAGTTGTTCGAGTTCACAAAAAAGTTCTTTGATTATTCTCAAACCATTCCATTTAGTAATGTTTGAATTATTCTTTTCATCCTTTGGAATCATCCGATTGTTTGATTGTTAATGCAATATCTCTTCGATTTGCTTCTCGTTCTCCAATTAATTTTCCTTTTGGTTGATTCTAGTTTGAAACAAAGTTCCTCGCTCAATTTCTTGAAAGATGTTTGAAGATTCATTGGAACTTTTAATTGATTGCGTAGAAATTCTTAATATTGTTGATTATTGTATGACAAATTGATAAATCTCGACGAGTTGAATCAAAAGAAATCCTTTGAATGGCCCAAAAAATGCTTGAAAAATGTTTCAAGTTGAAGTTTTGCCTGAAAATGCTTATTTATTTAATTAATTAATTTTTGAAATTACCTTCTGCTCAATTAAACATTGATTTGAGCTTTTTCCTAGTTTTTTCCTGAAAGTTGTTATTAAATTTTTAATAAAAAGGAAATTTTTTCTCAAGTTTCAAAAGAGCGCGTTTGCTTCTTTTCCTTTCGAATAAATCAAAATTTGTTTTCAACTTATTTTTACATCATCTCATTTTCCATTTTATACAAAATTTAAATTTTCATCAAAAATTAATAAGTAATAAGGTTTTTTATTTATTTTTTCTATTTTTAATAATTTAATTAAATCTCTTACCTTCAGAGAAAATCGTCCACGTTTTGAAGAGTTGTTCACAATCAAATTGAAGTTGAAAAATTCAACCAAAAAAATATTTAAACAATTCAATTAAAATACTACGAAAATAAAAAAAAAACTTTAAAAAACTAATAAAAAATGATTACTTAAAAAAAATTCTACTAAAATAAAAAAATAAAAAACAAAATGATATGAGAAAAAATAAAAAAAACTTTTTTTTTGGAATTTTTAGAATTTTTAATTTTTTTTGGATTTTTAAATTTTATATATATTTTTTGGGGTTTTTGGAATTTTATATTTTAAAAAAAGACGCTTTGAAAAAAAGTTTCAAAAAGAAACTTTAAAGAAAACTTGGAAAAATTAAAAAAATTAAAAATTGGAAAAAATTTAAAAATTAAGAAAAAAAAACTGGAAAAAAAAAAAAGAAAAAACTGGAAAAAATTTTAAAAAAATTAAAAAAAATCTAAAAAAAAAATAAGAAAAAGAAAAAAGAAAAAATTAAAAATAATTATGAAAAAGCGGGAAAGAAGAAAGTTCAAAAAATAAAATTTAAATTTAAAATAAAAGATTAAGAATAAATATGAAATAAAGGAAAAATACAAAAAAAAATATAATAATTAAAATATTAAATAAAAATAAATAAATATGAAAAAGCGAAAAAGAAAAAGCTTGAAAAATATAAAAATAGAAATTGAAAAATAAATTAAAATATAAAATTAAAAATAACAAGCTTAAATAATTGAAAATAAAACAATGAGGAATAAATATAAAATAAGGGAAAAAAAGAAATTGGAAAATATAAAAATTAGAAAATATAATTAATTAATTAAGAAAAAGGTGAAAAAAAGAAATAAATTGAAAAATAAAAAAATATAAAAAAATTGAAGCTTGAATAATTATGACAAAATCAAAAAAAAAATGAAAAGCGAAATATAATAAAAATAAAAACAATAAAGATAATATTTTAAATTAACTAAAATATTAAATTAAAAATAAATAAATAAAAAAAGAAATATATAAAGTTGAAGAAAAAAAAGCTTAAAAAAATAAATATTGAAAAATAAATATAAAAATAAATATGAAAAAGCGGAAAAAAAAAGCTTGAAAAATTAAAAAATAAAAGTTGAAATTGAAAAGTAAAGAATAAATAATTGAAAATAAAACAAATAAAAATAAATATGAAAAATCCGAAATAAAGAAATAGAAAAAAATAAAAATAAAAATTTAAAAAATAAATTGTAAAATATAAAATAAATAAGAAAACCTGTGAGCTGTGGCGGGCTCCTCCTCAACCAACTTTCTACAACCCCAAAATTGTTTTGCACTTGGCAATTTGGTTGCTGAGGCGCTGAAAATAAATCAAATTGAACTATGGAAAGGTAATTTGAAAAAAATATGCAACTCACTTTTAATTGGGCACCGCTCAACACCTGTCCGCCCAAGGCTCTGGTCAGAGCTGGTTTGGCTCTGGTCCAGAAGCCCAAGGCATCTAGATGTTGAGTCCCATAACAATGCTGGAGCATTACCTCCATACATTTGTTATGGTCGGCTTGCAGCTCTCCTAACTGAGTTAAGAGAGCTGCTGCCCGCGCCTCAGCAGCCAAATCCCGCGGCTCCTCGTCGTCCTCCTCTTCCTCCATCTCCTGCGGCATTCTCTCCACTTCCTCCACCCGTTCCACCGCTTCGACCTCCTCAACTTCGTCCCCTCCTTCCAAGAATGCTTCATCCAACTCGCCAATCGTCTCCCATTCTTCCTCTTCGAGCACCTCCTCTAAAACCGCCGGAGCCGCCACAGCTCTGTTTTCAAACCGGCCCCTCTTGGCCTCGCGCTCCTCCTCCCCCACAACTCCCCGTTTAACCCCTCTTACCGGCTCGAAGCGCCCCGGCGCTCTCTCCTCATACTTCCCTCTCTTCGCGTCCACTTCCTCTTCTCCTTCCACTAAGGGGCGCTTCAAGCTTCGTCCTTTGGAACTCCCCTGTTCCTCCTCCTCTTCTTCAAATCGTCCTCTCTTTGCCCCTTCTCCTCCTTCCGCTTCCTCCAAGCGCCTCTTCCTTCTCTCCACCACTTCATCCACCTCCATCGCCTCGCCCCCCGCGCTTGATTCCCCTACGGACGCCATAGTCACATCATTGGATGCAACGACAGACTCCACTAAGGAAGTCATCGTTGCATCCACTGATGCAACCCTGTCATCGACCGACTCCATCGTCACATCATTGGATGAAACGACAGACTCCACTAGGGAAGTCATCGTTGCATCCACTGATGCTACGGTGTCGTAGATCGACTCCATCGTGACATCCGCGGGCTCCTCTACGCGCAACTCCATCATTTTAATGTTCGCTTGCTCCATATTGATCGCTTGTTGAATTTTGGCTGAAAAACAGTTTAAACAACAAAAAAGAAAGATTTTCCCAATTTTTTTCGCTCCTCAACGTTGATCGATGAGACAGTGTGTGCGATTGAGAGACGCAGCATGTTTACTCGTTTTTGTCATTCTCCCTTCTTTCTATTCATATTGCACACTCTCTCATATGTTTTATATTTTCCCCAAATTTCTCACGTCGAGGTCAAACTTAAATTTAAGGAAAATATCAATTTTTGATTTCTAACTCAATTATAATTCTTGCCGCCAAAAATATTCAAATAACTTCTTTTTTCGTTTTATTTAAACAAATATTTTCCTTATACATATTTATATTATCATTTTGGCTTTTCACTTTTTTATTTTCCATTTAAGCTTCAATTATCGTTTTATTCTTCTTTTTTTTTTGCTCGTTTCATTTGTTTATTTAACAATATTTTTTATAGGCAAAAAGTAATGATGAAATGTTGGGATTCACTGATTTCAAATTGGAACCAAACGCTTGGCTAATTATGAGTAACGGTTTGATCAATTCATTCATTCTTTCCTTGGACATGATTAGAAGTAAAATTTGACAAAGGCGTCTTCAATTTTAAATTGAAATTACGTAAAATGATGTCGAAAATCCTAAGCCAGTTGTTATTCTTCCAAACACAAGTTTATTTTAAATGTCGTGAAATTTCACAGTTTTATTGAGTGCTAATCAATGAATTTTTGAAAATTTTTGTTTGAAAATAAATATTTATACGAAAAATTTAAAAGAAATCAAATAGAACATGAAAGAACACAAAAAATTCCCAAAATAATACACAATACTTACTTACAGGGGAGGTGTTTTGAATCGTCGATCGAGACTTGATGAAATAAGTTTAATTCTTGGATTCCAGAGAAGGATCTTGAACACTGACAACCTTAACTCGATAATCTTTGACTTCTAAAATATTTTCTGAAAGAATCAGACAGTAACATTTAGTACTTTGAGCAATGTTTTTATTAAAGGAAGCTTTTATTGTAACATCTGGTCGAGATGCAATAATACCATTATTCTGTTTTGAAGCATCGAAAACTAGAAGTGGATAATATGTAGCAGTAATAACATACATCTTTTTCCAGAAATATATAATCCTTGACACTTTCATAATAACTATTCCTAAATTCTTTTGCAAAATTGTATTTTTGGACTGCACAAAATCGAATTTTAGACATTCATATGGATATCTTTCTAAACTTAGTTCAACATCAATTTCTTCTAGTCCACAATTATCAAACTTCGCAGCATTTAGATAGTTATTGTCTCCTCTAGCAGTTTGAAAAGCAATGACAATTTATTTTATTTTATCATATTTAGTTCCAAGTTTCCAAGTAAATTCTCGATTACCATTTTAAATATTATAACTTTCAAATTGACGAGATATTTTGTCTCAAGAATCCATCCAAACGTATTTTGTTTATTCATTGTTGAAGAATAAGTAAGTAAACCTTTTAATTGTGAAGCTCTTCCAGGATCAATGACATTTTCAACTTGCATACCATCCATACTATGTAGAAGTTGCTCTATCAAATAAGAACATTGGTCCATTGTTTGTTAATGTAACTTCATCTGTATCTGCAGGTGGTGATCCTGCGGCATCACTTTTACTCAAGTAAGCTTCTAAATAAATACATATAAGATTTATAAAGTAATAGATATTGATCACAAGTTTCGATGATAAAATTTAAAAATACTAATCGAATTTTCCTTTTGAATTGATGTATCCTGAATAATTGGACTATCAACGATTAGTGTTCTGTCTACTGCTTCAACCATATAATTTATTTTTCAATTTAATTGCAACTTTCAAAGAAAGCCAGGATAAATTTTCAATTTATTTAAAACATTTTTTCTAAAGTAAATGAATCTGTTGCACTTCTATTTCTTTTTCATATTTTTCACTTCAATCAAAGTAGACCAAGCAATAATTTAGTTGATATGTCGGAGTGTGAAAATAAGAATGGTTCTTGTCAACCTGGGAAGATGAATGAAATTATGATTTGGGATGTCAATAAAGATAACGCCATTGGATAGAGTGCACTAATTTCTATCAGATTAGTCTCTGTTAGGGCCTTAAGTAGACCTTAACCGGTCCGGAATCCAGACAAAACCGTAAAATTGAACTGTTTTGGACTTTAAAAAATCATATCTCAATCAGTTTTGATTTCTGTTGATCAAGATTAGTCTCAATCGATAGAGCGCGCTTGATTCTATAAAATTAGTCTCTGTTAGGGCCTTTAGTAGGTCTTAACCGGTTAGGAATCCGGAGTATTCCGCATCTCACATGACTCGCTGCTTCCTTCCAGTTTTAATTTCTAAATAAACAGAGATAATAATTTCCGGGTTGAAATGTGCATTCGACATTTCACAACACTCGCCAAAATATATACAGTACCGTGCATAAAGATACGAACACCCTAAAATTTATGTCCTTAAATAGGCCTTAATCGGTCCGGAATCTGGACAATACCGTGAAATTGGCTTTTTTCGAACTTTAAAAAATCATATCTCGGTTATTTTTGATTTTTATCTGAACGGGACTAGTGTCAATCGATAGAGCGCGTTTAACTCTATCAGATTAGTCCCTATTTGGGCCTTATATTTGGGCCGGATTCCTGACCGGTTAAGGCCTATTTAAGGACCTAAATTTTAGGGTGTTCGTATCTTTATGCACGGTACTGTAGATATTTTGGCGAGTGTTGTGAAATGTCGAATGCACATTTCAACCCGGAAATTATTATCTCTGTTTATTTAGAAATTAAAACTGGAAGGAAGCAGCGAGTCATGTGAGATGTCGGATGCTCCCTCTTTCAAATTTTATTTAAATTTTTTTTTTTAACAATACGTTTCTTTTGAGTTTTTTTTCAATATTTTCCAATTAAATTCTTAAAAGAAATCACAAAAGTTTCAAAACAAAATTAAATTTCCAAAAAAAAAATTTTAAGAAAACCTTTTAATTGAACTTTTTTTCTTTTCAAATTCAAACCTTTAAAAACAGAAATTTTTCAATAAAAAATTATTTTTCTAATTTAAGAAAAAAAGCGAATTTTATTTTCGGGTCTCCCAACGACTTCATGGCGTTTTTTAAGTTTCTTCATTTTTCAGATGCAAATTTCCAACTCAATTCTTCTCCTTTTCTTCTCATTTTTCCTCAACACCTTTTGTTTTCCCAACATTGCATCAACTTCCGATTATAGTTTTTCGGTTAATTTAATTTCGAGAAAATAAAAGAAGAAATCAATCGATAAAACTTTCAGAGAAAATTCACCGCCTCAACTTCACAAAACTCTGAAGCTATGTTTGCCACTGACTTGTTGAGAAAAAGTGACTTTTTCAAAACTCTCGCGTTGCTCAATCCCTTTGACGACACAACTGGATTATTGCTCGAGTATGAATAGATAAATCATTTTTTTGTGATAATTGAACAAGAACAAACCTCAATATGTAGTTAAATATTTCAAAAAAAAAAAAAATAGAAAATAATATCACAAAAATAAATAAAGAAGAACACAATTATTCTTCAACCCAAAAATTTTACAATCCAAACCCCCCCCCCCCCCCCCAACTGTGTTTTTAGGCCATCGGGTTTGACTTCATCAATGCAATATCGCTCTCAACCATTTCTTTGACCAATTCCTGCAACGAAAAAAAAACAACAAATTTTTTGAACTTTGCGCCTCACAAGTTCCTCTTACCGGCACACCAATTTTCGCCTCCCAGCCGAGCAACTTTTTCGCTTTTGACGCGTCGCCGAGCAGCGTCTCAACTTCGGTCGGTCGATAATAATTCGGGCTAACTTTGACGCGAATTACGCCGTCTTTATTTCGGCCAACTTCGTCGACTCCTTCGCCTTCCCATCTGTGAATAAAGAAAGAATAAGAGAGTTAGTGAAACTTAGAGAAAAAAAAGTGTGCTCACCTCAGTTCTTCCCCAATTTCAGCAAACGCCAAGTTACAAAAATCTCGAACGCTGTACTGCTTTCCTGTGGCAATCACAAAATCATCGGGCTTATCGTTTTGCAAAATTCGCCACATTCCCTGAAGAAAATTTTTTTTTCTCTCCGTCTCTTTCTCTCTCTCTCTCTCTCTCTCTCTTTATTTGTGTCTTCAATTCGCTTACCTCTACATATTCGCGAGCGTGTCCCCAATCGCGAAGAGCGCTCAAGTTCCCGAGCTCCACCGACTCCTGTTGTCCCAGACTAATTTTGGCAACAGATCGAGTGATTTTTCGCGTCACAAATGTTTCGCCGCGTCGCGGCGATTCGTGATTGAAGAGGATGCCGTTGCAGGCAAACATTTTGTACGCTTCCCGATAGTTTACCACAATCCAGTAGCCGTACATTTTAGCGACAGCTGAAATTTTTTTCATTGCCGAGTTGAAATTGTCGTCAAGTCTAATGCAGTTTCTCGCTCAGTGTCTGCACACAATTTCAAATAAGTAAAAAACAAAAAAAGCAGAAAAAAATGTCGTCAAATCTGATGACGTTTGTGCAAAAATGGTATAAAACATACCGTACGGCGACCGGGGATAAAACGGCGTTTTCTCGTTTTGCGGAATCTCCTGAACTTTTCCGAATAGCTCAGACGTTGACGCCTGATAGAATCTAACTTTTCCGCTGAGTTTACACGCGTGAATCGCGTCCAACAATCGGAGTGTTCCGATTGCGTCCACTTCGGCCGTGTACTCGGGAAGATCAAACGAGACTTTGACGTGCGATTGTGCCGCCAAATGATAGACCTCGGTTGGCTCAATTGTTGATATCAATTTGATAAGACATGACGAATCAGTCATATCACCGTAGTGAAGAGAAAATGATGAACCCCCTCAAAAAGAATAAGAAAATTCAAAATAATCAATAATCAATCAATAAACCAACCGTGATGCGTTACCGGGTTACTGTAGAGATGCTCAATGCGAGCCGTGTTGAACGATGATGATCGCCGAAGAATTCCGTGCACTTTGTAGCCTTTCGACAACAGCAACTCGGCTAAATACGATCCGTCTTGCCCGGAAATTCCAGTGATCAACGCGACTTTTCGAGCACGAAACGCTTCTAGCTCGCTGAGTGATGTCGACATTGCTATTTGATTGTTCTTCGGAAGCGATTCAAAAACCTTTAATAATGTGGATCAGCTTGTGTGTATTATGGGGTATCAACCCAATCGGAATTTGATAGCGAAAAACGATAGAGGGGGGGGGGGGGGGAATTAATCGATTTTACACAAAATTAGGTCAAAGAAAACGCTCCAGTGTACAAATAATTATTTCGATTTTTTTAAAAAGTTCCATTCAAAATCATTCTTCTCATTCAATCTCACAATTGCTTAGAAACCACCACTACGTTCAAAAAAAAGCAAATTGAAGTGCGAGAAGAAACTGAGCCCGAAAAAAACAAATAACCAGTTTTCATATTTGGTATATCAAGCTAAATCAATATTTGATCGTGTCTCTTTCTTTCTCTCGTTAAAAATTCTATAAAAAGTGGAGGCAGAGGCGGAGGAAGTTCTTATTTGAATTTTTTCAATTTATTCCAATGTTTAAAAGAATCGCCGAAGACTTTTGATTCAAATAAAAATTCTAAAAAAATAACGAAGACTTTCGTGGCGAGACCTAATTTCGAGACTTGAAAGGATCAATTAACAAAGAAAAAAAGTGATGAATCAAACTGAGCAAAAAAAAAGTTCGTGGAGACCCATTCTTCGCTGCTTGAAAAGCATTTACCCGTAACCGAAAATTGGGTCTCACCACGAAAGAAACCAGCGTGAATGAAAAATCGGTGGTGAAAAATCGTCTTCAAACCTGAGAATCGTTTTGTTCATTTGCCGTCATCTCAGCGATTAAATTTTTATTGGTTTTTTCTGGCGGAAAATGTTTCACGTTTTTTTCCACCAAAAAATGATTTTTTATAAATGTTTGACAATAAGAAAAATAAAGAAAAACGCTGATAAAAATGATAATATCCTAACATTTACAACTGATAATTTTTATAATATTTTTTCTTATCGAATGACGTGGAAAAAACACAAATGATTAATGACTTGAATTATCTACTAACTTCGGGGTTTTAAAATATGCCAAGGTCTCGAAACGACTGCAACGATTTGGCAATTCACAATGAACCAAATCAATAAAAGCATCGAACTGTTTTAAAAACAGTAATAAAGTACTGTAGCCCTTTTTTATCGATGTGCCCACATCCCTTGAAACAAACAACAGCATTTAAAAGCTGAAGGAAAGAAGGAAAAGCTGAGAAATTACACATTTTCAAAAAAAAAAAAAATGAATTTCTTTTTATAAATTATAAAACGAAGCTACGCTTTAACGTTATTCGAAAAATTGCTATAAAAGTCAATTTTTTCTATTGTTAAGTGTGTAAAAAAAAAATCGATTAGAAACCCAATTTTCCACGTCTCTTTTCCAGAGAGAAAGAGAGAGAGAGAGAGATAGAGAGAGAAAGACACATAGAGTTGTCAGAGGGTGTAGTCGTATATTACTATGAAAGAGAGACAAAAAGAGACAAGGAGATGTAGAGAACATGAATTAATTTTAATGTTGGCAGTTGCTGCCGCTGCTTCTGTTGCTGCTTCTCCTCGTTTCTATGGCCAATTTTTGATTAAAAAAGCTAAGAATTTAAATAGGTGCATTTGTAATTTAAATTTGTAAATTAAAATTTGTAAATTAAAATTTGTAAATTAAAAAATTTACAAATTATCAACATTTTTTCTCAAAAAAATTTTTTTTTCATTTACAGAACAAACTTCAGACAACGTGGCCAAGGCTTAATCTAGTTTTTTTTCGTCAGTTGTTAATTTTTATTTAAAAAAAAGGGAAATTTCCCAACTTCCAGACGAGTTTAGTTATTATATGGTGGTGTTTCATTTTTTTACGTTGAGAAAATGTAGTTCCCACCCGTCTTCCCCAATGAAGAGAAACCAAAAATTTGAGAGATAAAAATTTTTTTTATTATCTCGTTTTCAAAATAAAAACTCAAATTCCAGAACAAATTTTAGACTTTCTGGGCGGAGCATAATACTTAAAAACCAATTTAAACAACACCCTAACAAAAAAAACTTGAAACATTTTGTAAGCGTGCTCTGCTGTACACTATTAAAAAACCTGTCACATTTTTGTGCTGAACGATGTTGAGAATAGCAAAGAACCGGCGAAAACGAAAAATGCGCCAATCAGATGGAAATAATTGAAGGAATTTTCGAAAACGACAAAGGAAATCAATAACGAGAAGAATTTCCGAAGCGTCAGAACCATTGTCACGTTCAATGATGACGTCACCGATGACAATTTGTATACGCTTCGAGTGCACATAAATCTGAAATTCACAATTTGCAGATGAGAGAAACAAAAACCAAAAAGAAACAGCAATCGCGCTCTAATGACAACCCTTACTGAAACCCGATTATTATCAAAATATAAATCCAGGCGGTCGGCACGATCGTATCAATTCCGGCAATTTTTAATGATGGCGTTGCGTTTGCAGCCCAAAATGCTGGCGCCATTTCGTCGCCGACTAGGGCAAACGCTGGAATCGATAGAAAATGCTGGAAATTTTTTCGATTTGGAAGAAGAAGAAGAACGGTTTTTTACCACGTAAAACATCATTTCTTCATTGTGTTTTCCATGTTTTTGATAAAATTGCTCTTGATAAATTCCAAGATAGGCGCTTAACACTAACGCTACTGTTAATAATGTTAAGCCGACAAAAAATGTTGATACTGGAATCATCCATTTTGATGTGTCGAGAATAATTTGATTATTCGCCTGAAAATCACTTTCTTTTTCTCTTCACCCGCTTCAAATTTCAGCTTTCAAACTTTTTTTGTGGAGCTCGGCTCATAGCTCGCCAGTGTAAAGATTACAATTCCGGCGGTGACAACGAACACTGCGTTAATTTGTTTCAATGAGTACCGGTAGTTTCGGATCAGATATCCAAGTGTCATGTTGGCAAGTAAGGTACCCTGTAATCACGAGCACTGTTGTGGGTTTTTTTCGTTTCCCCAGCTTGTTTCTTGATTTTTTCGATTTGGTAAACGCGAAACATTTTAACACTTTCAAAAGTTTGAAAATAAAACTTAAATGGAAAGCTTAATTTTCCCGCCTAAATTTTTTTGAAACGAAACAATTCGTTTTCTTTTACCGATTTGAAGATAATGAAAAGCGGAAAATAAATCGCCATTTTTAGCGCATAATTGTTGGCCATGTTAACGGTAAAGAAAATTGTCACGATGGCCGCGTAGCTCCTATAAAAAACTGGAAATTTCCCAATCGTTTCGCGTTTCTTCCTTTTCTTGTTTACCATATCGAAATTTTGTTGGGAACCGTGAAGAACTTCGAATGAAAAATTAAGCCATAGAGAGCGGTAAATAAAAATGAACAGAACGTTATCAAATTTAGACTGTTTTTGACGTAACTGAAAGAAAACAATTTTCATTGCATTGAAATGTTGGGGCGAAGAATAGAGCGCACGCTTTCTAAAACTTTTTTTTCCTTAATAATCCACGTTGGCCACGCCCACGTGGATCGCATATTTTTATGTCTAATTATACTTCTTTTTCTCCCAATAAATTCGATAAAATAAATGGTCAGGCGCCTGACATTCGTTATTTTCAAGCTGGGAATTTCATTAACGACTTGCAAAATGATATTATAAATTCTTTAGCGCGAAGATGACGTGTTACATTTGTAAATATTCAATTCCAGCTTGACATCCAACACAACCAAGAAGCGTTGACGAAATCACTGTTGCTGCCATTCTTTTCCTTTTTTCTAACACAAATTTTTAATTATTAACACATCACAAATAAGAAATCTGACAATCGATTAAAATTTTAACCAATGAAAAACTTTGAGATATTCATAATCGTTAAACGGTCTTTTTTTATTTGTTTTTTTCAAACCGGAAAAAATTAAGAAAAATAAATTAAATTTATCAACAAAATGTCGCTTTTTTAAAATCGAATAATCACAGATAAATACAAAAGACAAGTTTTTTAAAAATAAAAAACAAAAAAAAAGGCATTTATGCTTAAATATTTCACCGTTTTTAAATCTATCACAGGATTTAACATAATTTGATTTTTTCATAATCAAACAATCAATATTTTTTCTATTAAAGAGAAACAGAGTGGAAAAGGAAAAGAGAGAGGGAGATGAAAGAAAACTAAGAGTTTTTACAATGAATTGAAATTTGTAGTTTAGCTTTTTCAAATGCGTTCATGCTTCTGCGTCTCTTCAACGTTTGGCACTTCACCAGTTACCGTATCTTCGTCGACAACACTTTCTTGATCTTCTTCTTTTACTGTTGCTTCCAAGTTCTAAAAAAATAGAAAAATTAATTTTTACAGTAAGTACTTATTGACAAATTAGTAATGAAATGCGCCGAACGTGTACCATTTAAAAATTTTAGCAAAAAAAAACAAAAACCTCTTCTTCTTTATTCGTCACCGGTGTTGACCTTCCCGATTGTAATTCTTGCAATGCCGAACAATAATGAAGCATCACAACTGCCAGTGCTTGTAGTCTTAAGTCTAATTCTTGAAACATTGGAGACGTCGCTGTAAATCAATAAATCAATCATTTAAACGTGGAATTATTTTTACTTCCATGATTGGTTTGTGCGTTGAGACGGCGATCCTTCGTCTCACGAATCTCTTTTTGAATTCGATCGATTTCGTTGTTAATTTGTTCGCCTCGTTCTTCGGCTTTCAACTCAGCAAATATTTCTCGTCCCAGCTCTCTTGTATGATTTATTACATGCTCGTTGTACGCGTTTCCCGGCTAAAAATCAATCAACTTTTGTTCAGAATATAGTCAGATTATTGCTGAATTGCGGCATAAGAAAATGGGCGGAGAACTGTTGGCAAATCGCGCACGGTTATGTCAACATTTCGCAAATTTGTTTTCTTTTTTTATAGCGCGATGCGAAGAATCAAAATGATCTCTGCTTACCTGAAAACATATCTTATGCATCATTGACGATCCGCGAACGTTCGGCAGAAAATCCGCTAACACTGTTGTAACACTGATCATTGCTTTTTTTTCATTGTCTTTAATATCTCTCGGCCAAATCCAATTCGAAGAAGATGTGGACGACTCGCCTGACCAAATTTCTGATGGTGCACTGATTGAACTTGACTTTGCTTGATCACTACCATCAGCTCTGTATTGTCTTAAAACAAATCTTTTAATGATTTCTTGGTTTTTGACGGAGAAATTTCAGAGAACCTATCATCTTCTTTTCTTCTCGATCCACCACGTCTCCAATTAGAGAATTTTTCCGTCACCTTTCGAAACCGAGCACTCCGTTTTGATGTGTCGAATCTTGTTTCACTTATCGTGCTACTTGACGGACTGTCAAGTATTTTCGACTCTTCGCCGATTGGCTCTTCACTGTTTTCAGTTAAATCCAAACTTTCAGGCATTGTCAGCTGAAAACAAAATGTTTATCTTTTTTTTAGATTGTCAATAGAGCATGTTTGTTTGACGCGAAAGAAGTATTTTTAAATTTTGGAAAGCAACCTCTTCAAATTGTACATCATTTTTTTCCGCATGTTGCGGTGTGCAAGCGATTCCTCCTTGATTTGCCTTCACCACACATTTATTGTGACATATCACTAGACATCGACCGCAGCACGAAGCGTTTCTTAGCCAAATTTTTCCGCTGCACATTGCACAGGTTGAATTGTTTCGACCGTACCACTGCTTCCAGTCATGGGTGGCTGGCGAGAAAAGCGGCGGCGAGAACGGTCGTCCGACGCTGCTGCCGCCGCTCACAAAACCGTTCAACCATGATGAAGATGTTGCCGATGAGGATGGCTCGGCGGTTGTTGACGTCGTCGAATTCATTCCTGGTGTTTGTCCGCCACGCTCGATTGATGTGCCTTGTTCATCATCATCACTTTCGTCCCCACAGTTCAGCGCGGTTCCTGATGGAAGACCATTGGGGAAATAACGAAAGCCAAGTGTGATGTCGCCAAAACATAAACGCGGATCAAAACCAGCATGTCTTGAGAATTCGTGAAGTAGTCTGAAGCACAAAAACTAATCGATTTATATTTTCAGCTTCTTCACGCCTTACGGATCATCTTTTACCGCTGTCGACGTCGTCACAATACTTGTTTGCTTTAGCTGAAACACTTCACGATGACAATTCGACAGCGTCAGATTGCAATCATCGATTAATTGTGGAATGAACAGCGACACAGATCCGACGACGACCGGTTTTGAACCTTCCAGCCCTCCACCTCCGCCTGTCGATGATGATGTGGATGTTGATGTTGATTCGGATATTGTTGTCGAATTCAGACTTTCTGGTGTTGGCGGAATGATTCCAACTTGGTTTATTGATGTGTTCGGAGTTATGATTCGCTTCATCTGAACTGATTTTGTTAATTCTTTTAAGTTTTTTTGTTTTTCTCAAATTTTTTCTTCATGAAACATGCAAATTTAAATTATTCGCAAACTGCAAAATTACAATCACTTTAAAGTTTAATTATTTTTCTGTGAATTTTTGAAAAAATGGCAAAAGAATCCAAATTATAAATAGCGTTTTTGCATTTATTACACACCCGATCTCTCTTAGCCTCCGTCATTTTTTACCGATTTCAAATAGTTTAAATTAAAACCTCTTTTGCATAAACTGTCACATTTAAATATTTTCGTTGGAGACGAGATGTTGAGTCGATTTCAAAATGCAATGATTGGCCCCACATCACATTTCTTTGAAATTGCACACTTTTTGTGGTTCTGATTATTTTTGGCGTCGTTGATGTCACCGATTCGTTTTTTCGAATGACTGGTGTTCTTGGTGAGTCAGAAAGTCTAAAAATTGGATTAGGAAAAAAACCACTCAATATTCACAATGGTCACTTGTCTCACTTTTTTTTCAGTTTTTTCTTTTCTTTTTTCTCCTCCAGCGAACTTTTTTTACTAAAGACGCCACCGCTTTCATTTTCTTTTAACGATATCATTGAACCAGCGTCGGCGCCAATCTCAATACTTTCACCGGTCACATCCAATAGCCATCCGGTTTCTGATTTCTTTTTTTGTGGCATCAAATCCATCATTCTCTTTTTTCCCGCCGCCCATGTTGCCTGAATTTTTGTCCGACGTGTGCTCAATGCTCGTTTGCGGCTTAGCGATGCTTCTTCGTCTTCGACATAATCGTTGTCGGTTCCAGTGTTGTCGGTGCGATTTGAAGTTGTCGAATCAAGCGATGCCACTGAACCAGTTTGCTGAAAACCACAGTTAAAGAAATACTGGTGTTGTTTTTTCAAATATTAAAGCTCACTGATGTCAACATCATTAATCCTTGCGCTGCGTCAGCTTGCGTCAACGTCTTATCTCTATCATCTTTCCGAGCAACATTCAATAATGAGCCGGGTTCGTTTTCGGCTCTCTGCGCGCTTCGATTTAGATTATTCTCTTCGCTAATGCCCATCATTGTTGACGTCTCGGTTCCGAGGATTGCATCAATCATTTTTGACGCGTCTAGTCGCGATTCGGATTGTGTTCGTCGCAGTTCGAAGCTCGGTTGACTAATCACAAGTTGCGGTACTCGCGCGCTTTCTGTTCGTTGCACTAAAATTGATGCCGGTTTTTCGAACCTTGTTCCATCTAAAACATTTTAAACTTTTTCCTTTTTATTTTCATTTTTGTTCTCTTTTTTCTCACAACGGAAAATAGCCTGATTTCTATCAAAAAATCAGGAAGAGAAAACCCTAATCATGCCACAAAATCTTTTCACTGCCTCAACACGGAAAAAAAATTCCTTCTTGGAAAAAAACTAAATTGATCAATGATTGGAGAGAAAGTGCTGGAATTTGATGAGGACGACGACGACGTCGAAGGCCGATGTGTAACAATTTCCAGAAAGAAATCAAGAAAAAATTGTTGTCAAGAAAAAACCGGTTTTTGTCTTGGATTTTTTTCAAAACCGTATCAATGCTACTTGTATAAAAGAGAGTTGCTGGTCGATTTTCAATTATCATTTTTTCTCTAGTGGTTCGGTAAAACATGGACATTGATTCGAAAATAAAGGCTTATCGATTCGTCGGCTATGCTGCGTTGACCTTTTCGACGATTGCCGTTCTGTCGGTTTGTATTACTTTGCCAATGGTTTACAACTATATTCATCATGTTCGTCGTTCGATGCATCATGATATTGTCGAGTGTCGTGCCGAGGCTAAGAAGCTTTGGGGGGATGTTTATGCGATTCCAGATGTGATCGCTGCTCACAATCGTACGGCTCGTCAAGTTAACGGACAGTGCGAGGGATGTTGTTTGCCTGGAGCACAAGGACCACCAGGAACACCAGGACGTGTCGGACGACCAGGAAAGCCTGGAGCGCCAGGACTTAACGGAAATCCAGGACGTCCACCAAAAGAGCCATGTGAACCTATTACACCACCACCATGCAAACCGTGCCCAGTAGGACCACCAGGACCAGCCGGACCACCAGGACAACCAGGAAACAAAGGGCCATTGGGACCACCAGGACCACCAGGACCACCAGGCGGTCTCGGACAACCAGGAAACAAGGGACCATTGGGACCACCAGGACCAGCCGGCAAACCAGGACCCCCAGGAGCAGCTGGTGAGAACGGTGCCAACGGTGAACCACAGCCAGGCTCACCGGGTGAACCAGGACGACAAGGACAACCAGGACCACGTGGACCAGCCGGTCAGCCAGGTAAAGACGGAGCTCCAGGATCGCAAGGCGAGAAGGGCGCCAACGGTGAGCCAGGACAGCCAGGAAGAGATGGTCAACCAGGACATCCAGGACAACCAGGAAAAGATGGCAAGCAAGGAGAGAAAGGAGTCTGTCCAAAGTAAGATCTCAATCGTCGTACTTCTGATCTCTTTAATTGTTATTTCTTTCAGATATTGCGCTCTCGATGGTGGAGTTTTCTTCGAAGATGGATCCCGCCGTTAAAATTTTGGTTTCAATTCTGATAACGCAATTCAAATTTTTTTTTTTTTTTGAAATTATTTTGTTAAAATAAAAAAATTTTTCAAACCAACCTAGCGAAAAAATTGACGAAATTGATTCCGTGTTTGTATCGACCGGTGATGATTCAAAATTTGAAACACTGTGACGTCGACGTGCGATTGCTTCAGGATTTTCTGCATCTTCTGAAAGGAGAAAAAACAAACAATTTTTCAAAATTAAAAAAATATCATTTTCAAGCCAACTCGAAATCATGCAAAAGGTGAATGAAAAAAACCTTTTTTTATTTTTTTCTCTTCTATTATTATAGCTTCTTCTTCATCCTCTTCCGGTTCGTTTTTTTCTGTGGAATTTGTTTCGCGAATTAGTTCAAATTCTTCAATGTCTCGAACAGAACTCACAATAATTTCTTCATCTGAAGCATTATGTTAACAAAACAAAATTAGTTGGGTTACAAATCTTTCTCTCTCTCTCTCTCTCTCTCTATCTCTTTTTTTTTCTCACTTTTTAATTCTGTAGAAAGAGAGAGAGAGAGAGAGAGAGAAAGTAAGAAAGAGAGCGTAGAAAAAAAGAAGCTACTGCAGATCGGCAAAAAAATAAATTGAAAAATCGATTTATTTATTCTCAAACCTTTTAATTCTTCATCGTCGATGTCTTCTAAACTTCTTTCTACTAAAACCATCAGGTCACCAACTGTTTGTTGCAAAAATCGTGTTGCTTGCCGCTCGGATCGAATCGGAACGTTGTTGACCGCCACCAAAACATCACCTGAAACGAATGAAAATTAATTTTTTTTTTCCAAACAAGCTATCAAAATTTTTCGTTTTGTGTAACAAGATGGAAATATTTTTTTTAATGAAATGGAAGAAAAAATAAAACCTAGCTCCGATTGAGTTGCCGAATAAGGGAAAAACTATTGCTATTTAAAAAATAAGGTTCTTGTAATAAAAAAATTTAAAAAATTTTCACCAGGACCTAACTTTTATTGGGTTTCTTTTCCAGTATTTGGAGAAAAAACAAAAAATACCAGGTTTAAAAGCTGCTTTGTCTGCTAAACTATTATCATCGACTGTTAAAACCCGAACTGGGCGCGTTGATCCATTTCCTGTTGTTGATTTATCAAAAACAATTCCAATTGGCGTATTGATTTCATGCCTTGAAAATGTTAACATTACACTAACACAATGCCCTTGCTCCTCATTTTGCACTAATGGTTTGTAATCTGAAGAAAAAGTGAACTTTTTAACGGGGAAACAGGGAGGAGAGGCGGAAGAGAGCTACTAGTTTACATGATCTAGAAGATCAGGGGGAAAAATGAGAAAACAATTTTAAACTTTTTGAATTTACCGGTTTTTTAACTTTTTTCTTTGCTAAATCAAATATCAAAATTGATTCATTACCTAATGCAACTGCGCAATAAACTTCATAGTTTTTATTTTTATCATTAACCATCACATTTTTTAATCTGCTGCATTGAAGAACCGTCACTTCGATGCCTCCTTTCATCGAAATATGCGAAAAACTATCTGGAATTTTAGCAAAAATGTTAAGTTTTTCAATTTTTTTAACTGTTGCACACATGCTCTATTAATACGTTTTTAAGCTTAGATTTTTTGAATTGAAAATTTGAAAAATTTACTTATTGGCGGTGACGCTTGGAATATTGGATTCGGGAAAAATGGTCGATATCGAATTTTATAATTTGGCCAAACATGTTTTCTTTGTAGTGAACGTCGAAATGCCTCTTTTATTACCGGAATTAATTTTTTTAGTTGATGACCTTGAATTTGGGAATTTATCTGAAATTTATGTTTGAGACATTGTAATTTTCGAGTTTGACTTCGCTCTTACGTTGGTCTCGAATATGGGTTGTGAGACAAATGAAAATGTCCAATGATGATATGGTTGTCTCGATAAAATAACTCGAACTAATCCGGACAATTTTGTAATCTTAGAAAAAATCTTATTTCATGGTTCAACTGAACAATAATTAGCTTTTAATTATTTTAAGAGAAATCGATTGCTCAAATAAACAATTTTAAATTTATTGCGCTCCAACGCAAACTTTTTTAAATGCTACGATACGCAGTTTAAAAAAATAAAAGTTCATAACAATAATTTTTTACCCAAGACGACTTACCCAAGACATTTTTGATATTTGTAATAGCAAAAAAAGAAAATTTAATTTTTAGAAAAAATGTGTTTTACCTTTACTGACAAACTGGCTTGTTTTGCAATTATTGTTGCAACGTCAATTGACATTTCAAAACCGCCCGAATAATCAATATCCAAAATAAAGACAATTTTCTATTTAGGGAAAAAATTGATGTTTTTTACTTTTTATTACTAAATTCAAACCTCAAAAGTATTTCTATCATCTCCCATATCGATTTTTTCGACACGAATTGAATTTATCGTCATAAATTTCGTGCCTAGCGACAATTCACGAATTCTAATTTCTTGAATGAACCGCCCGGCCGTTGATCGTGTTGTTATATCATTCATTTCCATTTGAAGACGTTTATGAACCCATCTGAAATTTTTTTTTTCAAATTTTTTATCTGATTTTCTCTTTCAAGCTTAAAAAAAGTAATGCAAATTTTCAAAAAACGGATTTTGAAGAAAAACCCAATTAGACCGAATCAGCTCAAAAAGAAGAACTATTTTCGGTCTTAATTGTTAATTAAAGAGATTGACTAAAATTGATATTAAATAAAAAATTTTAATTTAAAACAATTCTATTTTAAAATTGTTTTGTAATAAAACGTTATTCTTTTTTTAATTTGAATTTTAGATATTTATTTTCTTACCTTCTTAAAAGTCGTGTATCTTTGTGTTCTTGAAACAACATGTGCAACAATAAACTAATCGAATTACACGATTCCCACCGTGATATTCCTTGTCCATCTTCTCCAGATTTCAAAAAATTTCTTAACTCATCTGGAATTTGGATTGGCGGAAATTGATCGATACGTGGCAGAGCTTCATTATTGCTTGGAGCCCATGGATCAATAATTATTATGTAGGCAATCAAAAGAACCTGTCAATTTTCCATTTTTTAAATTTTTCTTTTTGCAATTTCTATTTAAAAAAAAAATTCAGCTTTGGAAATTTTTATGTCTTGAGAATATTTAAATTTAAAACATTTTTTTGACAAAACTCACAAGTCCGATTCCAAACAAAACTCCAATCAGAAATTGAAGCATGTCCTTTTTGAAAATAAGACGATGACCAAAAAATGGAGAGGCTTTGAATCCTCTTCACTTCAGTCTCGCCCAACACTTTTTGACACAGTGAATTTTAAGCTGAAAAAAGAGGAAAATGTTTGAATAAAACGATTCAGAGAAAAAAAAAGTTTCTTTTCTAACAATTGACCTCATTTTGGTGAGAAAGAAGAAAAAAAAGAAGAGAAATTCAGACGAAACAATGTTTTTCTTTTTAACAATAATGGAGTTGCAACACAAAAATGAATAAATGTGCTAATTAAAAAAAAATAGAATTGTTGCTTTTTTATTTTTTTTTAACTCGAAATAGAAATAAATAATTGTAAGCTAAGTGTTTTACGTGATAAACTAGACTTGTCTTTTTTAGAAAAAATCATTAATTATGGTTTAAAAAAAAATTCGTTTTTTTTCTCGTTGTTGTTTTTATCAAACCGAGACAAATGAAGAAAAAAAGCAGCTCCGAAACGTATTTTGATGTTGGTTGAACAATAGAGATATTGGGAGAAGCGGAGAGACCAAGAGATAATGAGCACGGAGGAGAATTATGATGATGATGATGATGAAGCTGGAGATGATTAAACGAAAAATGAAATGAAATTGACGTCAACAACTCACTTCAAAATCAAAAATTGTTGTTTTAAGTTTTTTTTTGGATCCGTATTCGAGCTTTAAACAAACAATTTAATGTAACTTTCAGTTTTCGAAAATGAAAAGTAAATAGACAATATAAAATTTACTTGATAAATTCAGTTTATATATATATATATGAATACATATATATACATATATATATATTTAAATCAAATTTTTCGGAAATAAACATTTTTATTTTGAATAAGAGGAAGATTTTTCTTAAACTTTTTGGTGAATTAAAAAAAAGAAAATTAATTGTTTCCTTATTTGAGTTTTTTTTAATTAAAATCAATGCTTCTAAATTTAAAAACATTTAAAATTTAGTGATTTAAAATACATATAATTATAATTCTAAATATATTAAAATGCCTCAAGTACGCTCTATTGCTAATGTTATTTCTAGCCCTCTCTTTTCATTGCACAGCCTCTCGAACAACTGTTTTTCATTCTCATCGCACTCTAGTTTTATGATACTCTATATAAAATATATATATAAAAGTTATTACAAACATTGTTTTTATGTAAATTTTAAAGTTGAAAGTAATTTAAATACTTAAACTATTAAAAAATTATATTTAAAAACATTTATTTCATTACATAATTCAGTAACGCTTTTTAAAAAATAAATTTTAAATTCTACAGATGACTTCGGATAGTGACGGTGGTGGATTATCTCAAAAGGAATTTCTTCTAATTCAAGAACAATTATTAAAATTACGAAACCAGAATTACGAACTTCAAGAAGAATTAAAGAAAAAAAAATCCGAAATTCTCAATTTACAGAACTCTCCAAAAAATGAGGCTTTGCACTTTGCTAGTAAGGTATTTATTATTTCAAAAATCTATTTGAAGCGCTTGGTAGAATTTCAGTTAATAAATAGAAGCTCGAAAAAGGACGAAAAAGACGCTGAAATTGAGAGTTTACGGCGCAAATTGTTGACACAAGAAGAGGAATTCAAACTTCAACAAACCACATTTTTTGAGGAAATGAGCCGAGTAAACAAAATTGAAGATTTGTTAAATTCAAGCGTTTTCTTTATTTTAGCTCACTTCTGAAATTCATCGATTGAAATCAATGGTTACCGAGTTAGAAGGTGAATTCAGATTTGAAAATTGTTCAAAAAAAAAGTTGAAAAAAATTTCAGATTTCAAAAAAAATGCATCTGAAGTTAAATCATTAACTGATCAATTAGTAATGAGCGAAAAGTTAACGGCAGAATTAGAAAATACAATGTTAGACTATCGAAAACGAATAGAAGAAACTGAAAGACGTGCTGAAATTGCTGAAAAGGCGTTAAAAAACCAAGAAAAAATTGAATGTGAATTAAAGAATTTTAAAAACGACAACGACGAGGTTTCCCTTTTTCTGTTAAAAAATTAAAACCAAAAAATTTCAGATCTCCACCCGAAACGCTAAAATTTCTGAAAAACTTGCTGTTTTTGAGAAAAATTATGAAGACGCTTTAAACAAATTAATAGAGCTTGAAACACTAACAAGCAACTTGAGTAATTCACTAAACAAAAAAGAAACTGATTTAGTATGATTTTTTATTTAAAAAAATTTGTTTTTATGAATTTCAGCAAAATGTATCAACATTATTAGATGAGACTCAAAAAAAATTCGATCATCAATCAGATATTAATAAAAACCTAGAAAAAGAAATTTCTGAGCTTAAAAAAGTAAGAATTTCAATTTTCAAGTTTAAAACAAATTATTTTAAAAGAAAGCTGAAACATTGAAAAAGGAAACTGAAAAACAAGCTGAAGAATTTCGAATAAAATCTAATGAAAGTAAATCAACGGTAATAATTAACTGAAAAATGTTGGTTTTAATTATTAAATATTTCAGATTCAAAAACTGAACGAAAATTCTGAAATTTTACGTAAAAAAGAAGTCGAAGATCGCTCACTTCTTTTAGAAACTCGTTATCAACTCGAAATAGAAGATCTTAAAAAAGAATTCGAAGCTGAAAAAGAAGAGCAAAATTTAAAAATTAAAAAATTGGAAGAAAAAATTAACGGACATGAAGAAGAAAAAAGATTGGCCTTGAAAAAACAGTCAGCGCTGTTAAAAGAAATGCAAAAATCATTGAGAGACGAGAGAAAACGAGCAGATTCTTATGAGAAAAAGCATGAAGAAAAAAGTGGATGGCATGTAGTTCAAGGGTTAGATGGGAATAGTAGTCATGTAAGATTTTTTTTGTTCCAGAATAATGCAAAAAATATGTTTTTGACATTTAAAAAAATAGCTTTTTCAAGGAAAATTTTTAGACATTTGATGGAAATGAGAGTGTTTCTTCATTATCAGCGATTGAATCAGAAAATGTTGAACTGATCACAAGATTGGCGGCATTACAAAAATTGCATTCAGAAAACACGGACAAGGTATTTAAAAATTTCGAAAAAAAAGAAGGAACATGAACTTTAAAGATTTTGCAACTCGAATCTGAAAATAGTCGACTTCGGCGAGAAGTAATTGAAAAGGGCGAATTGATTGAAAATTGGATAAAAGAAAAACCAGTAAACACATGCACATCGCCTAGAGCATCAGAGACGTCAGGAGGTTTCAGAAAGTTATTGAACACATTAGGACATGATCAAAAATCGGCGCAGGAATTGAAAGAAATGAATAAAAAATTGCAAAGAATGTTGGAAGAAACATTATCAAAAAATATTATTTTACAAAGAGTAAATAAAAACTTTAAAAACAGGAAAATAAATCGATTTTTTTCTAGGATATTCAAACACTTTTGGAGAGAACCGAAATATAAAAAAGGAGGGGAAAAATGCATGTAAATTTTAAATTGAAAATAAATGAAGTATAAAAAAACTGATGAGCAGCTGTAACTATTTTCTTACATGACTTGTTTTTGCATTTTTCACTTTTCTGGTATTTGTTGTGAATTTAAAAATAAAAAAATTTTTTACATGTTTTTTTTTAATTTTTAAAATGAGAAATGCTTTTTTGGTAATTTCCAAAAACTGATTACCTTAACAAACAAATTATCTAATATTTTATTTATAATTGGTTTAGATGGAGGTTGAAGTGCCAGGAGGTTCTGAAACACTTTCAGCAGATAGCAGCAGTGAAAAAAGTTTTAAAGTTTCAGAGGTGAGTTTTAATTTAAAATTGGGGCAAGTTAAACGCATAATTTAGGTAGAAATTTTGGAAAAAGAATCAGAAGATGAAACGTTAAAAGAAGAAGAAACGGCCGAGCATATTTTGGATCGATTAGCGCAACTTCCATATCAAGTGTTTATACTATCCGAATACGGAAGACCAATTTTTGTCAAGTAAAAAATGTTTAAAATTTTTTCAAAATTAAAGTTTTTACAAATAAACAATTTTTTTAACTAAAAAATTAATAAAAATTATTTTGCGCGTAAAATGTGGTGTATACCAATGTAAGTAAATATGCAGAACTGCACACTTAAAATTACAGTATTGGCTTTTTTACGTTTTTTTCAACCTTAATTTTGTTTTGAAGAAACATGATTTTTGTTACAAAAATTAGAAAAAAAAGTGTTTTTTTTCAGCAGCGGAAATGAAGATCAACTGTGTCCACTTTTTGCTGTTATTGGAATTTTCGTCGAAAGAATTCGATCATGGAATGATAACTTAATCAAAATTGCGTCGAAAGATCGACACATTCATTTTTTACACAAATCACCGCTTATATTTTGCATTGGTAGAAGTTTTTGATTTTTTCTAAAATAAAGTTCCTCTTTAGTGTCAAAGTATGGTGATAAATTGGATGAGCAACTTGAGGTGCTCTTCGAGCAAATTGTTTCAATTTTATCCAAATCACAACTGGAAAACGTGTATAAAAAAAAGGGCGACAATTATGACCTTCGCAAATTATTGAGAGGAACCGATCGATTGATTGAATCATCAATATCATCATGGAGAAAATCGCCGATTTCAATGATTGACTCATCAATATCGGCTATACCGATGAATCCATCAGATCGAGAATTTCTTGCAAATACAATGTCAGGATGTCTAGGAGCAGCAAAATTAGATGGAACAATATTTGGAATAATGATTGCTCATCGTCAAATAGCATCATATGTTAGATTAAAAGTAAGCAAATGATTGGCTTACAATTTTTAGTTTTCAAAAAAAAAAAACAGAAAGAGTAGTTTTTCATTGGTTTAGAAGTTCATAATGCATCCAAGAGACATGAACATTGTAATTAATTTGGTTTCTGATAAATCGCTTCAAGTATCTGATGCTCAAACATGGACCCCAATTTGTCTGCCACGGTTTAATGACACGTAAGAAGAAAAACAAATTAAATTTTTAAACAACTTTTTTAGTGGATTCTTCTATGCTTATATTGCATATCCGTGGCAATCACAAGGAATTCCAGCATGTTTGGTGATGTTGTCGGTAAAAAGAGATCAATTCGATGCCTTGAATGAGGTATTTATTAGTAAACGAAACATTTTTTTTGACTATTCGGGATTTCCTTTTGCAATTTTTTTGTTAATTTCCAGGTAAAACAAAACATAATTGAAAAATTAGAAGCAAACGCCAAATTTTTCGGAAATTTCGCAAACGCTGTAACTGAGCCAAGTTTATTCAGTATTTCACAGGTAAATTTGAGAGAAAAATTGAAGAACAATTGATGTTTTCTTTTACAGATTGGAGCCAACAACGAAGCATTATGGCAATTTTTGTATTTAAATCATTCATCAAAGCAAGTTTGCATGTCGGCTGCAAAGTAAAAATATTTTTTAATTTAAACATTATTTTTTCTTGCGAAAATCACACATGCTTATTTTTGCTTTATTCTCAAAAAAAGAACAGTTTGATTATTCAGTTGTTTTTTGAATTTTCACAAAACAGAAATTAAAATTTCAGAATTCCGCTTATTAGCAGAGAAGAAAGGTGGATAACCCGAAGTGATTTGCGAAAAGCCGCAACAGTTTCATCCACACATAAACACTTAAGAACATTTTTTATGAGAGGAATGAGACATTCATTATTAGTTTGGGTAGAATTTCTGATGAAGTAGAGGAAAAATCGATAATAAATTATTTTAACAGGTCACCGACATGTTTTCGCTTTATTGTGTTTTTGGACCGTTTGTCACAGCAACAGTGGCATTTCAGATTGTCGACAAACTTCTAAAATCGCTTAAAAGTCACGAACAACGATATTTCATTCTAAACACAGCGTCATTTTAGCATTTTTGTTTCCTTTCGTCTTTTTTTTTTTTTGAATTCGGGTTTTCATATCTGTTTGTGTTGTAAAATATTGAATTTAACTCGATTTTTGAAAAAGAAGAAAGAGCATATTTTTTGTTTAGAATTTTTTTTTATAGGCCAAAAAATATTTTTAGAATCTACAAAAGATTTTCCTATTTTCTAATGAGCTGATGTTGACATATTTTTTTCATATTTTTATTGCACTTTTTTGAATTTGGAGGAGATTTATATATTTTGATATTTTTACATATTTATCCATTTCTGCTTCTGCTTCTAATTTTTTCTATCTTTTTTATTTTCTCTCTCTCTCTTTCTTTTTGGATTCGTCACGTTTCAAAGAAAATGTTTTCATTCTTTTCTCTTCCCTTCGCCTTCTCCCCTCCTCATTTTTTTTGTGTTTCTACAAAATAAATTTAGTAAATAATTTAAATGAAGAAGAAAAAAAAATCTTTTTCAAGAAAAGCGGTTGACGTCGTCATTCGGTGGAATTCATCAAAAATTCAACCTATTGAAAATCTGTCATCTGAATTCTGAATTCTTGCCACCACAAAGGAATCCCCAAGAGAGACACGTCCCACATTTTCTTTTTCGACTTGCTTATTCTTCCCACTCCCCCGCTCCTTGTCCCAATTTGTTTCCAGGTTGTGCTTTGTTCTCTGGTGGGAAGATCATTTTTTTCGTTTTTTTTTGTTGTTGGTTGGCTCATTTCAATTTTGGACAAAAAATTTTCAGAAGTGATAATGCTCAACTTGAGATTTCTTCTCCTCGTAACAATTTTGATGGTTTTCGTCGTCGACTCACTGCCGTTTTTCAATTCACCAAAGGTAAAACAGAACAACGTACGGCTCCTCCTGTGTGGTCGCTTTTTAATTAATTTTTTGAAGGGCACATGCTTTGCTCTTTTTTAAACCATTTGAATGAGCTTTTTTCTCTCTAATTTTTGTCTTTTTTCGAGAGCCAATGAAAACAATTCGATAAAGCTTTAAAAAAACTTGAAGTCTTTATAATCTAGAAATTTTTTTTAAAACAAATCGAGGGGAAGAGAAAGAGAGAGAGAGAGAGAGAGAGAGAGAAAACAAACTTTTTTTTTGAATTTTATTCATTTAAAGCAAAAAAAATGTTTCAGAACGAAATACGTGGCGGACAATGGCAACAATTAATAAGTGAAATAAATTCTGAAATTCCAGAAAATGGTCGATTTGTATTCTCGAATAGATTACGCGGTTAAATCAATAAATCATTCAGAATTTCGCCTTTTTTTCTGTCGATCGAACTGATGATCAATAAATTGTTGTTTCAAAAAAAAAATTTCGTGCGACGAACAAAAAAAGCAAAGACGAAAAAGAAACCGGAACATTATTCGATTTTCGATAAGAACAACCAAGAGTTCATCTACAGTACTTTCGTATCTTGTTTCGAGACCTTGAAAAAGGGCAAAATATTAAATTTTGTTTGTTTTGTAATATTGTTGGCACTTTTCTTGTTATCTATTATTGTTTTTCGTGATGAGGCTCAATTTTGAAGAAAAAATTGAAAAATGCATCGAGAAATTGATTTTCGCCTTGAAAAAACAAAAATAATCAGAAAAAATTTCTCAAGATTTGAAATTAAAGTTCAAAAATAAAACCAAAATTTAAGTTGAACCGCGATGCGTAAGAGTTGTGCATTGCGGTTTGAATTATTTTCTCCTTTATTAATTAACTTGTTTTTCCCCAAAAAAATTTTTTTTTTTTTGCTCGAAAAACAAAAAAAAGAAGGAGGAAATTATTTGTTTAATGTCTGAAATTCAATTTATTTTGGAGCCAATTGTTAATCGAATTATTTCTAGCAAATTCTGCTCCAGATGAGATGCTGAAAATGTGCAAAAATAACGACTTAATTAAAATAAAGAAAAAACAGATTCAAGATTGGGAAACGAAAGTTAACGATTACGGTATTCAAGACGCAAACCTTAACAGGTATAAAAGTGTCGAAAAAAAAACTTGTTCAATTCAAATATTCGGCTATCTCGTTTTCAAAAAAAATTTTGTAAAACTCGAATTCTTTTCAGTTTTAATCAAATTTTCCCCATATTTTATGGAAAGAATCCCAAAAAACCTCAAAAAAAGAAACGAAAACTACGGTATTCAAGGCGCACACCTCAACAGGTTTGAAAGTGTCACATGCGGTTAATTTCAAAAGGTCAGATCATAGAAATAAATTAAAAAAAACAAACTAACGTGATTTTATTGCGGTATTGAAGGCGCACAAAAAAATTGAATGAAACAACGGAAAGTCTTGAAAAAAGATTTGAAAACATATTTTTCCTTCCTTTTTTCATAAATTGAAATTTTAAGAGAGGATTTTGATAAAAACTCCCAAGTGAATGAACATTTAAAAAAATCAAATAAAAATCATTTTGATAATAAAATTTGAGTTTTCTCTGCTATCTTTCTCGTCTCTCTTTCTTTCTCTTTCTCTCTTTAACCTTTTCTTCTTCTTCATTTTATCATAAACCACCTATCATCCGCCACCTTCTCCAACTTTTTTTCTTCGCGCGTTCGACTCGTCCAAACGATTTTTTAGCATCGCTCAATTTCTGAGCGGTGACCGATCAACCGATTGGTCATTTCTCAACATCGGCGAGGCGACAACGATGAAGAAAACGTTGTCGTTCTTCTCACAAGGGGGGCGGGGGAAGAGCGGAAAAAAAAAAAGTTTTTGCACTTTATTTTTTTGGATTTTTTCTTTCAAATTAATTTTTTTTCCAAAACAACTTGATTTTTTTCGGCTCAGTTTGTGTCGATCAAAATTTCGAAAATCAAGTCGAAACTTTAAAAAGTGACAAGGCGCACGAAGGCGGTTTGCAAAACCGATATATGAGAGATCATTTTCTCTTCCTCCTCTCAATCACAATTTGATCTTGATATTTTTTCAACAAACAAGAAACATTTTCACTACCGTAGTTGTCCAATCAATAGGGGCGGGACTGTTTGTAAAAAGGGAGAAAGAGAAAGGAGGGGGAGACAAAGAAACAAATTGAGTGCGAAGTAAAGATAACGAGGAGACGACGAGAAACACGTCTCAAAATGTTTTCAAGTAGAAAAAGGCAAATCTTTCGCATGGATTTCAATGAATCATAAGCCAAATGATCCGCTCATCACTTTTATTGTTCATCATTTTGTGTAAGCCCCAGAAAAAACAAGCAAATTCTTTTTTTTTTTCTGAATTTTTAGCAGTCATCAATGGATCTATCAATAATGATAAGCGATTATCAAAGCTGAAAGCGATGGAACACGTAAAGATGGGCGGAAAACAGGCGGAGAAAATTGAGCAACTACATTATGGATGGTATATTCAGGCGATTAGCGGATTACTTGGATCCGTTGGAAAAGAGATGTACATGAAAATGAAGAGGTAGTAAACAATGTTTATTTAAAAAAAAGGCGTGTCATAGGAAAAACTGAGTGGGCTCAGGTCCTTTATAAAAATTGCTTTGAGGTATCCTTTTAAAAAAATGAAAAGTATTTGGCATAAATTTTTTTTAAAGGTGCATAGTTAAAATAGACGTTGTACCTGCCGCGAAAAAAATTTGTACTTTTGGTTTTTTCAAAATGTATCAAAATTGTGACTGTGAAGCAATATTGGAAAAAATTACGATAACAGATATCAGACCTAAACCTTTTAAATTTTTTCAAAAAAAAAAATTCCAGTACATAGTTTATTTTTAAAGGCACATAGTTGGAAAAAAGTCAAAGTTTAAAGCAAGTTTTAATTAATTAATATGACATTCGATGATATTTGAAGGATTTTTATGATTTGCTGCCATTATTGCGGATAAAACCAGTCTAGCTACAAAATTTGATCATTTTATTACCTTTTCAATTTTCTTTCTCATGACAGATCCTAAAAGAGATAGACAATAGTTATCAATTCTCGTCGCCGATAACCAAATCTGTCATTAAAATGTTATTTGTTTGGATAACAAAACTTTAGAAAACAAAAAAACAGAAAGAAAGAGAGAAAGAGAGAGAGAGAGAGAGAGAGAAAATTCGGAAAATTGCCAACGAAAGGTTGAAATGACGTAAAATGGCTTATTTTTTTAGAAGTGAAAGAAGAGCATTTGTTGCCTGCTTGGATGGTATCGAAAAAGAGTACGACATTGAAGCTGGCGCCAAGTGTTTGGTGAAGGCGTTTGATGGAAAACTGGTGAGAAGTTTAGAAAACAAAAACAAATCTTGTTGTTCACTTCAAAAGAAAAATTCATTAAGAAATAGGTGGCAACTGCAATTTTTTTTTTTTGAAAATGAGAAGAATTTTCTGGCGCGAAAAAAAAAATCAAAATTTTCTCCGATAGAGCGTACTTGTGAATTGAACATCAAAAAACAAAATTGAGGATAATTTTTCCAGACAAGTGAATTTGCCACAAAATCCCTGGATCCAAAACTCGATTTTCTCGATCGACAGGAGAGTTTGATGCTGACGAAGGTGGACATCAAAAAAATCGAGAAAAATAAGCGCAAACGAAAATTGGTGAAAGCTTTTGCCAAAAGCGAAGCGTCAAAAGTGCTGAAGAAGATGCAGAAAAAGAAGTTGCGAAAGGCAAAATTGCGACAATTGTTGAGGCGAAATATCGCCGGGAAATTAAAAATGACGCCGAAGATGATTGCGAAAATGCGAGGGATCAATATTTATCATCGAGTCAAACGAAATGTGCTGTCACTTTATTCAAATGTAAGATGTTTCTTCATTTTTTAGTTTAATTGAAAGAAAACAATTCTGGAAAAAATATACATACCGAAAAGTGTGCAAACACTCAGTAGTAACCATGCACAGCTTACCATAATTGACGACATTTTTAAAAAACAAAATTTTCTTTCAAAAAGTGAGACGATCACCACAAGTGTGCAAACACCATTACAAAATCAATTTCAAAATGCACCATAATTGACGAAATTAAAAAAAAACTAAATTTTGCTTCAAAAAAGTGTTGCAGAAAGAGGCAGTCGAAGAAGGAAAACGTGTTGAGAAAGCCGATCGTGGACCATATCGGCCAAAAAACATGAAAAAAATGCCATCCTTGATGGAAACGAAAAAAAGTGCAGTGAAACATCTGACGGAAATGATTCGAGAATTTGTTGTCGAAAAAAATTCAACAAAAAGTCTGAAAACGTCTTATTCAAGTCTTAAAAAAGTATTAAACAAATTTTGCTTTCTTAAATTCAAGCTTTTCTCAGCTTCAAGACGCCGTCATCGAAGGGCGCGAAAAAAGTCAATTTAAAAATCGAATGCTCGACATGGTGATCGGAAAAAATCATCCACTACGACGAACCAAGTCGTTTACCGATCGTTTGAGAGACATTACACCCGATGGAATTGTTGATGAGAACGTCTACGGTCTTGTCGATACGGTGTCGAAGCATTCGAAAGATCTCAACGTCAATTTTTTGTCGCCTCGATTTTTGTCGATTATGCCGGAAAAGTTTCAAACTAAAAAGTATTCTCGATTCAGAATTGTTGAAAAAGAAACAAAGAAAAACCAGTCAAGTTCAGAAAATTACTGTCGCCCGACCTATTTCCTTTGTACAAAGACGAAGGAGGCGAGAACAGCATTTTACCGTTGCCAAATGTGCTCGAGACAGCCGGGCTCAATAGTGGCGATCGCGAATCGATTCTGGAGCTTGTGATGGATGTCAGTGGTGTCAACACTGTTGTTGATGATGCGTTGAATCTGGTTCAGGGCCTACGCAAACAAGGATTGGATAGCGATCTTTATGATATGACGCGCCTGATTGATGATGTAAGATCGGAAGCATCTTGTTTTTTTTCTTGAAGAACTTGGAGAAACTTTGAAGTTTTTAGGCGTATTCATCACTGGCATCAACTCTGACCAAAACTCAAAACTTGGATATGACCAACAAGAAGTTTTCGTTCATGACGCTGGATCAAATGAAAAGGCTTTACGGCGACGCGGGAATTTATAACACATCGGTTGCCGATCTTCCATTCGATCCGCTCGAAGTCGACGTGTTGACGACACAACAGAAGACCAACTCAATTCGCGAAACGATTCGATTGTTGGCGTCCGGCAAACTTGGTCAATATCATCAGCAGCAGCAGCAGCGACGTTCCAAACGTCAAACAATTGAGCTTCTCAACGGCGCCTACAAAGTGGTTTTTCTCAATCCAACGACGTTGTCGCCACTTGGATTCGCGCCGACAATTAATCAAGTTTTTTTTCTCCAGAAAAATGTTTTTGACGCAGCCCCAATTCTTTTTCTTTGCAGTTGTCCGTTTTGGGTCCGCTAGTTTTGTCGCCACAAATTTTCTGTCCGAGCATATTGTCACCGTTGCTTCTCTCGCCGCCCGTCATTTCGCCACAGGTGCATTTTTTTGTTGGTTTTTTAAATGGAATGAAAAAAAATCATTTTTCCAGGTTGGAAATCCGTTGATTTTCTCACCGTACGTGCTCGGCCCCAACGTTCTGTCAGCTGCCGTCTTCAACGCCTACGTCTTCTCGCCTTATGTTCTCTCACCGAACGTCATCAATCCTTATGTTCTATCGCCACTCATTCTGTCGCCATTTGTTCTTTGTCCTGACGTTTTGTCACCGACCGTTTTGTCCGGCGTCGTATTGTCACCGTCCGTTTTGTCACCATCCATTTTCACCGATTCCGCGTTGGCCGCCAACGTTCTTTCACCAACATTTTTGTCATAGAAATATTCACCCGTTCCTTTGTTTCCTTAACAGGTTTCTAATATTGTAGAAAAGGATCAACATTTTAATGAAACCAACAAAAATTTTGTGTAAAATATCTTGGAATGGTCCAAACTAGGATCCAATCAAGATTTTTACATATGATTTAAGGTGCAGCGAGACTTTTAAAGCGAAACCAGATTTTAAAAATTAAAAAAATGTTCGTCAATTGTAACGCAAACGATTCATTTTTATTTCAAAGGGTTTACAGAAGAAAATTTTATTAAATAGAAAAAGAAAAGAAGGAAAATAATCGAGTATTTCAAGAAAAATGTGGTTTGGTCTTATAACGCTTAATTAAAAAAATCATTTTTAGTAAAAGTAAAGTATGCATGTGATGCAACCCTGCTCCATTAAACTTGTACTTGTTAATATTGGAGAAAAGTCAATCGTGAGCAATTTGAATATTAATAAAAGTGTTGGCTTTCATCAGCGCAATCAGATTTCCGTCACAAACACACTCAAATTTATCCAGAATTGTCCAGCCAATGCGCATTTTTTTCAAATATTTTCCCAAAAGATTTCGGGTCATTTTAATAAAAACATCATTGACCGATCCCTCATCATACGGCTCAGATAGTGGATCAACAGTTGTAGTTGTGGACGAAGGTGGAGGAGTTGAACTGAACGTGAGTTTGGAGATCCAATCTCGAAGCAGTTCGATCTGAAAATCGAATTCAAAATTTTTTGCACTTCTTAAAAACACCCACTTTTTGCTGAAATTTTGAAGTGAAATGCGGCTGACGAGCTCTCATTTGTAGGATTGGTTGATTCAAATTTCTAAAAATCGATGTTTTCACATTCCGTAAAATTTCGAAACCAAAATTAGTTACTTTGGAATGGTGCTCGTCAGCGAGTTTAGAACTTCATCGGCTTTTTCTTTTAAAAGGCACCGACATCCGTAAAATTTTCGACTATCTGGAAAGTTATTTTCTTTTAGAGTATTGCGCCTTTAATTTAGTATCTTAAATGAGTTTAAAGGTACTTTAGAATTTAATAAAATTTTAACTATGTGCCTTTAATATATACAGTACCAAGAGTATTAGAATAATAAAATTATTATTGTTTTAATTTTAAAAAATGGTGAATGAGACGATGTTTTGTCAAATTATAGCTATGCGCCTTTAAGATGCCGAACCCCAGTTTTTTGTGTCAAAAACCAACCTTGAAATAAAAAGGAGTTGACAACCTCAACGGTGGTCATTGAAAAAATAATGACAGAAAACATGAATTTGAAATTGTTGAAGAGCATTTTGTTCCAAAAAGCGAATCCTCACAATTAATACTCAAAGTATGTTATGATTGTCCACCCACGTTGTTAATGCACAAATATGTGCTTATGTTAATTTTTGATGCTCATTTTTTCAGCAAAGGTGTTGAGTAAACATTAAAAATCAATAAAAATCGTGACTTTATTCAAATTTAAATATTCCAAGGTTTATTAATTGACAAACATAAAAAGAGTCATCAAATTTTAAAATTAAGTACGGTTTTCGTGGCGAGATTTTTACAAAACTCACCTTGTGCTCCTTTAAAGTTGGTTTTATTTTCGGCTTAAAACAACAACAAAAACTATTGTTTTCTTACCACGAAAATCGAATTCAAGAAAAAAAAGCGAAAATTGTGATGCGCCATTAAATTGGTTAATAACTTAATAAATTGAAAATACTGTGAGATTTTGAGAAATTATTTTGGGCGAAACATTAGGGAAAAAAAGAGGTAGCTATACAGACATTAAAAAAATAGAAATAATTTTCCAAATTGTGCTCATAGGCAAGAGCAAGATCCGATGAGCATTTTCTGATAATTTCGGATCACCATGCGACTTTTCTCATCCCTTTAAAAATGCTTAAAGATTATCCAAGAAAAATCAAGATTCTTCTCCAACCTGTACAACAAATTCAGCGACTTCAAATTGCTCGGAGCACAACACACCGGCTCGTTGGCGAAAATCGTTTGAAGCTGCGCATGGTTCGACGCCATCGTCAATGGCTTCGAACATTTTCCTTTACAGAATGAGGCCTCAATGGTTTTTGGCTCGATGATCCATTTGTCCCAGCCAAAATGGTTCAGGTTTATCATTGTTCCTTCTTTGTGACAGCGCTGATAATTGGTATACATACATAAATTGAAAAGAAGTCAGGAATAAAAAAATGGGACTTGACACGAAAAAGGGGGCTTTAATATTTATTTCGGTAGAGAAAAATGTATTTTTAAGTTACTTTTAAAGTGGTCTTAACTTTTCAAATCTAAATTTTTAAGAAAACAATTAATAAGAATCAGAAAGAGATCTCACCACGAAAAATAAAAAATAAAAATTACATTTCGATTTTGAAGAAGAATGACTCGAACGTCATTTTCCATTTTCTCATTTTCTTTTCTCTCTCTTTCCTCTCTTGACGTATCCTCACCAAATCCACGCCAAACATCTTCCGACGACGCCTCTTCTGAATTACTAAACGACTTCGACGCCTTCGAAACGCCTTCGCCACCATCCCCAGCATCATTCTCCAAAGGAATCGACGTATACGAGTAATATTTGCGATTGACAACGTCGCGCCTCATCCGACGTTTCTGCTCGGTCGCTTGGATGACAGTCGCGGTGTCAAGTGTGTGATTGACTTGCGAATAAACGATAAGGAACGGGCTGCTTTTGCGTATCAATTCCGAGTATGGGCGCATTTTTTGATGATCTCTAGAGATCTGAAGAATCAGAACTTCCGATTGGAAACTCAAGTGAAAATTTCGAGAGGAAAAACCTTGAAAACAATTTGTTTTCCATCCAGATGATATGAATCAAAAACCGGCTTCGTAGCATCCCAGACGACTTTGAATTCGTCCTGATCATCATTAAGATCACGAATTTTGCGAAGCGTTTGCTCGCGACAATACTCGTTGAGGCACACCGATTTGGCGTGAATTTGACGAGCGCGACGTCTCGCCAAAATGTCACGACGTCGTAGGAAAAAGTGCAACTCGGCTCGCATTATTGACTCGTTGCCGTCAAAATCGGCAATGTTAAAAACCAGCACGTCGGCACCATCGAATTTTCCGACGGCTGGCTCGATGCCGCGAATCAGATTGCCATCATCGTTAACGTCGTCGCTGCGATAGATCTGAACATGTAGATCTGAAGTTGTGCGAATAAATAAAAATCGATACCTGATACAATTTTTTCATGTACGACGAGAGAGGAGAAGATGGACGACGTAAAATCGGAGCTGAAGAATCTGAAGAAAATCGAAAAATGTTCTCTTTAATCCTCAATGACTACAACATACTTGATTCTTCGAAATTTGTCTGAAAATGAAGCAAGCTTCGAATCGTCTCGTTGATCAAATCAACATCGACTTTTGTTGTCGACGTCATCATAACAAGAAGAAGAAGAAGCAGAAGAGGAAACATTAAACTAAAAGTTGAACGCATCGTTTTTTCTGAAAATTTTTGAATTTGTAAACTAAAAAAAACGACAAAAAGAAAAAAATGAGAGACAACGATGAACACAATTTGTGACACTTTTGGGAAAGAGCTCCGAACAACTCTTGAGGGACCAATGAAAAATAGCCAAAACCATTTTTTTTTCTTTTTTTGATAAATTTCGGTGGGAAATTGAGAATATTGAAGACGCGTCGAATCGGATGTTCAGTGAGGCAAAGTTGGAGACAAATTTCTTGGCGACGTGACAAATTGTCGGGCATAGGATCTTAATTTTATCGTCCTGGGACAGTGTGAAAAGCAATTTTTTCTAGAAACGGGATGCTTCGTTTTGTGGTGATTTATAATCAGGTCTTATCACGAAAAAACGGTACTCTTTGAAAAAAATGTTCAGGATTGATACGGTAAAAAGAGGAGAGAAAAGAATAGTTAGCAATTTTAACAATTTACACAAAAGAATACAAACATAAAATAAAATAGGTCTTGTCACGAAAATACAGTATTCTGTGCATTCTTCAAAAAGTTTTAGTTCTTTTCATTTTAGTGTTCGTCACAAAAACCGTACCCTTCACAGTAGGAAAAATTTTCCATACTGTCTTTCTTATTATGACAAATTTAAAAAAAACAAAAAGGTCTCAGCACGAAAGCAAGCTTCTCCTTCATCTTTTTTCAAAATTTTAGCTGCACTACAAAGTCACCGAGGTGATGGTTTTCACTGCCCAGTACTTGTCAAACATCACTTTCACCCCGATCTCATCAATATGTCATCATTTTGGGTCGTAGAATAAAGAGAAAGAGAGAGAGAGAGAGAGGGGGAGGGGAGGACAGAACAAGGATTTAGATATAAATTGTAACCACTGAAAACTCCCCGCTCTCTTCTCTACTTCTCCTCCTTTAAGTTTTTCGGCGCCAATAATGATGGTGACAGCATCCAATTATGTTTATTTTATCGATTTTTTTCTTTGATTTTGTTTTTCTTTTTCTTTGAAGGACACAACCAGGTAATTTTGGTGTCTCCAGAAGCGAATAATGATTTGAGAGTACGATATTCCCTGGTTTTAAAGCCTCTCATTGTTTGGTACAAAAAACAACAAAATACAACCAAAAAATGTATGAAAATAGGAAATTTAAGCATTGGAAAACCTTTCCGTGTGTTCGATTCCTTCTTCATAATTTAAAATGAAAAGAATCGGAAGGAATCGAATTTTCAAACACACACACACACCTCTCCAGGCTTACGCTTCCTTCCTTAACGTGACACACTACTACTGCGCTGCAGTTTCCAGAGACCAAATTAAACTTTGAACTACATTTTATTTATGGTCGCCTTAATTTCTGAAACCAAATGCGTCGGGTGCAAGTGGCACAAAAAGACAAGAAAAAAAGTGTCAAATATTCTGGTCGCTGTCAACCAAAAAAAAAGCGCAGGAAAAATATGTTTCCAATTACCATCATTACGTGGTAATTAACGGCGGACAATCGGTCAATAATCGAAAAGAGGGAGAGAGGGAGGGGCGGTGAGGTGGTCATAAAATGATCCACGAAACAACAATACGGACCAAAAATTGTTGAAAGAAATTCGAGAAAGACAGAGAGAAGTCAAGGCTGTTTTTAAAAAAAAAAGAAATGAAAAAACGAAAAATTATTTTATTGAAAAATGCCGGGAGGAGGAGGGGGGGGGGGGGGGGGGGGGGGCTTTGAAAATTGTCACAACATTAAACTTAAATTCTACCAGCTTTTTTTTTGAGAGAAGAAAAAAACCAAAACAAAGGAAATAAAAAATGATTGATTTGTACAAATTTTTTTATTACTTGTACATATATTTGATAGTATCTCTCTCTCTCTCTCTTTCTCTCTCCCTCTCTCTCTCTCTCTCTCTCTCTCTCTCTAACTCTTGATTAAATAATAATAATAATGGAGCACAAAAAGAGCACAAAAGGTCAGATAACATCATTAACACCCTCACCCTGTAGTTCGCTAATTTGGTTCTTCTTTTGGCACATTTTTTTCTCTTTTTATAATAACCGCAAAATATCTATTTACTTTTTAATTGAAACAGGTGTGCGCCTTTAAAGCATTTTCTGCTGAAAACGCAAAAGTTATCATTTTCGATTTGAGCTATGCGCCTATGAAAAACGTTTTTTTTTATATTTCGGTTCGACTGGGCACCTTTTAACCTTAAAAATAAATTTAAAAAACAATAAGCCTTCCAGTCAAAAATCGTGTTAAGACCTTTCCACTTGGGCGCCTGTAAACAAAAATGCAAAGGATTACCACGAACCTCTGGAGAGGATTCGAATTTCCTTCCCCTTTCTCCCACGTGTTTGAGGGAGGAATATCAAAACAGAAAATGATAATGGGATAACATTTGGTAAATTGAAAATAAAAATTTATTTATATTATCTTTCGACGACCTTTCCCTTTTTCTCTATTTCTCTCTCTCTCTCTCTCTCTCACTCTCGTTATCTCTTTCTCTCAGTCTCTTTCTCCGTCTCTCTATCGTTTTCTCTAAAATAATGTTTGTTGTAATGTATATGACATGATGTTAAAACGTGAGAGCCATCATCACATCAGGAATCATCATCATCAGCTCAAGAAAATTATGCTTAAGATAACATTGACACAATGGAAAAATGAATTGAAAGAAAGAAAGAAGAAGCTTCTACCACCTTCCCTCGGCTCCCCTCCCTTCAGCCTTCTCATTTAATTATAACAACTGAGCGAAAAATGCGATTTCTTGTCCGATGTTAAATGAGAAAAAGAATCGCGAAAATGTTTTTGTTTTAACATCGTCAAATTTGATCGATCGATTTTTGGCGGCTCCATTTCATTACATAATTTTACGAAACATTCTGAAAAAAAAAAGAGAGAGAGAGACACTGTTGAGATTATGTTACCGTAATCTGTTTGAATAGAGAGATTTATGATTATTCTGTTCTTCTGTGTTTTTTGAAATTCAGAAGGAGAGGGAAATTCAACAAAAACTCAAAAAAAATTGCATTCGCGTCTCGGAGCGAAAACGACAAAGTTTCAGGTAATATTTGAAAAAAAAAGAGGACAAAATAAAATAAAGGTTGAAAATGGAGTAGAGCGTGAACAACAGAAATGTATAAAAATTGGAACTCGGTGCAAAATGATGAAGCTCATTCTACCGTATACCTGCAAATTGCAGCCAATTGAAAAATGGAGACACGTCGGGAATCATTTGAGACGATGAAAACATCGGGTTGGTTTTGAGAAGCGCAGAGAAGAGAGAAAGCAATTATTTGCACAAAGCTCGAAATTTTTTCGGCGATGGGAAATGTAGTGGAAATAAATTCAGATTTATTATTCATCAGATGGTTCAAAGAAGAAAAAGCTACCGTATTTGAAAATTGGTTATGAACATTTAAAAAAAATAGAAAAGAACAAAGACGACTTTCAGAATTTTTCCAGAAAAAAGCGTTGAAGAATTTTGAAGGAACTGTTTCTTTAGGAAATCTGAACTTTTTTTCCAATTTTTTTGAAAAAATTTTTTGACAAATTCATCCCCCCCCCCCCCCACTCCCGAAGTATACAAAATTCAGAGAACATTTCGCTGGGAATTTTTTTCGTTGCCGACAATATAGGAAAGAAAAACATAATTTCGAAGCATAAAATAATTTTTTTCTTTTTTATGTGTTTTCATACGTCATTCATTTCCTCAAATAAAAAAAATTGATTTCTTATCAATAGTCAACCATTGGAAAAAGGAAAAAATTTAAATTGTCGATACAACAAAAAACATCATTTTTTCAATCGATTTTCCTTCCAATTTTCGTCCACTAAAATTTTTAATTAAATTATACATTTTGCAACCAACAAATCAAAAATCGATTATTGATTATCAAATTTTAATTTGTCAAGAAAAAATAAAGTTTTCATCTCTAAAACTGTTATTGATGTGATGCCAGTGGAATTTTTTATTTATTTTTTTCTGGGTCTTATCGAACTTGGGGTTTCATCGTTTTTATTGACGACAATTTTGGTGCAGACAAGATTGCGCAAAAAATATTCGATTTTTACAGGTTTTATTTGATTTTTAAAAAGGAAATTTTTGCGACAAATGAAAAAAAAAGTGAAAACAAATTTTTGAAAATTTTTTTAAACTGCGTATCGACAAAAGTCGCTTCTCAGCGAACTACCAACATTTCAGTGAAATTCGGTGTTGACGTGATTGTGGCGATTTTGTTGTTGAGCCTCGCTTATTTGGATCGTTCATCCAATGAACGAATCTGTGGAGCATCACTTGTCATCTCAATCTCAATTCCACTTCTTCAGGTTATTAATGTCCCTATTATTTGATTTCTCTCGCTCAATTTTCAGGTTCTTCTTCTTTTGTGCGAAGTTATCGATTGGTCGCTGGCCGCTTTCTCCCCAGTTTATTTCCATCATTCGAGCCTTTTTTCACGCATTTTTCCATTCATTGCAGGCGCTGTTTGTTATGCGATTATTCTCACGGCGATGATTGTTATAGGTTTCCAATTTTTTAAATCAACCTGAAAGGTGCGACGCGCTTACGCGTAGCGGCTTTGCAAAAAAAAAAACATAATTTTGATGTTTGAACATTTTTATAATCAACGAGACACGTACCGGTCTTCCGAAAATTTCTGGCAGAAATCGAAAATTTTCAGACTTCACAAGTATTTCGGTGTCGTGTATTCGATCACCAGAAGCGGCAGCCGTCACATCAGCCTATGATTTTTCATTAGGAATCACAACAGTTTGCGTTATCGGATTGGCCATTTTGTTGCATCGAAACTTAAACAGCTCATACTTCAAACCGGTTATGGTATGTTGAATGTGGCTCAAAAAATCAAATTTTAAAAGTGTGCGCGGCTTGCAAGAGAACACTCCTTCACCTCTTTTTTTTTTAAATACAGTTTATTTCAATGTTTTGCAAATATAAAAGTTACAATAGGTGTGCTCTACTGCTAATCCTAGCCCAGAAAAACTTTTTTTTATCGATTGACTGAATTCTATTTTTTTCAGCTTCATTTCATAGCCACCATTTTCCTTGAAGAAATTCCTTTGATGGTCACGATTCTCTTAAAATATTCGAGACATGTAACAAATTGTGAAGTCGTCAAAACAGTTAATTTGATCTTAATTTTTTTCTAGAATTCTGCAATTCTAGCGGCTGATATCACAAACTGGTTAGTCTGTCTTCACTCATTGTTACATTCGGCCTATTTTGTCTATAATCACCAAGATTATCGGGTAGTTTTTGAAAAGTAAATAAATAAATAGTTTTTTTTTCAGGAAGGCGTCACAACAATCTTAGCAAATCGACTGAAGTCATTACGAGCAAATTCAAAATGACAATAAAATTCTGAAAAATGTTTACGGGTTTAAATAGGTCACATTATCTGCCGGGTTTCATTTTTCATTGCTAAAAACGACGAATTTTTTATGAAAAAAAAATTGAGTTTAATAAATAATTTTTACATATTTTTTATGACAAAACTGCTTTCTCAACAGCAAAACTATAATATAAATCATTATTTGATTGAATTTCTTCAATTATTTGATATCGAGATAAATCAGGAAGATCTGTCGAATCACTTCGATCTTTTAAAAAATTTGAATTTATCTGAAAATCGATTCCATCAATTGCTTTAACACGTGGAATTCCATTCTATAATACAAGCCACTTTTTTTTGTTAATTAAAAACTTTAATATTACTTTTAAAGTAAATGCGTTTGAGTTAACAGTCGTATCTAGATTTGTTGGTGATGAAGTTGAATTAACTGGAAGATCAGGATACAATCCTTTGGTTTTCGTTATATTTGAGGCGCTAAAAAAGAGGATTGACAATTACTATTTCTCTTTTCTTCGATTTGATTTTTTTAACCTATTGCTTGTTTGAATACCGTATGTTTGGGGAATTGGTACAACTTTATAACAAATTAATAATGAATCGACTTCGCCTGCTGACGTATAATCTTTTGGAACTTTTTTTGTTTTTCCCAAAATAATGATTTCACCAATTGCGTCAACAACTCGATCGCGTGGTTCAGTTCGAATACAAATAAACTTTTTGCGAAGCGATTTTTCTCCTAAAAATTTCAAGGAAAGGCTGGTCTTTTTTATTCTTTAGGATATCAAGTCTTACTGCTGTCTGCTGTGTAATCAATAGCTACATATCCATGGGGGATTGGATCAGTTTCTCGAACAATTATCATGTTAGTTACGACATGCACAGGAGTCTTAATGAAAAAAATTAATATTCCTTTTTAGTTTACATAAAATGAAACATTACTTTAATGGTTGAATCTGGAATTTGTGTGCTGACGGAAATGTAACGAACTTGACGATTTAATGTAAAAAAGCCATCACGCCATAAATCGGCATCTGACTGATCATCTTGACATTTAGTTATCTGCAATTTTTCGCGTTTTAGTCGCTTTTTTTCAATTCGAAAATGTCCTACTGGTACAAAACTTTTCGGCGTTTTATTCTTATCCGCTACAATACAAATCGCCGTAATTGGTAGACTTTGTGTCGATGAGCTGATTCCAACAAATTCGTCTTCTGCCATAATTTTTATCCAGAAATTCTTTAAAAAACTTCAATTGAAAAAATGTGTTCGAAAAAAAAATTGCGAAATTTGATAGACAACAAAAATGACAGAGACAAAATCCCCCCCTCTCCTTTTTTTAATAGAGCGCGTTTTCACTTTTTTGATTAATTATTTTTCAGTGTTGACAAGTTAATTCTTCTAACAGCACCATTTTGATATTTTTTCAAAATGAAACTTTATTTTATTTTCAATCTCAAAAATGTGTTTTTTAATATGTTAAAACCTTAAAATTATTCAAAATTATGAAAATTTTCTTCTAAAACACGTAAGCATAACGTTTAAGAAATTAAAAAAATCAATCTATTCGTTATCTTATCATTTTTAAACAAATCTATTTTTATTGATGTAAAATATAACCAATCTTTTTTTTTCTTATTTATGCTTTTCTCTTCACCTTCACAGCCTCTTTTCTCCTATCTCTTCTCCATTTTAACAAATTTTTCATTTTTTTTTCTAGTGTTTTGTTTTTTGTTAGGTGTTTTTATTTTCGAAGTTTTTTATTATTTTATAACAATAAAAAATTAAAAAGAATTGTATTCTTGCCAGAAACATAACTATGACTGAAGACCTCGCTGTTACCAAGTTCCGTGAATACCTTCGGGTGAACACAGAACAGCCAAAACCGGATTATGGTAATTTTGTTTTTGAGCACAAAAAAAAGTTTAAAAAAGTTTCAGCTGCCTGTCGAGATTTTCTATTTGAATATGCTGATGAATTGAAAATTGAAAGGCAATCATTTGAGGTAAAAATAATTAAAAGAAATTTAAAAAAAGAAATACATTTCAGACTTCTCCAGGAACCTATTTTGTTATAATGACAATTCCTGGATCCGATCCAACAGCATCATCAATTATGCTTTATTCTCATACAGATGTTGTTCCCACATTTCGTGAGCATTGGACACATGATCCCTATTCAGCATTTAAAGATGAAGAAGGGAATATTTTTGCTCGAGGAGCACAAGATATGAAATGTGTTGGCGTTCAATATATGGAAGCTCTTCGTCGCTTATTTCAAAAAGGAGTTCGACAATTTAAAAGAACAATTCATATTGTTTGGGGGCCTGGTAATTAATGATTTTTTTTGCACAAATGTGTTTCAAAATTATGTTCAGATGAAGAAATTGGAGGAATAAATGGAATGAAATCATTTTCAAAAACGGAAGCTTTTAAAAATTTGAATATTGAATTTGCGCTCGATGAAGGAATCGCTTCAGAAGATTCAATTTATAAAGTCTTCTATGCGGAGCGAGTTCCATGGTGTAAGAACTCAAAGTTATTCTAGCACCAGACCAAAAATTCAATACTTAAGGGATAAAAGTAACAGTACCCGGTAACCCAGGACATGGATCAAAATTCATCGAGGGAACCGCTATTGAAAAATTGGTGAATTATTTTCTGCAATAAAAAATCAATAAAAATTTATTTTTAGCATAAGTTGATTGGTAGTGTGTCAGAGTTTCGAAATGAACAAAAAGAGTTGCTGAATTCCAACAGCGAGTTCACGATTGGTGATGTGACCACTGCAAATTTAACAATAATTAATGGTGGAGTACAAGTCAACGTGGTTCCAGAAAAATTTGAAGCCTGTGAGATTTTATTTAAAAAAAACAAAACTGCTCACTAAGTTATAGTTATTGACATGAGAGTAACACCAAAACAAGATTTCAATGAGTTGAAAGCACGAATCGATAAATGGGCAGCTGATGCTGGCGACAATGTTTCCTACGAATTTGTACAGGTATTCTAGCGAATTTCCGCTCTTTTTTTTGCTACAAAATTTGTTTCCTACTGCGGTTGGTTGGTTTTGGTTTTTAATCAATAATTTGTAACAATTTTATAGAGAAAAAATTTGGTGAGTTGAAAGAAAAAGAAAAAACATTAATTCAATTTTAAGTTCTTTAAATAATATTCTACAAACTAATTTAAACGTTTTTTCTTCTTCTTCTTTAAAGAATCGTGAGAAGAGTTGTTTCTCAAAGCTCTCATGTATTTAATTAGCACATTACTTCAAAAGTAAATTTAAAAAAAAAAGAAAGTAGAAAACTTCGCATAAAATATACTATGCACATTGACCATCTTTCAATAGAGCACAATTGCAACAAAAAAGAAAAAAAAGTTTTAAATTCGGATGTAGAGTGTTGCTGCTTATGTTTTGTTGCTTTTCTTTTTATAAAAAATTAATTTTTTTTCACCCATTTTATGTGCAATTTGTCCAATATGTCGGTGTATTTCAGTCATCTAATCCAGCTGAAACAGCAACCCATGCATTTGAAGAAGTAAGTTTTTTAAATTTTAATGCAGTTAAAATGATTTTCACCTTTGTGTCTGTCTGCTTTTTTACGACTAAAAAATTCACCTAAAGTTTTTCAAAAAAAGCATTTCAGATTATCTTTTTATTATTAACAAAAAAAATTGTATTTTATTATTTAAAATATTTTGAATTTAAGTGAAATTTGGCATGAAAAGTGTTTTATTTGATATTTCAAAGCGTAAAAGCTCTGAAAATAAATAGAGAAAAATGCTTACAGTTTGGTGGACAAAAATTAATATCGCCACACACAAGAGAAGATGCATTTTGGGCGGCGGTGGAGGATTCGTTGAATGAAGAGTAAGATTTTTTTGAAAAAATTTTTTTTTATCTTAAAAAAAGAAGGGTTACAGTATTTATTGTCAGATGTACGTATAATTTGTTTTTGTTGCAGAAAATGTGCGTTTAAAAAGGAAATTTTCATTGGTGCAACCGATTCGAGATTTATCAGAGAGGTTATTTTTATTGTTGTAGGGAACACGCGTTTTATATTTTGGAACGTTAAGTCAAAGCGAGCGAGGTTTTGAATTTGTGCTACTACAGTACCTTTTAACTAGCGCACCAAAGGGAAGGGGGGGGGGGGGGTATTTACGAAATGAAAGAAAGAGAGAGGCTTTGTCCGGTAGCTGCGTTTTCACATTAAAGAAAAATCACTCGAATAAATATTTTTGAAAAAAAATTAAAGCGAGCAAGTTAGTCGGCTCCTTATAAAAAAAATCTAAGAAAAAAATAATTTTCTTCGGTAGAGCACGAATGCAACTTTTACTGTTTCGCGGTGAATTTTTTCTTACTCGCTTCAATTTTCTTTCTGACAACGTTCCTAAATAAACATCGGGAAGAAAACGAAATGAAAAGAAAAATTCAATTTTTTTTTGGTAGATTGGAATTCGAGCAATCGGGTTTTCGCCGATTATCAATACACCATCATTGCTTCATGATCATAACGAATTTTTGAATGAAAAAGTTTTCCTTCGAGGTGTCGAAATTTATGAAACTTTAATTCAAAATGTGGCAAATGTATAGAACATTTTGTAAATTTTTTAAAACTTGATGTTATCTGTGATTTTTTTATTAGGTAAACATTTGATTTTTTTTTGTTAATAATTTGATGAAAAAAAAATGTAGAATAAATAATTTTCGAAAAGAAAAAAAACTAGTTTTTCACACATTTTAAAATAAATTTAGGAAATTTCATTGAATTTTTTGTAATGTATTCCATAAAAATTAATGAGAAGTTGAGGAAAAAATCATATTTTTTCTTTTTCTGTACATGGATCATTTTGCTTTGATTATCAACGTTTGGGCACTTTTTTTCTATTTTTAATTGTTTCGTTGATTTTTTGTTAGACTCCGCCTCTTAAATGAAAACCATTTAAATATGGCGCTGGAAAATCAAATTTGACGAAAATTAAATTGGGCAAGTGTTCGTGCGATACATTTTCCCGTGCGAGTCCTGTAGGACACGCCTATTTTTGAAAAAAAAAATTTTTTTTGGAAAATTTATTTTATAAAAAATTCAGAGAATTTTTCAGAAAAAATAACAAATCATCCATCTCCAGCTTCCGGTAACCTAAGGGAATAGTAGTCTACGTTTATTTTAAACACTTATGCGGCTATTCATTCCCCTAATTTGTCGCTGAAGGGACCGGTAATTATTGATTTTTTTCTACATTATATTTCAAAAAATTTTCAGTTAAAACTGTTCGTCTTTTACCATGTACCTCGTCCTTAAAGAAAGCTCCCAGAGAGATTTCGTTTACGCCAACGCACACGCGCGCTTAGATATTGCTGAGTAGCAGCTGACAATGAGCCGTGGTACACATTTTAAAAATGGTTTTGGGTTTTTTTATCTTTACACTAAAATTTCTAAAAGTCTTTCCCGCTACGGCAAGAAAAATGAGGCACAAGTTGTGTGCACTGGAGCGAGGTTACTCCGTAGTAAAAAAACTGGAAGTTATCGAAAATTGATATCCCGACAACAAAAAAATTGTTTTCTTATTAATTTTTTTGAAAATAAAATCTATTTTTATTCACATCCATTCTTTTTATTATTTTTTACTTCCCCTCTTTCCCACTCTTTGTTCAATTCTATAATTTCACCAAATTTTTCTTCCTTTTTTTTTTGGTTTTTTGTTTAAAAATTTTTGATTCTTTTTATTATTTTATAACAATAAAAAAACTAAAAATAACTGTATTCTTGCCAGAAACATAACTATGACTGAAGACCTCGCTGTTACCAAGTTCCGTGAATACCTTCGGGTGAACACAGAACAGCCAAAACCGGATTACGGTAATTTTGTTTTTGAGCACAAAAAAAAATTTTAAAAAGTTTCAGCTGCCTGTCGAGATTTTCTATTTGAATATGCTGATGAATTGAAAATTAAAAGGCAATCATTTGAGGTAAAAATAATTAAAAGAAATTTAAAAAAAGAAATACATTTCAGACTTCTCCAGGAACCTATTTGGTTATAATGACAATTCCTGGATCCGATCCAACAGCATCATCAATTATGCTTTATTCTCATACAGATGTTGTTCCCACATTTCGTGAGCATTGGACACATGATCCCTATTCAGCATTTAAAGATGAAGAAGGGAATATTTTTGCTCGAGGAGCACAAGATATGAAATGTGTTGGCGTTCAATATATGGAAGCTCTTCGTCGCTTATTTCAAAAAGGAGTTCGACAATTTAAAAGAACAATTCATATTGTTTGGGGGCCTGGTAATTAATGATTTTTTTTGCACAAATGTGTTTCAAAATTATGTTCAGATGAAGAAATTGGAGGAATAAATGGAATGAAATCATTTTCAAAAACGGAAGCTTTTAAAAATTTGAATATTGAATTTGCGCTCGATGAAGGAATGTGCTCTAAAGATGACATTTATAAAATGTTTTATAGTGAAAAATTAATTTGGTGTAAGTCAACTTTAAAACAAAAGCTGTTAATGTTTTCCAAATTTACAAGGGATCAAGGTGAAATGCCCTGGCAACCCCGGTCACGGATCGCAATTTGTTGAAAATGCGGCAATCGATAAATTGGTAAATGCTTGAAAACCAATTAAGAGTTTTAAGCTCATAGAATAAACTTAAATATTAAAGTCCAATGATAAAACTATATTTATTATTTAAAATTCCATTTATCGATTAATACATTTTTTATCAAATAATAGTCTCGTGCAATTTTCTTCGATTTTAAAAAAATAAAAAATGATCGAAGATCTCAAAAAAATTTCAGTCAAGACTTCTAAATTCTGTCAGCAGATTTCGAGCTCAACAAATCGAGAAGCTTAAAAAAAACCCCAATTTAACGATTGGCGAATTGAGCGGAGCCAATGTGACAATTGTTAACGGTGGAGTTCAGACAAATGTTATACCGGATATGTTTGAAGCCAGTCAGTTTTTTTTTTGATATCAAAATGTGAAAAATTACCGTGACATCAAAAAATGGTCATAGTGTTAGCAAATACGGAGCGTTTAATTCAGATCTTCAAGCAGGAGTTTAGCACACTTATTTAAAAAAAATTCAAAATAGATTTAATTCGCGCCGAAAATTTGTTGTTAAAACTTCACTGAAAATAATTTTTTTTTTCATCGTACAGAGACACATCACAGAAGTTTTTCAATTGAATTCATTTTTAAAATTACAGAAATCGATGTTCGAATTTCTCCGTTTGATGAAATTGAAGATATTCGCGAAATTCTTGATGGCTGGATGGTGGAAGCTGGCGAAGGTGTCACATATGAATTCCTTCAAGTATCCTGTTTTTAATTCTGATGTTTTCTTTTTTTTTTGTTCAGTATTATGATAAAAAGGGAATCACACCACACACCAGAGATGATAAATTTTATTGTGCTTTCGAGGATTCATTAAGTTCGCTGTAAATTCAATTTTGTTTGAGATTGAAAATAATCATTTGACTACATTTTTTTAGCGATTGTCAATTCACCAAAGAAATTATTCCGGCAACAACAGATTCAAGATTTTTTCGATCGGTTGGAATAAAATCTATTGGATTCTCGCCAATGATCAACACTGAGCTTCTGGTTCATGCTCACAATGAGTATTTAAATGAAAACGTGTTTCTTCGAGGTGTCGAAATTTATGAAAAATTGATTGAAAATTTGGCAAATGTATAAAAATGTTTATATCGACTTCAGCCAAGCGAAACAACATTTTATAAAAAAAAAATATTCTGCACCTTTAAAATGTTCGACCTTTTCGAAATTTTTCACGTGACAATAGAGAAAAGAACGTTATTCCAAATATAATGATGTTCTTATTTTTCATCAATGCAAAACCGGTGAGGCTTAAATTATTAAAAATATCTCTCACTGCGTATCAATCAATAATAAATTATTATTGATAGTTTTTTTAGTTCCTTTCTCAAGTAACCAATTTTTTTTGAAGGCCACAACTATCCCCAAATTATGGGAATAAAATCGATGAAAAAACTGAGGTAAATGATCGATGGAAACAAATCTCAATAAAAATCGGCGTCTGCCTGATAATAGCGATCGGCACATTTTTCTTCATAAATTTACTGGATTTCCTTCATCAAAACTCAGTTAGAGTAGGTCACAGCGAGATGCCGAAAAATCGACAAATGAAAAAAACGCCAACTTTCAATTCGAATGGAAGCGAAAATGTGACCAGTGACGGAAATGTGACCAGTGACGGAAATGTAACTAGTGAGGAATATGGGACCAGTGACGAATATGGGACCAGTGACGAATATGGGACAAGTGACGAATATGGGACCAGTGACAAAGATGTGACCAGTAACGAGGATGAGACCAGTGACGAGAATGAGATCAGTGACGAAGATGTGACCAGTGACGAAGATGTGACCAGCGAGCCACCGGTGACGACTGAGCCAGTTATAATTCCACCATATGGATTTACTGGTATTTTAAATTTGAAACAACTCAAAAAAGAGGAAGACGAAAAACTTGAAATGTTTTATGTAAAATTGAATTCTTTTGTTTCTGAAAAAAATTCACAAGATTAAGGTTAATTCGATATATGAATGGATGGACTTTTTTGTCTTCAATAAAGAGTTTTTAACCTCCCCGGTCGAAAATATAGAAGTACTTGATAAACTTGGTAAGTCCAAAATTAATTGTTTTATTTTTGAAATGAATACAGTACATATTTTGTACGTTGTTCAATATATTTCAAGTTGTTATTATCAATAGGGCGCTGTTCCGCTTTTAACAAAATATATCAACGTTTTTTTAATTAATTTTTTTTTCAGTCAATTTGTGTTATGAAAGAAAAACGATACACTTTTGGGAAACAGTGACTGGTCCCCTGCCTCAACCCGACACATGTACGACAACAAATTTTTATTTAAACTTCAGAAGCTCAAATGAAACCTCATTTCTCCTATTTAAAAAAAAAAACTTTCTGAACGTGAAGAGAGAGAGATGCAGACAAGGGTGTCGCGTCACGGTTTGCAAGTGAAGCGGCTCGAAATTTTGAATTTGAATGAAGTGAAACATAATTTATTGATTTCTTGCTTAAGATGCGTCTGACGATATCTTCGAACAATTTTTCTATGACATTAAAGAGGCGCTGAAACAATACGCTGGAACAGCTCGATTCTTAAGTAACTCCCTTCGTTTTCAATTAATGGCAGAGATTGACAAGTTATTGATATTGGAAAAGCCTACTGTAGATCTGAAAAAAACGGAAGATAGTGAGTTTTTTGTTTTTATTTTTTTGTTTCCTAACTTTAGTTGCCAACTTTAAAAAAAAATTTTGTTAGTGGTTGTCATAAAAATTCCGGAAAAAAGACCGAAAATCAATAAAAATTGGCCAAAATGGGTAATTTACGCAAAGCTGGTAGGTTTTTTCCTGGATACTGGCTATGCGTTCGAAAGGCATTTACTGAGGAATAAATATACAATACATGATATTAGTTGTGTAAATCTTAGTTTTTTCGTTTTCAAACTTTTTTTGGACACAATCGAAAAATTTGCGATACCTGATTGGAATTTGTTCTCAGAAAACGTTCCATTTCAGCTCAATTTCAATGAAATCATGATGTTAGCAGTTATAGAGGTGAATTTATTTGAAAGTGGCATTCGGGTTGCGCTCTCTTGATAAAATAAATAAATAAATATAGTGTATAATGAGGTGGAGTTACAAACTGCGTGCGTAGGTTGGAATATTTTTCCAAATTGTTTCAAAAAGAAAAACCGTCCTCCAGTGAGCAGAAGATTTTTTTTTGGTTGGAAAACTGACAAGCACGCAGTTTGTAAAAAAAAGTTTGTTTTCCCACTCATTTTCACCACAGCGCGGTCTAACAAGTGGCTTTTTATCTGATTTTTTCAAAATTTATCTTTTAGGCTTCATGTAATAACGAAATGAACAGTTTCTTTGAGTCTTTTAAACATCCTCGTAATTATTGGAGATATTTCGAATCACTTGCATCAAAATATAAACTGAAAATGTTTCCGCCAGCCTGTTATGATTTAACGTATTAACTTTAATCAAAAACATTTTTAAAAAATTAAAATAAATATTTTCGTCAGTTTTGATGTTTGGTGTTTACAGACAACAAAAAAAATTCAAAATTCTCTGTTGTTTTTGGTAATTAAATACTTTGTCAACATTTTTTTGTTGTTGTTAGTATTTTAAGTTCAAAATACGCAGCCAAATGTGTATGTTTTTTTGGCGCGAAATTTGAAAGTTTGTTTGAACTTTTGTTCAAAAGCGGGGAAAAAGGAGAAAACAATTTTTTTGTTTAAAGTCAAGAAAAAAAGGGCAAATAAGATTTGAAGACAAAAGGAGAGAGAAAAAACCAGTTACTTTTAGGGTTAAAATCTTGTACTGTAAACATTTAAAAAATATTGTTTTGATTTCTAACCACAACTGAACCGTAATTCTCTTGAGGTAAAAGAATGAAACCCAATAATTTCGAATTTTTGGATTTTCTAGATTTGAAGGGGGTAACGTAGTTTTTTTACACCGTATCACAACGCTTCAGCCAATGCTCCAAAGTGTGTCTTGGCGTAAACGAAATCTCGCTTGAAACTTTCTCAAAGAGTGAACTAGTAAAAAGCACACCGTAAAACAAGTCCTGCGGCGAAATTTGACACCGAAACTTATTCGAGAATAAAAAAAAGGGAAAATAGTTGTTGAATAAAATAATCGGTTCATTGTTAAAAAATATGACAAATGAATTTCTTATAAAGAAAACGAAGAAACGACTTCCTCATTGTTTTTTTTTTCTTGAATTTTTGTTGGTGTCAAAAAGAAGAAAGAAGAAAGTGTAAAAAGCAGGAGACAAATTTGTTTAGCAAGATTTTTATCGTCAAAAAATGCGATTTCTCTTCTGTTACCTGTTACTCTCACTGTCACTTCATTTTATTGTTTAGGTCATATTAAAGTTAAAAAACTTTTTCTTCGACCAAAAGCAAAAGCTTTTCGCTACCTCCATCAGTTTTTCGCTTCTTCTTCTTTTTCAATTTTTTTTTGTAAAATTCTACTCGTTTTCTGCTTCTGAAAAATTTGTGATAATCAGCTGTTAAAAGAGAGAGAGAGAGAGAGAGAGAGAGAGAGAGAGAGAGAGAGAGAGAGAGAGAGAGAGAGAGAGGTGTAACGATTTTTTTTTGTCAATGAAAATTCTTTGAATGAAAAAGAGATGAAAATTGAAATTGATAATGTGATCAACCTTGAATCATTAAAAAGAAAAAAAAACTTGTTATTTAAAATTTGGATTTCGATTTCGAACTGTTTTTTCGCGATCAATGATTAGAGTGTTTGACATTGACACAGCTTTGGAAAATATCTTTTGACATCGCATGCTGTCTGTACCTTGAATTTTCTGCATCTTTTGTTTCGTCACAGTGTTTGCGACTTTTTTCGTCTAGAGGTATACATAGTTCAGTAAGGAAGTAGGTGCAATTTTGCGTCAACGTTTGACTGTGTTTGCGAGCTTTCATCGTTTTTTTCAAGCGGGAATTTAAAAAAAACTGGTTATCAAAGATTTTTTAGAAAAAAAGTACGGTAGCAAAATTGCTAAATTTTTTTTGCCAAAAGATCAAAAATCAGGGTTAATTTTTGAAATGTCCTTAAGGTACAAATTGAAAAGAAGAAGGGCGGGGGGGGGGGGATGGAGCGGTTTCAGCCCCTTCCTTCCCTATCTCGCCCTCCCGCGTCGTCAATCCTAATACATATACATAATACCTGAATCAGATGTTTTGTTTTTGTGTGGGCGATGGGAGTGCCGACGCAAAGAAACAAAAAGAAAAAAAAGAGGCGGTGCCTCGTTAAAATTTTTTCTGACAAAGAAGGAGGAGGAGGGCGAGACGACGCGCGCCGCGCACTGATTTTCTATAACACATATGTATATAATACGGTATTTAAATTGAAATAAAAGGTATTTAATTATCATTAATTTTTTTGGACAATTGACTTGAGTTTTTCTTTGCTGTTTTTTTTTCAATTTTATTTGAAAAAAAGTGTTTTTCGATCCCCTCCTCTTTGCTTTCCTTCCTAAAACAATTTTTTTTTCGTGATTAAAATTGTCAAAAAAAAATTGTTTCTCCTTGTTTTCGATAATTACAAAACAATATTTCTGACCCCGTCGCTGCTTTACATATTTGTTTGGTGTCGCCTTCTTTTCCTCTTACGTAGTGAAATGGACCAGTTTTTAAAGCAAAATGGTTTGTGTTTAAAAAAAATGAAAAACAAGACTGAAATCAAGATTCATTGAAAAACTAAAAAAGGGGGTACAGAGAGAGAGAGAGAGGGAGGTGGGGAGGTGGAGGAATGGAGAAGGGCGGTTTTTTTTGTTGGTTGGGTTAGCAAAACCTTCTTAAAATGGTCTCAAACCAGCACACATTTTGTGACACTTCATTTTTGGATTTTTTTAAATTTCAAAATAAAAATAAAAAAATTATTTTCCATCTTAGAGAACTTTCCGATGCGCTTCTTCAGCCACCCACTTTTTGTCATCGCATTTTTCGGTGTTGGAGTGTTGTTGGCGAACCCTATGGTGAAGCGACAAGTCGATGGATCAGATCCGGAACCGATTATCGAGGACGACTCTCCACTAGCTGAAGAAGGGGAAATTAGTGCAGCGGATTTTGGTGAAGGGTCAGGGGAAGGTTGGACATATTTCTGGATTTGAAAAAACGTTTTTTATTGAAGGGGATCATCAACATCATCATATTGAACAACCCGAAGAAGGATCGGGAATTGAAGAGGCACCAGTGGTTTTGTTCCGACAATCGGAAATCGACGAAACGACATCGGTCGCCGCTGACGCTTCAACTGTTGAAACGTTATCGAGGGGGCAGGAAACTACCGAAGCTTCATCGATTCAACCAGTCACGGAAGAAGCTTCATCAAATGCTCAAACGCCAGTCTCATCTGCTGTTAATGTATTCTCGTCGATGTTTGCTTTAATCGCAGTTTTTCTTTTAAATTTCTGAATATTTGATGTTTTTTTCTTTTCCTGTTCAATTTTCCAAACCAATTTCTACCAGTGACGAAATGGCTAGGCGGGTATACTCATGTTTAGAGTTTGGTCATTTTGTTTTATATTTAGCCATTTTTGCATTTATTCCTCAAATAAATTCTATTTAAAATGCCTTTTTCAATTGAAAAAACAAAGATTAAATTATAGTAACAAAAACGCTAATACAACACTGACGCATTTGATCATACCCCTGTTGACGCAGGAATTGTCAGGTTGGACAACCTGTCTCATTTTTTGATTTTTTTTTATTTTTCGATGGCTTTTTTTTCGGGTTTTACACTTTTTTGTAATATTATCTTATCTATTTGTTTTGTTTTAAATGAAAAGAGCAACTCTCAATAATGATTTTTAGAAAAATGAAAAAATCACAATTATACGAGCTGCAACCCGATCCGTACGATATAACTCAACATAAAGTGGTAAGATTTTGCTTATTCACGAATGTTGAAAATGCGGTAAGTCCTTGAAAACATAGTTAAAGCCAACAAAACATCATTTTTCAGCCCGAACTTTCGACATTGTTGAGAGAAGGAAAAATTGATGCTGCACTAATACGAGCAGAATTAGTGAGAAAGAGAGCTTTTGTTTAGGAATAGTATCGATTTTTTAACAGATTCTTGAGCCATTTGTTCTACTTGCAGCTGCGAATCGAGCAGTTCATCAGGCGGCTCATAACCGAATGAGTTGCCGGAGTTTGTCAGCGGAATTAGTCTATTCATTGTCGCCAAGTAGAAATGTATTGATGAAAAAGCATTTTTAGCTTAATTTAAAAAATCGTTCAGATTTCTGATTCTCTTGTCACATTTGGAATTGCTGAACACTCAAAGTCTATAATTGCAGCAATTTTTGATGATAAAGTAAGAAAGTTTAGTTTTTTTGAACGAACTTTAAACAAATTATTGCAGAGTGGAAGTGAAATGAAAAAATTAATAAAAAAAGTCAAGGGAAAAATGGAACCGATAGAGAATTTAAAAAATTTCATCAATTTATCACTAATAAAAAAGGTAATCGTTAAATTATATTTAAAAAAATTTCAAAAATCGTTTTTTTGTTTACTTTTGATAGATTGCGCTTACGGAATATTGATGAAATACATAAGATTAATATTTCAGGTATATCAAGTTGGAAACCCAAATTTTGCCCCTGAATCACTTCCGGATCACATAATTTCACGAATGATTTCAAAAGATTTCATATCTTAAAGTTATTAAAAGCTTTAAATTTTCTGTAAATTGTACCCACTAATTATCTAGAAATTCTGTTAATCAAACAACAATTTTAATTGATGATAATAAGCACAATCACGCGTTTTCTGCCTTTTAAATATGTTTTTTGTTCAAATCGGAATTATCGGATAGAATTTTGCTAAAAAATGTTTTCAACAATAAATTTTTTCCAGATTTAATTGATTAAAAAGAAACTATTATAAAGAAATGTTTGACTCAAACAAAATATATTTGACTTTAATTTCATTTGCTTGATTAAATTTAGTTTTGAGTTTCAGATAAAATCCTAGAAGCCGAATTAGTTGAATTCTATGGATTAGTAAGTCAAAAAAATTTTTAATTCAAAAATATCACCCGTGTTATAAATGAGCCTGATCGATTCTTATAGACACAAGAAAAAGTGTGATTTAAAAATCTAAAAATTAAAAAAAGCGTGATAAAATGATCAAAATTCCGGCGATGCTCATGTTCAGACCGTTGCTCGAATTGCACAAATCGCCGATGCAACAGCAAAGTTTTTCGTCTCCAGGTCCGCGGCATCCAGATTCCTGCAAGAAAATATGAAGAAGAAAGTAGAGACCTTTCGGAAAAAAAATACGACGACTTACAAAGCATTTTCCAGTCTCACCGCAACTTTTAGTGACGGTGTAACTGTCGTCGTCATGTTTGTGACGTTTCACGTAACTGTCGTAACAAAAATCGGCGTTGTTGCATTGTGCTGAAAATTATTAAAGGGCTTGAAACGTTTAGAAAAGTTATCAGTTTAAATTTAAACCAAAATAATTTTTCATTCAGAATACTAGCCAGTTCAATAGAGCGCAGTTAATGAAAAATTGTTTTTTTAGAGTCGCCAGCATGCTGAACTTTAAAAAAAACGGACACGTAAATGAATTCGCTGAGTGTCGGTAATTTCGATAAAAAGTTTAGACGTTCTCTAAGACCATTTTAGCAGTTCAATTGAGCATAATTGCAACTTTTTTGTTTACTTCAAAAAAAACCTTACCGGAAATGTAGGGACCACCAATGTAAGTGTCAAGTCGTCTACCATTTGAAATGGTTTCTTGTCCCACCCAGCATTGAATTGAAGCGGCCAAAATGAAAAAGGAAAAAGTGGCAAAAATTAATAAAAAACCATTCATTTTCTGGAGAAAAAAACCAAATTTTTTTAAATTTTCAAAAAGAATAAGTTGAAGTTTGAGTTTAAATAGAAAAATATGAAAAGGTAGTGGAAGTTTTTTTTTCTTTGACGAGTTAAAATACCAGTTTTATTGTTTGTTCAGAGCAACTATTTTCGAGCTCATAACTTTCTACTTTGCCAATAAATATCATAAATAAAAGTAAGTATGTAGGTACATATATGAGATGAAAAAAATCAAAAAAAAAAATTTTTTTTAAGCTTTGACTTTAATAATTTATTTGTCAAAAGACATTGTATTTGAGAAAATTGGGGAGTAAAAAGTGTCAGGCTTAACCTTGTTAAAAAACATACAAAGAGGCTCCATTAAGAATTGTGGTGATTTTTTCATTCTGAATTGAGTTGAAAGTTCAAGTGAAAAGTTGATAACATCTAGTAAAATTGTAAAAATAGACTGGATGGGTTTCTAAGTGAAAAAACATTCTTAAAGTAAACATCGAGCCAAAAGCCACACAAAAGCAAGCAAAAAATTTAAATAAAAGGTAAATATTGATTTATTTCAGATGTTGGCACGCAAAATATTCTGTAGATTAAGGCAAATTTCAAATTTTTTGACGTCATCTTCGAATTTATTATTGACTGAAAAAGGAATCGAATTTCTGGAAAAATGTCGCAAACGATTAAGAGAATCGCAGTGCGGAAATTTGACTGGTAATACTCTATTCTTGTTTTTTCCAGGCATGAACTCATTCATGTTACAAACACGCTCTATTGACCCACTTCCTTTTCTTTGTCGAACATTAAGTTAAATTGTGTCATTCTTAAATTTTTTTGCGAAAAAAGAGACGAGGGCAAGTGGAAAAAAAAAGGAAGGAGAAACGTTACACGCTTTGAGTAAATAAAAATGATGAAATCGGCTTTTTCTTCAAGCACAACCAGAGCAAATAAGTTATTGGGAAAAAGTTGTAAAACAATCGGTAATTGTGAATGAAAGAAGGAACGAGTTAAAGCAACTGAAAACTTTGATGAACGAAAATTCGGAAAATGACGAGCTTCGAAGTTTGGCGGAAGAGGATGCCGAGAATGTGCAATTAGAATTGGAACAGCAACTTGATGAGCTTAAAAAATCGATAGTGCCATTGACGAATTTGGACGTGTTGACAAAATGCCAAATAGAGCTGAGCTGTGGCGCCGGTGGACAAGAGGCGATGCTCTTCACTGGGGAATTGCTGGAAATGTACTCGAAACTGGCACAAGAATTCCAATGGAAATGGGAACCATTGCAGGTGAACATTTTTTTTATTCCCAGATGCGCTTAATTTAGCAAAAAACCAATTTTGAAAAATAACTGTATAAAATATTTTTTGACGCGAAAATATTTTTTGAAAATGCAAGAAAAAATAATTTTCCTGAAGTTTCAAATTGTTTTAAGATCGACAAAGTTCCATTAGGAGGAGTTCGTAGCGCTCTTATCGCTGTCGCTGGAAAAGAGGTCTACTCAAAATTGAGATTTGAAGGCGGAGTCCATCGAGTTCAACGTGTTCCATTCAATGATTCAAGAATGCACACAAGCACAGCAAGCGTATCGGTTCTACCAGAGCCCGAAGAAGTTTGCAGCCAATTAAAAAAAAAGTTACTAAAATTGTTCATCTCCTTTAGGTTTCAGTAGTAGTGCCAAGTGATTCGGTAAAGATCGAAGCTATGCGAGCATCGGGACCAGGTGGGCAAAATGTAAACAAACGATCTACGGCAGTCCGAATGACGCACAAAAAAACTGGAATTGCGGTGCATTGTATGGATGAAAGATTTCAGCATTTAAATATTCAGGTGTGTAGTAAAAAATATTGATTTTTCATTTTTTTTTACATTTTTTTTTTGGGTTTTTTAGATTTAAAAAATTCCAGATTGCCTATAAACGTCTGGCAGCAATTTTAATGCAAAAGCAAGTAGATGCAATGCAAGAAAAAATCGTATCTAAGCGAAAAATTCAAGTCGGATCAAAAGCGAGAGCTGAAAAAATTCGAACCTACAATTTCCAACACGATCGAGTAACAGATCATCGAATTCAAATGTCGATAACAGGTAAGCACAAAAAATTGAAAAAAAAAATAAAAAAATTGAAGGTGTCGATGATTTTTTGAGCGGAGGTGAAAATCTTCATAGAATGATTGAAGAGTTAAAAAATCAATATATGGAAGATCGATTAGAGAGCATTATTGAACAGTGTCAGGTAGACTAGAAAATTCTAAAAAAATCTATTTTTATTGTTATTAAAAAAAAGATTTTCTATTTAAAAAAAATTATTCCAAGTTTTGCGTTTCACGTTGACGTTTGAAAATTTTGTTAAGAGAGTCGATGATTGTTCGAGCCAAATCCTGCGTCTGGAAAAACACGATAAAAGTGAAGCATTTTTGTTGGTGATTATCAATTTTCGAAGTTCAATAGGGCGGGATTTCAGCACAATAGTAAAGGTTACCGCGTGCCTTATTTAATGTTCACTAAAGCGCAGTTTGTAAGAAATGTATTTTTAAACTAGAATTTCTCGAATTTAATTTTTGCTTAAAACTGTTGACTGAGTATCATCTTAAAACCGAATTGCTGTTTTTTAAACCGAAATTTAAAGCTAAGCAGTCGACTCATCAATAGGCGTTATTGTAAAATCTATGAAAATATTTTTTTGAAACTCAGAAAAAAACCATAGATTAGCTATTTACCCTGGCTAGTGAAACAACATGATGATAGGTGCGATTCTTCGGTGAGGCTGAAGCAAATTGTGATCTGTAGTAGGATAAAGCTTCGTGTGGTGTTCGAATATGAGAGGCAAGTTTTCGAAAATCGAAACCGGCTGCGTGCTCTTCAAAAGCGTCATGTTTATTAAAAAGAAGAAGGAAGCCAGTGTTGACGAAGCATTTGCTCTTTACCAGATCGGTATAAATTCCAACAGTTTTGTCTTTCAAATACCCCTGAAAAGCGGAAAAGAGTGAGAGAGAGAGAGAGAGAGAGAGAGAGAAAAGAGAAAGAGAGAGAGGGAGATTAGAAGACGAGCCGGAGTGAAAGTATCCGCTGGTGCGACGAACCGCATAGAAAGCTGGATGACAAAGTTCACTCAAGTCGACGACGAAACAAAGAACAGAAATGTTTTTGAAAAATTCCTTCCATCTTGTTCGCCAAATGTGATGACCTGGCAGTTCACAAACGCTGAAAATAAGAGCACATTTTACAAAAGAAATATAAGTTTATTGCTTCAAGCTTTTCTCTCGTTGGCTCTCTCTCTCTCTCTCTTTCTCTCTCTTAAAAGTTGGATGATTGGAATTCAACAAACTCAAAACGATTTGGTCCAATTCGAATCGTCTCATAGTTCAATCCGATCGTCGCCGCATACGACATAAAAATGTCGGTTTCAGTCGGCACAAAATTCTTGTGAAGAATTCGATCAGTGTGTTGCATGAAGCTGAAAAAAAGTATAGGTTAAAACATAACCGCCCGCCCCCCTTTTTTTTCGTACAAATTATAGTTGATGGGAAGTTGAAGTACTCGTCGTTTTTTCGTACACTCCTCGTAGAGTCCGGCACGTTGGATTGTTTTCAGACAGGCGACCACCTTTTCACTAAGATCTTCACGATGTCGAAAATCAATGATCACCTCGAACTCGTTCTGAAATATTCGGATTTCGAAGAAAAAAGAATCTCAAATTTCGGCATCAAATAATTAAGCTGCGTACTTTGATTAGAAGTCAAATGCATTTTCATACCAAAATGTTCCATAAAACATGCTTGCAACATAACATCGTTAATCTTACCTGATATTTTGAATAGTCAACGTTGAGATCATCACAGATTCTTCGAAGCTCCCGATAAACCTGAAAAAATGGAAAGTTGAAAATTTCAATGATGTAGAAGATTGTCGTCAAATAGGATGTTTGATGCCATTCGGCGTTTGCACCAATTTTTTCCAAAAAAAAAAAAGAAAAACTTACGGTCAATAAATTGAATTGAACCGTGTGAACATAATAAATATTTTTCAGCGCTATTGATCGATTTTGTTTTCTGAAAAAAAGTAAAAATCAATACAAATCTGAAAAAAAAACTCACATAAATTGTCGAATTAGCGTCGATTTTCCACATCCCATACATCCTAAAACTAAAATTCGTGGTGGATCCCCATTTTGCTGGAACAATGCCAACGGAATATTACGAACAGACGTTGAGGCACCCATTTCTCTTTATCTATCTTCCTTCTCCTCTCTCTTTCTCTCTCTATTTTTCTATTTTTTCTCTCTCTCTCTCTATTTGTCTCTCTCTCCGTGTTGTTTTTGATATTATAATTGAGAACTATTTTGCACCCTGGAATTTACACACTGATTTCTTATTTTTTTTGCTCCGAACTAAAAATTATGAATAGATTGTGGCAATTTTTTTACACGGGAAAAATTTTTAAAAAAAGTTGTATCGTAATCAAAAATTCTGATCAATTTTGTACCTTTGGTGACAACAAAAAATGTAGTTTTTACTTTTATTCAACCGCTCAAAAATCGCCGAAAGAAAGTCAAACTTCAGAGTTTTGGGGAGAAATAAATAGTTCAAGGATGAAAAAAAACTTAGAAAAGTAACCATCCCCAATGATTCTCTTGAAAAAGGATGAAACAAAATTTTACATAGTGTAAACGCAGATTGTTGTGTTGAAATGATATTTGAAGAACAAAAAAATTGATAAAAACAAAAATCAAAAAAATGAGCATGAGAAAATTGAGAAAAATGCGCTGAAGCTTCTTCTTATTTTAAAATGCAAAAAATTTTTTTGATTTGAATAACCGACAAGTTTTTTATTGCATTAATGAGAAAGAAAGGTTGGCATAACAACCAACAACGAAAAATAATTTTTTTTTTTTTGATTTTTCGATTTTCTCTCTGCGCTGGCCCAAATGATTCTAAAACCTTTAAATTATCATTTATTTATTTTTTTCAAATTGATGATAGGAGGAAAAGGAGGAAAAGAAAAAGGAAGCTCAAAACACAACAAAATTTATTTCCTTTCTTTTTTTTCTTTAATGAATATTGAAGGTTGTTTTGGAAACGAGAGAAAATCAATTAAATTTTTTTTGAGTCTTTAAAATAAAAATTTATCAAAATCCTTTAAGCTGCGTATAAAGTTTACTTTGAAGATTTTTGACTGAGTATCAAACAACAATCTACAAAGAATGTATAACAATGCCTGTTGCAAAAGAAGATAAAAATCAATGCTTTGAAAAAGGTTATAAATTAATTTGTGTTATTAGAGCTTGCTAGCAACTTCCAAAGGAAAATTTGAATTTTTTTTAAATAAAAAAATATCAATTTTTATTGAGGAAAAAAAAAGACTAAAAAAGAGCGTAAATCTTTCAAAAAAATTTTTTCATATTCATATTTCCTTTATCTTATCGCTTCTCTCTTTTTTTTTCTTGAATAGAAGGATCAGTATTGGTTTACTAATCCATTCTATTGTTATATGTAAAAGATATTTGAATTAGAATTTTTTTTGTTTTCTCTGCCCAACACTTTTATGCATAAATGAACAATTAAATACTAACAAGATTCTTGTTAAATTTTCAGCTTTTCAATGGTTTTCATCAAACTTTTGTCACATTTAATTCTGAAAAAATTATTTTGAAGCTTAAAAACCTTGTCAAAACCTGATCAAAAAGTTCAAAAACATTTCTCTTTCAATTTTGGTTTTTTGCTGAATATCGATATTACTGATATGCATTTTAAATAAATCTTTATTTCTCTTTAAAACCCTTAAGCGATGATTTTCGAAATATTTTCAGAAATTCAAATTTATTTTGTTGTTGAAAAATTGAAATGCAACAGGAAAAAAAAAAGAATTCAGGGCCCTAAAGCCTCCCAAAAAATGTCTTAAAGTTTTTCAATAATAACGTCAAGAATCGAAACCGGCTTTCAGGTTTCCTCCGTTTTCCTGAGCGGTTAAGACCCACTTAAGGCCCTGACAAAACTAATCTGATAAAATCAAGTGCGCTCTATCGATTGACACTGGTCCCGTTCAATAAAAATCAAAATTAACCGAGGTAGGCCCTGATAAACCTCAAAAAGAGCCTTAAAACGGCCTGTTTTACAGTATCCCTCGGAATCCTGAGCGGTTAAGACCTACCACCTTTCGAGGAGGGGCAACAACATCTGCGAGATGTCAGATTTCTTGGCATTCCGCCTCCCGCAATGTCGGAAGCCGCAGAGCTTCTGATTAAAAAAAGTGTCGAAATTTGGAAATTTTTTCAAGGAATTTTCTTTTAAAAACAGCTTCAAGTTTTTTGACTACGAACTTTGTCAGGGCCTTAAATGGACCTTAACCGGACAGGACCCCGGAAAATACCGTAAAATAGGCCGTTTCAAGGCTCTTCTTAAGGTTTTTAAGGCCCTATCTTGGTTATTTTTGATTTTTAATGAACAAGATTAGTGTCAATAGATAGAGCGCACTTGATTCTATCAGATTTCACACAAACCTAGGTGGAGCAACACCAGCAGAAGCACTATTGCGACGGAAGATAAGAACCAGGATGTCACTATTGATGCCAATCAATCAACTAAGCAAGGAGCAACATGGCCAAAGTGGGTCAAAGCGAAACATGAAGAAGTGCGGTATAAAACATTAAACCAGGCACTGGAAGTTCCAAGTTGGGGATCAGGTTTAGCACTTGCACTGTTTCGGCATTATCAACTCGTCGACACGTTGTGTTGAGCACGAACCATCGAGCTGAAGCTGAACGCCTTCAGGACACAGGCACGTGAAGCCGTTCGACGGAAGAGTGACGCAAATGTGTGAACAATAGGCACGTTTGCATCCGCTTACAAGTCTTTGCGAATCTTTGGCGAATTGTTGACTGACGCGAACCACGTGTCCATCTTCAAGATCAGAAGCCAGAACTGAAACTCGTCCTCGACCGAATTTATCCTGGAAAAGTTTTGTGATTAAAAAAAGAAAGGAAAAAAAACTACTTGAACATAAAGAGTTTTTGTCTCAGCCAATAAATATGATTCTCGAAGACGTCAATTGAATATGATCGATAAAGCGCACTTGATTCTATCAGATTAGTCTCTATTAGGGCCTTAAACAGGCCTGAACCGGTCCGGAATCCGGACAATACCGTAAAACTGACCTTTTTGAGATTTAAAAAAAATTCTATCTCGGTTGGTTTGTATTTTCATTGAACGGGACTTCCATTTTTCACGGCAATTTTCCACAGAAAAAAAAAACATTCTTAATTAAAAAATATATTTAAAAAAAGTTTTTCAAAGAAAAACAATTTGTGCGTCACAAAAGAATTATTTATTGAAAAAATTTTCTTTTTTTTTGCTGTTGTTGTTGTTGATGATGTTGATGTGCCTTTAATACGGTATCATGCAATTTGTATTTTTTTCACTTCTTCATGTTACACTTTCTGTATAGTTGTCCGGTAGAGCAGATACTGCATTGTTTTACTTTTAAATCAATTTATAACACCAGGGAATTTTTTATTTATGGGAATAAATTATGAAACTGTGTTAAAGCGGAAGCACGGAGCGTTGAAAACAAAAAAAATGTTTTTTTATTTTTCTTTTTAGAGAAATAAAAATGGTTTTTTCAATTAAAAAACTGCAAAGCGTGTTTTCTAATTGATAAGGTTGATATCAAAGTTTGTGTCAACCCAAAATCTTTGACGTGTTTCGTGCCGCAAACCAACAAACTAAACGAGAAAAAAAAGTCAGCAAAATGTGGAGATGACGAAACATTTTTGGATTTCTCGAAATTTGTGTTCTCTTTTCATTCTCGTCGTCTCGTCGCTCTCCTGGTTTTTTGGTGTGTTTAGGATCTATTTCGTCTGACCGATTTATTGAAAACATTTATATTTTTGATGAGAAAAAGAGAAATAGCAAATAATTTTTTTTTGTTATTGTTTTTGATTTTTCTGACTTTTTTTTCATACTTTGATAATTTAAATCAATGATCTTTTGGTGGCGACACTTCGTTTTCTTTCGTTGAGATTATAGTTTAGTGGCGTTTTTTTTAAAAATTTATTTAAGAATTTCAGCGAAACACAATACTGAAAAAGCATCTCGTTATAATTAAAACTAAATACACTGTAAATTTTGTTTAAAGGAGTTTAAAAAAAAAATCTTGTTGACAGTACGATTTTAAAGGCGCATACTTTACTAATAGTTACAAATTTTTATTGACAGTAAAATATTTTTTGCAGGAATTTAATGTTTTATTTGATTATAAGCTGATAAAATCTTAAATGACTCATTTCTACTGAATGTTTTCTTTGTTTACATTGTATTTTATAAATTTTCTTTACTTTTTCATTTTGTTTCTAGAAAAATTTAGAAAAATTTGAGAAAAAATGGCAGATTTGTTCAATAAACATTTGAAAAAAGCAACGGCTCGGACTAAAGAAAAGGTTTTTTCCGCTCAATTGGTTCATTATATTTTCAGTTGTTGTTTCAGCTTTTGGAAGGAATCGGGAAAGCCAAAGCGACACAAGACGAAGTCTTCGATCAGCACGCTGCAAATTTGGTAAAGCAGAGTAAATCGTGCGAAAAATTGCAGAAAGATGTCAAGGTTCTGTCACCTTCCCATTTTATTCGCAAATCACATTGTTTGTGACACGCATTTTTTCAGATTTACACGGCGGCGCTTAAAAATTTGTTAAGCGCCGAGAAGCAGCTGCGAGACACAATTCGTGAAGCCTACGAGCCCGATTGGCCGGATCGCGAACAGCTGACGGCAATTTTTGATGTTTGTTTTTCTTGAAAATAATTGAAAAAAATACTTGAACTTTTCTCCAGAATCTCGATATTCAGACGGATGAGTTGGAAAAGGTGGTTTGTGAAGATTTAACTCAAAGCGTCACACAATATGTTAATCAATTTCCAGAATTAAAAAAGAAGGTATAATTTCAAATATTGTTAAAAAAAAACAAAATTCAATTCAATTCTTTAGGTTGAAAAACGAGGAAGAAAATTAGTCGATTATGACAGTGCCAAGAACACCTTTGGTAGTGTCAAAGCGTCAAGTAAAAAGGTAGAAAATATTAAAGTATCATCAAGGCATCAAGGCAGCTGTTTGTTTCTTTTCTACCAAGCAGCGTTCACTAGGAACAGTCAAAAAGCTTATTTAAAAATTTTAAATTTCAGGATAACGATCCAAAATTAGCAAAAGCAACAAGCGAACTTCAATCAGCTGAGCAAATGTATCTGGAAATCAATAACGAACTTCTGGAAATACTTCCGGCTGTCTACGATAGCCGAATCACATTTTTTGTCGACACCCTGCAAACATTGTTCAACTCAAACAGTATTTATCAAACAGAGGCCAGCAAAGTAATTAAAAAACAAAAGAAAACCCAGAGACCCAACTATCTCCGCTTGTTTTTCACTATCAAAATAAACTGGGTGCTCCCCCATAAAATTCACTGTCTACTTCAGAATAAGAATCAAATCAATTTTTTTATTACTATTTTTTTTTTAATTGTCAATACATAGGTTTGAAACTCGGCTGACAAAATTATGCGCCTTTTTATACATATAAACTTTTCCTCAATTATATTTTTCAGTATCACAAACAAATCGTGACCAAACTAGATACCCTTGGGGAATCGATGGAATATTTAAGGTGAAGCTGAAAAAAAATATTGGGCAAATTAAGCCTCGTTATTTTCAGAGTTCCACGGCCGGAAGTTCGAGCTCTCACGCCAATTGACACAAGCTCAATAAAATCGGGCGGCACTGAAGAAAGCGATGTAAAAGCGTTTTTCAGTTTTTTTTATTATTGAAAGAAACGTTTCAGGTGGCAAAGCGACTCTCCACACCGTCAGCATTGACCTCACCATCAAATCCGCCAACACCAAAACCGCGTGAAAGTATTGCGTCAATAGCGGTGAGTTGGAGGAACCTTTTTTTATTGGATCGAATTCTCAATTAAATTTTTAAAGGCAAATTCAACAAATCCGTTTGATGAGGAAGATGATGTCGAAGAGAAAATTGAGGAAAAAGTTTATCCCGTAATATTTATTTTTCGAATTTCAAAATTCAAACCCATTTGAGCTTTTCAGAAATTAAACGCTCAACAATCGGCAGCGGCAAAACAAGCAATTGCCGCTGCAAAACGAGATCTGAACGACTCAAAAAATCCGTTCGACGAAGATGAAGAAGAAACAGATGACGTCAAAAAAAAAGTGGAAATTGTCGTGAAAAACGACGATTCTGATGACGATGAAGAAGTGAAAGATTTCGAGAAAGTGAAACGAGAAAACGAGCAGCCGACAGCACCGAAACCATTGGAGGGAGTGACAAACGAAAAAAGAAAGGTGAGTTGTTGCAGCACAAATTTTAAGAAAAAAATGTTGACAGAAAATACTTTCAGACGCTTTATTATGTGATCGCCAACCATGAATATAAAGCCGTCGACACCGATGAGCTTTCGTTTTCACCAGGAGTCAAAATAAAGGTGATAAATATGGTGTTTCAGAAAAATCAATAAATAAAAAATGTTTTCAGGTGCTCGAATCGAATGATTCTGATCAATTGGATGATGGGTGGCTGTTAGGTGAACTTGAAAATGGAAATCGAGGAGTTTTTCCTGAAAATTTTACAAAAAAAGAGTGAAAAACTCTCTCTCTTTTATCTCTATAATTAACTATATTTATTTTTTATAAAATATCATGATAATTCAGTTGTTGTGCTCCTCCTTCCATACCGTTTTTTATTGATTTTTGCATGCTTTTTGTTATTTAACAGACTGTGTGATAAAGCTTCTGAAAACTAGGTGTATATTTTCTGAAGCTGAAACTGTGTGCTTAAAATTTTTTAAAGTTCAGTATTCTTCAAGTTTTTTTCTACCCATCTATTGTAGACTTTTATGTGCCTTTAGCTCTTTCCTTTACGCATTTTTTATAAATTATATTTATATTCTAATAATGTTGCACTCTTCCCTCTCTCCTTTTCTCAACACTCCAATAAATGCTTGAACGATTTAAAGACTTCCTTGTGAAGCTGCCTCATAAACGGTAAGCTGAAAAGAAAAAGCATATAAAAGAGCCACATAAAAAATGGAGAGAAAATATACCAGAGCGGCGAGCTCGGGAACATCGGTCATTTTGCTCAACTTATAGGGATTGGTGTTGCAAAATGTGATTGATGGAAAATCGTCGGATTCAAGCCCGGCCTGCAAATTTAAACTTTAAAAAACCGCCCATTTTTACAAGCCGCAGTTTATAATCTTTTCCGCGGAGCTGTTCAGAAATTAGTGCTCCATTGTGTGACTGAGTCTCAGCCCAATTTTTAAAGCAAAATATTTTAAAATCTGTCAAAGTCCGGTGTCCGCAAACACTGAAGCTTACGAAAATTCAAAAAGTGATAACCAACGTTGAGATTGATGATGACGTTAAAAGCCAAATACGATGCCAACGTCGACGAGAACAAATAAACGAATCCGACAGCAGAGAAGATCAAAATGATCGTCCAGACAATAATGGCATAGATTGTCGTCGCCTGTGACATGTGCGGGATCCCATGAAGGCTCGCCGTCTCACCCCATTCTCTCAATGTCGTTTTGAAGCGGCTGAAAACATTTTCGAGCTTTCAGCGGGTTTGCTTGTTTCAATACTTTGTTCATTTGAAAGCTGCAACAAACCTACCGTAACCCAATTATTAAAAATAACGGGTTTTTTCTTAATTCAAAGATCTTCTTTATAAAAACCTGAATCTCCGCGCATCCAACTTTTTTTTGGCGGCAAGTCAAAAAATTTAAACTTACGACCATCTCGTATCAGGAGTGGTTTCATCAATGTTATCCTGCTCAATATCGTTGACAATATTTTTCAATTCATTATCATCGAAGTCGGGCTCCGAGTCGAACTCATCCTACAATTTGTACGCAAACATAATGACGCAAAGTTGCGGCACATTTGATGAACAAAAAAAGCATGGAAATAAACTTGTAAATTGTGTGGGGCTGGCCGGAAAAATGCTCAAAAAAACTCACGGAAAGCGAATCTTTCCTTTTGCGAAGACCCTCATCGGAAATCATTTTGAAGCTGAAATAAACTTTTTTCGCTTGATTTTCTTGTGTGAAGTTCCATGGTTACCTGACACTTCTTGTGATTTTTTGCTTGAATAATTCAAGATGAAAACAATGGAATTTCCTTGACTGAAAATGGGGAAACGAATGTTTCCTCCCTTCTTTTTATGAAGATATTGATTATTTTTTTAAATGTGTCAGGGTCTCACAACGAAACACTTCTTCAAAACACAAATTGAATCAAGTATTGTAGTTTTGCGGGCAAATAAGTTTATTTCGACAAATCGATCACTATCAGGGTCTTGCAGCGAAACAACAAATTGGAAAAATTCAACGAGTCGCTCGCCTTTTTCCGTGTCTCTCATTTTTTAAGCAAAATTATTGTAGCTTAACATTTTCTCTGAAATTTTTTTATTTGTTGTCTCGTCGCGACAAATTGAATTCTGGTTGATTATTGATGCCTCGAAACGTGACAAAAAAAATGTTTAAGTTAAGCGAAAACCTTTCTTGCAGAAAATTTGTGTCCAAATAAGGGTCTCGCAACGAAACCGGAATAAAAAAGATATATCCTAATTCAAGCTGTTCAGAAGTCAACGACAAACCCCTCACCGGGAATCTGTATTCATACCTGGGTCCCGCAACGACTCAAAATAAAGTTTTACGCTCCGATTCGAGGTCTCAAAACCAACAAAAATAAAAGGAAAAAAAAGAAATTTAAAAACTCAAACAAAATTTATTAGATAAATTTGAAAAGAAAAAGAAGCGAGAATAAGCGAGATCTATCGATTTATCGATTATTCATCATATTGATTTGATGGTGTCCGTCTGGTTTTTCTAGCCACCACCAATGGTGGGTGCTCATTAAATGTCAGCATGCATTGAACAGGTGAGAAAAAGCAGTTGCGATCATATCGTTTCGTTTCAATCATTCGAATACTACGATTTTTAAAATTATTATTACTTTTCTTGTTATTTACATGAATATTATTATTATTATTATTATCCAAATCGCCATAGCTGAAAAAAACAACCAAAAAATACAGTAATTCTGTTCTCCTAAATTCAATGACACTTACGCATAAATCCCGTAACGATTACTTCTTGGCATCACTAAAAAACACGTGGCAAGTGGTATGAGAAGAAGAAGGAGGAGGAATAGCAGCGGAATTGACATTTCGAAAAAAATTACCTGAAAAAATTCTGTCTCTCATTTTATATTTAAAAATTGGTTGGGCTGGAATGAGCGCAGAGCAGCGCCACTTGGAAATGGGGAAAACGGGGAGGGGGGCGATGAAGAAGGAGGAGGAGGAGGGGGCGGTTTTTAAATTTGATCAAAAGCTGTCGTTGGCTTTCGTCGAGAGCACCTTTTTCTTTCAAACTTAATTTTGGGCTGAAGGAGAAGAAGAAGGAGAAAAGAAAAAAACCCATTACAGGAGAGAAGGTGAGAGTTTTTCTCGCTTTTTGTTTTATGATTTTCTTTAATTTTTTTAGTGAATCGAATTTTTTTCAAGACGGCGTAAGCAGGGCAGCTGGAGATAGGGAAGGGGGCTGGAAGAATAATTGAAGCTTTGTAAACTTCCGGGATGAAGCTTCTCCTCCACTTTTTAGTATTCTGAAAACGGTGAAGTGGAGAGAAGGTGGAGGAGGAGGAGAAGGAAACAAAAACAGTTTTCAACCAAAAGCCGAATAATTTCAATTTTGTTTTTGGAAGTTTTTTTTTATTTCTCAAGGAGGGAAAAGAAAATCTTGAAATTTCCTTAAAATAAATTATCTTGAAAATGTCTGGTTTCCTCACACTTTTTTGTACAGAAAAAACAGAAGTTTTTTCAAAAATTTCCTTCAAAAAAAAAACGTTTTTATAGTCGCTTTGAGACCAAATTATTACAAAATGTGTTTGCCAATTCTTCTAGCGTTCTTCTTTCAAAATGACTCTTCAATTCTTTGGTCTCACCACGAAAAATACAATTCTCAACGTTTCTTCTTTTCGTAACTCCAAATTTTGAATCGAAAAGATTTAAAAACAAAAGAGGAAAATTGAAAGAAAAATGTTAAAAATGCGTCAAAAAATCCCCAAACATTTTTTTATTCGATTAACCGAATATTTTATTCAATTTTCTGATGAAATTGATGTCTGGTCTCAATTTTTTCCAACAAAAATTCCAAACAGAAAAAAAAGAAGCCTGAAAGCAATATTTTTATGAACAAAGCCAAAAATTAAAAAAAAAAACGACTGTCTGCGATTTTTCGTGCAGCTCTTGCACATTTTCTGAAAAAAGAAGACCAGAATTCTAACTAGCTGCTTCAACTATTTGTCTTTTGAATACAAATCGTGCTTCTAACTTTATCGATACACAAAAAAGACCAAAAATTAAAAACTTTAATTTTTTTGAAAGTAAAAAAAATTTTTAATTTTTAACCCGTAAAAATTGATGAACAATTTAAATTTAACAAAATTCTACCAACGGTGTGTTTCTTACTACCATCCGTACCTGAAGTAAATTTTAAAAAATTTTGCCGCTACGAGAGAAAAAGCTTGTGGGCTCTCATAGTTGTTTAGTTGAAATTACTTTTCAGCTAGTTAAAAACACACCGTGCTATCGTCTAAACTTAAAACAAATTCGCAAAACATTTCTATAGTTTACAGTTTTCTCTAATTGGATCCATTTTCACAATTCTTCTCATATCGAATTTTCTCAAATTCACATTTATATAAGCTCCATCGAAAATTTTCTCTGCATACGCTCTACCTGCTGCCAATGAATGCATTACTCCCCTGCAAAATTTTAAATTGTTTTTTTCGGTAGATATTTGTGTCATCACCTTTCACCAAATCCACACATCATATGCAAATTTGTGTACAATGGATGCTCACCAATTATCGGAGCATCATCAAATGTGTTGATGTCTTGATATCCACTCCAAGCTGATTTTATCTGAAATTGTTTTTTTTTTAATTTGAAATTCAATTTTTTTCCTAGACTTTTGCTGTTTGAAATGCTGGTACTCGATCAACTAAAACTGGCCAAATATTTGTATAAAAATCTTCGTAATTCACTTCCATTTTTTCGTGATCGATCTTTTCATCTTCTTCTTTGCTTAATCGTCTTCCAACTAAAAATGTGTTTCCGCAATCTGATTGTCGGCACCACACTCCTGATGGATCAATTAGAAACGGCATGTCTGCTGGAACATCGGGCGCGAATACCACAAAAACATCACGTTTTCTTGCCTCAACTGGGACCGGCACCGATAATACTCCGCTACCTGTACCGATTCCAGCCATTTTTGCTATTTTTCCTGCCCATGGCCCGGCGGCGTTGACAATGAGATGCGCGCGAATAGGTCGTGCTGATGCATCGCTCATTTGGGCTCGAACTAGTATTCCGGTGATACGTTGAGATTTCAGTTTGTTCTCGTCTGCCGTTTCTTCGTCCCCCATTGAATGAATCTGTTGAAGAATAGCAAATTCATTGATATTTTTTAAATGAAAAAACGTTTACTTCTGCGCTAGCTCGATGACGTTCAAACTGGAATCCTTCGACTTCACCTTTAACATACTGAAATTTTTTTAACTTTTTCATTTTAACTTTTTTTTTTGAATTTACCTGAACTCCAAGTGCGATATTTTTTTCACGAATAGCAGATAACAATTGCCATGTGTCAATAGTTCCTTCATTTTCTACTCCAAGACTCGCCAACTTCACATCATCAACATTCATGTATGGATAGAAATTTGAAAGTTCATGACAAGACAAAAGGTGAACTTTTGCTCCACGTTCACTGAAAAATTAAATCAAAGTTTAATAGTTCAGAAGATAAAATCTTGCGTCTGAATTTTCCACGCTTCTCTCATCTCTTTAACTTCTTCATCGTTTCGAGCAATTCTTAAATATCCAGTTGGGAAGAAGTTGATGTCTGGTTGCTGACTGTCTAAAATGTTCAACAAAAAATACTTTAAAGAATTTTTAAAAAAACCTAAAATACGAAGATGTTCGCCAGCGTGGCGCAGAAATTCAGTGGTGAACAGGCTCATGTCAACAAATTCGGGAATTGAAAATTGTTGGCTGATACCACCAGTTGAGAGCATTGTGCTACTTTTTGTGAAGACATCATTATTTTCCACTACAACTACCTGAAAGTATGTTCAATTTGGAATAAAAAGCCAATTTTTACCTTGAAGTCTTCATCTCTAAATCGTTCTTTTAGCCAATAAGCAGTGGAAGATCCTGTCAAACCTCCGCCAATAACAACGATTTCGGCTCGATAAGGAAATATTTCATTATCGATGACTGAATGCTTCATGTGAGCAATTGGATTACGGCGTTTAAAAGCGTCATGACGAGCTTCTAAGTATCGTCGTTTCCAGCGACGAAAATCGTAGGTTAATCCGTGCCAAACTCTTTTCATAACATCTTCACCAGGCTCAAAGTGACGTTCATTTTCGAATTTTTGCCAGTGTGCGGTGGCTGTCGTTTGAAATAAACGTTGATTTAGAAATACTCGACACGGTGCCAATAAAAAAGCTCGTCGCATTCTGAAAAATAAAAATTTGTCCAAAATTCGTTTTTTAATAAAATAAAATAAATAAAAATACAACATCCCTTCGACATTACGTTATTGCCATGCTATTTAGCGTAAACATACAACTAAACTGCAAGTTTTCGCTGTGGTGTTTGCGTACAGGTGAAAATATTTCGGTTTGGTTTTTTCTTTCTTTATTCTTTTATTCTTGTCGAAATTTTAAAAATCTTTTTATCTATTTTTTCAGTTTGGAAAAAAAATGGGGGAAGTCGTGGAGCGTATGAAAAAAAAGACAGTAGTCAAACCAATTGTTTATGGAAACACAGCGACACCATTTGGTTATAAACGAGAATCCGATGGTCACACTCATAATTGGACAATTTTTATAAAGTTAAAAAAATAATTTTTGTTAAGATTTAATTTTTTAAATTTTTTCAGGCCATATCTTGCAGAAGATCCAACCAAATGGATCCGTAAAGTCCAATTCAAAATTCATGAAAGTTATCCAAATCCCTATCGCGGTAATTTTCAATTTTCAAATTAAAAAATTTCTTTAATTAATTGCAGTTGTTGAAAAGCCGCCTTATGAAGTTGTTGAAACAGGTTGGGGTGAATTCGAAGTTCAAATTCGAATCTATTTTATCGATCCAAACGAAAAACCAGTACTTTCAAGCATACATTTCAAGGAAATGTTTCTATATTTTTCAGATAACAGCTTTTCATTACTTACGACTATTTCAACCGGTTGTTAGTCTTCCATCTGGTTCTTCAATAGTTTGTCTTGAATTCTATGATGAAATTGTGATTTTTATTTTATAAAAATTGTGATTTATTGTTTTAGTTTTCAGATTTTTCAAGAACCAACTGTGCAAATGCATAAAGCTTTGCATAATGGTGAAGGAAAACGACCTGATAAGCAATCATTTCTAAATGACAGTAAGAACGTGTAAAGGTTTCAAAAATTTTAAAGTAAAATTTTGTTTAGTTGAGCAGGTAAAAACTCGAACTAAAGAACTGGCCGAAATAGCTCAAAAAGAAATTTATGCTGAAATTGAAGATTTAAGAGATGCTCTGAAAGATGCTCATAAATTAATTGTAAAATACAGCAATGAAATAAATGAAGTAAGAAATCGATATTTTGATATAAAAGTTTGAGGGTTTTTCAGATTGAACAAAACGATCAGCAAGAATCCGGGGAACAAACTCCTGTTTGAAAAGCTGATTGAACGGGTCGGATTTTAACATGTTTTTATTTTGATACTCAAAGATTATTATGTGTATTCTTCTATTTATTGTTTTTTGATAATAAATTGAAATTTTTCTTCATTTTAGAGTATTCAATAATGTTCATCAAAATTGAATTCAATTATCGGCCGACCCTTCCCTAATTTTATAACAAAATTGAAGCATTCAGAATCTTCGAGTATTTAATTTTACCTTTTTTTCTCAGCCGTCTCTTATATTTTTTTATTTTTCGCTAATATCGATCGATAAGTGACGTCGGCGTGAAGTCGACAAAAGTGTTCATAAAAAGTTTAGACACAGACGAAAAAAGAAAAAGAAAACGCGGCCGCAAATTGGGTGATATGGCGACTGAAAAGACTCCAGTTTGAATTGACGCAAACGCGAACGATAAACAGACGGAGTGTCGTCAGAAAAAAAGACGCGTCGTCGCAAGTAGACAGAATTGAAACGAGGAGACGCTCGACGAGAAAAAACGACAAATCGAGAGATTTAGAGAAGAACGCGTAGTTTTGACGCGCGTCAACGCGAAAAAAAGACGCTAGGAGTTCTGGCGATTTTTCGCACGTTTTGCAGTGTTGGCGATTCGGTTTCCGTAATTTCTCGGTTTCCGAAGCACCCCATTGATAAGTTAAAGCTGAAAATTTCAGACAAACGATTTTTTTGATTTTCGCTATTGTTTTTCTTTATTTTCTTTTAAATTTTTAAAATTCAATTTGAATTGTGCATTTTCAATTTTAAATTCAACATTTTTAGTCAAAGTTTTTTATTTTTGACTTTTTAAAAAAATTAATTTAAATTACTGTAATCAATTTGAATTTAAACGTGTTATAACTTTTTTAACAATTTTAAGTTTAAATTTTCGTCAAACTCCAAAAATTTTTTGTTATTTAAAAATCAGATGAAAATAGTGGATTTAAAAAAAACTAAAAGCAATTTTAAGTTCACAGTAACTTTTTGATTCTTCGTTACGAGACCGTTTTTAAATTGATGCAGGTACGAGTCTTAAAACTGAAAAAAGCATTCTAAAATTGGTTATTTAAACATATTTTTAACATTTTTGAATTAAATTAACCAATTTTCAAAAAGAACAAATTCCAAAATATCAATTTTACAGTAATTTGATTCTTCGTTACGAGACCGTTGTATTAATTACTACCGGTACGAGTCTTAAATTTTAAAGTAACCGTATAAAGCATTGTAAACATTTGTTGTTTTACTTCATTTTGAACAATTTTAGTGAAAATTTTTATTGAAAATATCAATTTAATTTTTTTTCTAGTTTGTGAATCATATTTTTTTCTCAATTTATAATATATGTTTGAGCTTCTCTAAAGCTTCTAAAAATCAGAAAACGATCAGAAACACTACGTAGATCGTGTGTGTGTGTGTGTGTGTGTGTGTGTTTGTGTGTGTGTGTGTGTGTGTGTGTGTGTGTGTGTGTGTGTGTACGTGTGCGTGTGCGTGTGTGTGTGTTTGTGTGTGTGTGTGTGTGTGTGTGTTTGTGTGTGTGTGTTTGTGTGTGTATGTGTGTATGCGTGTATGCGAGTGTATGCCCGCGCCCGTTGGTCGCTTTCTCCCTTCTCAATTTTTATCTTGCGGCTCACACACATACGCACACACACACACACACACACACACACACACCACACACCACACACGCACACACACACACACACAACGCGCAAGTTAAATTAGCTGCGTACCACGTATGATACGAAGGCTATTTTGTCTATCACCCTCCAATGATGCCCCTGTCTCTAGTACACACGTCGCGTCGCCCCGCCCATTTTCTATTTTTTTTCGTGTTCATTTAAAACCGCTCGCTTGTCGAAACGCAACGCGCCGCGTTTTCAGAATCGCATCTCAAAAAAAAAATTTAAATTTAAAGAAAATTATTCCTTTCTTTGTCTCTCTCTCTCTCTCTCTCTCTTTCTCTGTCGTTAACTTCAATACAAATTCCAATTCTACAGACATCAAATTTCCAAAATAAAAAGTTGAGCAAATGGTATCGTCGGGTGAAGTAGTTGAAATAATTGAAAAAGAGCCAGCGCAAAACGAGATAAATATTGCAGAAAGCAGGAATTCGTCAGACACAGAACAAGATCAAATTGAGGTAGGAGAAAATAAAAAATTATTTGTTTGTAAAAACGGAAAAAGTAAATTTAAAGAAGTTAAAAGCTGAGCATCGGTTAAATGGAACTACAACCATCAATGGTAACGGAAATCATGATTCAATCAATGGCGGCGATAATCATCACAACGATGATGGCGAATCAAAAGAAAATGGACGTGTTGTCACAATTAACGACGACGAAAACGACGACGAAAACGACGACGACGATGAAAAGCACAAGAAGACAGCCGAAAAAAACACGAATAATGACGAGGTTCAAGCATCGACGTCCACCGCAACAACAACAGTATCAACTGGGGAAAGCGAGAAGAAACTCGATGACAATTCAGAAGTGGCGAACGGAAAAACTGGTAAACGAGAAGTTGAATGTATCGAATTAGATGACGATGAAGAAGATGATAAAGAGCCGCCATCAAAAAAGTTGAAAATCTAAAAAAATTTTTTTTTTTAATTTAAATTTTTTTTCAGAATTCGTGTGGAAGAATGTGAAACTAAGAAGGAGGAAGATAAAGTTCAAATTTCATCAGCTGAAAGATTGTTAGATCAACTAGAAGAATATGTGTCAACGGTAATATCGATTTTTTTTAAAAATTATTCTGTCTTCATCAGGCGCTGGCGACCAACAACACGGTAAATCGTAAAATTCTTGACGCCTTGTTAGGCGCCATCAATCTTCAAGTACAACGAGAGCCATTGAGTGTGCGAAAATTGATTCTCGACAAGCAACTCGTTTTGCCAAACACAATATCATTTCCACCAAGTCAAACGATTGACCTGCTCATTGAGCATGATCCAGATTATCCGATTGGAAAAGTGATCAACAAGATGTTTGGCGAAGAAAGACCAAAATTGAGCGAGACGGAGAGAAAAGAAAAGGCAACGTTGAAGGTAGTCAAACAGTTTCAAGACAAGACAGGTCGCCTAGGAATAAACCTTTTGCAGGCCAGCAACCCGGTGCCCCATATGACAAAACTTTTAATGGATATCGGTCAGGATTTAGTTCAGGAATCCACTTATTGCGATATTGTTCACGCTAAAAATTTGCCAGAAACACCGAAAAATGTTGAAACATATAAACAAGTAAGCAAAAGCTCGATTTTACTAGAAAAAAAAGCCAATATTTTTAGGTTGCTCAACAGTTGAAACCGGTTTGGGAGACGTTGAAACGAAAAAATGAGCCGTACAAATTAAAAATGAGAAGATGCGGGGTAATTTAAATTAAGAAAAACAAATAGGAAATATATATTTTCAGCTTTGTGGTTTCCAAACAGAATCAAATTTGGTTATGTCATCGCATAAAGCAACAATTCATGTGTATAATAATAAATTCCATTGTGCGTTTTGTAAGGAATATGATAATAATGAGCAACGAATGAAAGATCATTACTTGTAAGAACATTGATTAATTTGATCATTCGATTATTATTATTATGATTGTTTCTTTTTCAGCGAGGCTCACTTAGTTATAGCGAAGTCTGAGGAAAAAGAATCAAAATATCCGTGTGTTATTTGTGAAGAAGACTTTAACTTTAAAGGTGTTCGTGAACAGCACTTTAAGCAATGCAAAAAAGATTATATTCGTGTTCGACACATGATGGCACCAAAAGTGATTCGAAAGAAGAAAAGATCAATAAATTTAAAATCAATAAAAACATTTTTCAGCAAGACGATTTATTGCACATCAATCGATGGCTCTGGGAAAAGCCGCCTATTGATCCGACAATATTGGCGCAACAACAACAAGTTCAAGAGCAACAGGTTTTCATACGTGTTTTTTTCTTGTCTTAAAATTAAATTTTTTAGCTTAAAAAACAAAAATTGCAACAAGCTCAGCAGTATCAAGCATTGCAAAAGAAGCAGTTGCTAGCCCAGCAGCAGCAGCAACACCAACAACTAATGAAGCATCAGCAGCAAGCTCAATTAAGACAAATGGCCGTAAGACCGAAGAAGAGAAAAAACAGAGTTTTGATTGATTTATTCAGCAATTAATGCAATCTGCTCAAGCTCGCGGTGGAAACATTTTGAACAACAACACATTAATCGCTGCGATGCAGGCGCAAATTCGAAATCGTAACGCAAACGCCGGAACACTGGCGGCAACACTACTTCAGAAATCAATGGCCAATCACGGCTCGTCAAAATCGCCAGTTGGAGCCGCAGCGATACAGGCGGCAGCAGCGGCGGCACTTCGCAATCAGAAAACGCCGATTGCTTCGTCATCATCGTCATCGGCGGCGGCGACAAAAGGGTCGTCAGGCCTTGTAACGAAACAGTCAAGTCCATCGCCGTCGATAACGTTGGGTGTTAGCGCTCAACAATGTGAGATTTGTGATCAAACAGTGCCAGATAAGGAAAAATATCTTTATCATCTTCAAGTTTGTCGATTTCCTTTCTGAACGAACTTTTGAAAAAAAAGTAAAAATTTAAAGGGTTTGCACAAACAAATGGTGGGAAAAGCTGTTCAGGATATGTCACAAGGGGCCCCGTTAGCATGTAGTCGATGCCGTGATCGATTTTGGACATACGAAGGGCTCGAAAGACACTTGGTCATGTCACACGGTTTGGTAACAGCCGATCTATTGCAAAAAGCGCAGAAGAAAGAAGATGGAGGTCGTTGCAAATTGTGCGGCAAACAGTACGCATTCAATATGTTAACGCATCTTGTAGCGGATCATCAAGTCAAATTGTGCTCTGCAGAAATCATGTAAGAATTAAAGCCAGTTTTTTCTGTATCGAACGAAAAAAATTTTCCGCGGCGAAATGTTTTCTGAGAGCTGTAAACTTTTGTTTCCACGTTTCAATTCAGACATTTCCACAAGTTTTAGCATTTAAAAAATAGAGAGAATGTTTAATACTCAATCAATATAAGTTCAAATATTGGGGTTCAAAGTACGCAGCGAAATTTTTACGACAAGAAAAAAAACCGGAAAATGTAGTTTGATTGGAAAACATTTTTGACCAGGCCCTTCCCAAAAGTTTATTTTTTATTTTTGCGCGGTTTTCGTCACATTTTTAATGTTTTTCAAAAATAAGTTGTAGTAATTTTATTAATTTTTTAAAGGCATTTTGGAAATTCTAGGTATTCTTGTGATGTTTGCTCATTCAAATGTACAAGTTATCAAACATTGGAATCACATTTGTCAACGAATCATCCGAAAGCAACACCAATCGCTGGAACAGATCATAAAAAGGTTTTTTTGTGATTCAATGCGAATATATTGAAGTGATCTCAATTGTTTTTAGGCCAAAAAAGCGGCTGATTGTATTACGCTTGATGATTAAGTGATAGTAAGAAATCATTTATTAAAGCTTCTTTTTTCTTTTTTACTCTTGTTTGTTTCCCAATGATAATGATCAATGATCTCAAATAGCCATCTGAATGGAAAACAATTTTTTAGAATTTTTTTATATTTCATTGTCTCCTTGGCCGAAACGCATTATTGATCATCAGGACAGTTTTTCTTTTTAAATTTTAAATTAAAAATGTGAGAAAATTGAGCGCAAAATTTTGTGAAATTTGTGTAAGTCGTTGTCGGGTAATTTCTAATCCTTTTCCTTTCCTCCCCCATCCCCTCTCCATATTATCGCCATCTCCACCTCCACCACCCATTGCCGTTTTTTCTTCTTCCTTTATTCAAAAAAAAAAGCCGATAATTATTTTTTGTGTTGATATGTATTAGAAAAATTTAAAAATGGACAGATTCGAAAATTTCTGGAAATCTGTATAGGAATTACCGGTCTGTTGTGTGAAGTTTTGAAAACAAAAAATCGATTTTTCTTTCATTTTTTCTTTTAATTATTATTTTTTTTTATTGGTTAAAGTTAATTTTTTTTCCTATCGATTTATTGATTAATAATTATTATTATTACTATGAATTTGTTTATTCTGCAACTACAAATATTTTTCGTATTTTAATTTATTGTTTAGCATCTAAAGTTTTTTTCATATTTAATCTGAATATTCTTATTTTATTCCTTGTTTTTTCTTTCCTTCTTTTTTTTGTAGAATTGTATCATAAATCAATGATTATACATGATTATTTAAAGTTTGTCGCATTCTTTGTATTTGGTTTAATTATCCATAAAATGTAAAATTAAAAAAATTAAAATTTTTTTTTAACGAAAAAAAATTCAGAATGATTAACATTTATTGCACAGTGGTGACTGGATTCGAAAAAATTGCGACAAATGAGGTGAGTGATAGTTTTGCTTTTAAAAAATCAATAAATAATCTCTAGGTGACAAAAAAAATCGATAAAATTTCAAATTGTGATGGTCGACGAGGAAACGTTCGGTTCGAAATTGAAATTGATCGAGTCGACGAGTGTCGTCAATTGCGATCAATCGATAATATTTTTGCCGTTTTCTATGAAAAAAAAATCGAGGGTTTGACTAGAATTAATAAAAACGTGAGTGATTGCAGAGCCAAAAGGAAAAAAGCTAGGAACGAATTTCAGAAGGCGTTGACGATGATCAGACGTGAAATTCCAACGATGTGCTGGAAGAATGCAGTGAAAGCGTGGATAAATTTTCGTCAGCGACACGAGTTTAAAGAGGAGATCGACAAAATAGAGGTGAAATCAACATAACAAAAATCAATAATTTGACCGTCTAGTAAATTGTAGAAAAACATCGGTAATTTCGTTGAAAGTGACGGAAAAAAAGTGCCAACTCGAGTCGATGGCCCGAAATTCCGAGTGACATGCAAACGATCCGGCAATAAATCCGATCATCAATTCACATCGATGGAGGCGGCTGAAAATTTTGGTAGGACGCGAGACGAGTTTTAAAAAAACAATTCAAATTTGGTCTTATCACGAAACGATATTTTCATTTTTTTTCAGGTTCGGAAATTAATAACATTTTTGGTTGGAGAGTCAGATTGAAAGAATTTGATTTTGAAGTCGTTTTAAAAATCGAAAATAATACGGTACATTTTATTCTGAAATTGAGTTCTGAAAATCTGAATTTTTAAGATTACCGTAATGCTTTCGCTTAACCAAGAATCAATGTTCAAAAGGAACGTTTGCGCATACGGCCCTACAACGCTTCGATCAACTCTATGTTATAGTATGCTGGCACTTGCCGAACCGTCAGCCGGCGACATAATCATTGATTCAATGTGCGGCGGTGGTAGCATTCCAATCGAAGGAGCCATGTCATTCAAGCCGATGGTGTTCATCGGCGGCGATCATCACCCCCTAGCGATGAAAAGATGTCGCCAAAATTTGGTGAGCGGAAATTTTCTTAAAACGAAAAGTGCCTATGACAAAAAAGTTTCAGGATCAAAATTTGGCCAGCATAGGATCGAACGGAAATATTTGTGATTTTTCGTTTTGGAATGCGAAAAATCTTCCGCTACGAAATGATTCAATCGATATTTTGATAACAGATTTGCCGTAAAAATTAGAAAAATGTAATTTTGAGTTGAAAAAACAATTTTTTTTAAAGATTTGGCAAAAAACTAGGATCTGTTGAAGATAATCGAATTTTATATCCGAAATTGTTAGAAGAATGGAAGCGAGTGATTCGAAAAAATGGAAAACTCGTCGTAATGACGCATGACAAACGAAGCATTGGTTAGTATTTGTTCCCGGAATTCTAAAAGCCTCATAGTTTTACAGAATCGGCAATAAAAAAAGATTCAGGAGCATGGAAAATTGAATCGAAGCTTTTCGTGAATGTCGGAGGCTTATTGTGCTTATGTTTGAGATTGAGTAATGTAAAATAAAAAGTATTCATTTTTAAAAAAGGTACCTGGAAATAATATAAGGGACAAGCTCAAAATTGCCACAACAATAAAGTGGTAAGGGAAAATGCGCTCCATTGCACTATCGAAATTTATGAAATTAAATTTGAACTAAAGCGCACACTCTCGTTGAATGTTTGAACAATTATCCATTGTTTCTTTGTACTTTAAAGTATTATTGAGCTCAATTTTTTTTTCGCTGAAAAAAAAGTGGAGAAACCCGCCAAAAAAAATAAGATAAGAAAACAAGAAAATTAGACGCGATTCACCAGCGACGACGACGATTTTTTGAATTTTTCCGACGTTAGCAAATGAGCGAAATGAAATATGACCTACAAAAATATGGTTGGTGGTTTCTTGGCGAGACTTAGTTCGTGCAACAGTTTTCCTAGCTCACCGTTTTGGTTTGAATACTAAAATTTGATTTTTTTAGGTCATGGTTGAGTTCTACCAACCGGGTCTGGGCCTAATTTTCCCAAAAAAAAAATGTTTATTGCAAACCTCGCTTGCGTTAACAGCCTTCACCACATTTCCTCCATTCATTAACTTTACCATTTTAGTCTTTGGCGGAATTGGTTGAAAGAAAATCGATGATCCGTCAGACGGCACACAGACGGCTCGTGTGACCCGATCACATTCCGATTTCTGAAAAAAACATTTTTTTTTTTGAAATTCTCCACATTTTTTTTTTTTGACATCGGACTCGTGATGATGTTGAAGCAAATAGGTTTTTGCTGAAAGACACGGTGATGACTCGACACATTCATAGAAGGCGTCAAGCTGAGCGATCTGAAAAGCAATTTTTTTCTATTTGAAAAAGGGACGGAGGGAAGAAGCCAAAATTTTACCTGCTTACGATGACTTTTCCACTTACGAAATTGATATATACAGAGAATGATGAGAATTAGAAGAATGACTAAAATCACTGGAAGGAGAGCGATAAGCGAATAATCTGAAAATATTCTGAATTTTGATTTAAAAAAACGATTTTGAAATGATTCAGCGTCTTTTTTTTTCACAAAAAAAACTGTTCTCGACGACTACCTGAGACGACTTGTAAGCGACCGTCGTTGAGAACAAAATCGCGGTGGTGCGATTGAAATTTACGAAAATCGAAAAAATCCATTTAGAACAGTGTTGCGACGGCGACGATGACAACGTCGCGACGCTGCCGTTTCTTCAACGACGACGGCGGCTGATGTTGCGAAGTGAATGTCGTCGCAACGACAAGCTTCTCATCGCTGACGTTGGATGAGAAGATTGGAAGGAATGGCGACGAGGATGGCGTCTAGATTTACTTCTGATGAGAACTCAATTAACAGTTTTGTGAGGAGCAAAACGATTTGAGAATTGAAAAGTTGATATGAAAACGAGGGCGAAGCCTAATATTATGCAAATGCCGCAAACTTTTCCAAATATTCGAATTTAAAAAAAAAAGAAGGAAAAAAAAAGTTGAATTTTAAATTCTCGAAAAATATCCTTCGTTTTTCTGCCAAAATTAAAAAAAAAAAAAGAGGATTGGGTGGGTGGGTGGGTGGGTGGAGGAAAGGAGAGTGGGAAACAAATTAATTTGTAACTGCCACACACAAATTCTTATTAATTCTTTAGCAAAAACAAAATAAAGTGGTCGGAGAATGTTTGAAAAATGTAAAGTAAACCAAATAAAAAAGAAGGAACAAATTTTCGAAGAGAGATTAGGTTGTTTTTGTGTAAAATTCAATTGAAAAGAGCACATTTTCCACATTTTTTTTTCTTCTTTTCTTCTTTTTTTTTTTGTTGCCTCTTGAGAATTATTACCCTCATCAAAATATATATCTGATATGTTTTTTTTTGTTCGTCATGCTAAAAATATTTTGTTTTTTTCTCTCATTTTCATTGACTCATTGAAAATATGTAGAGAAGCAAAAAAATCAAAGTTCTATGTTGTTGTTGTACGACGTTTCGCACTAACGTCTGCTCGTTGTTAAACTTTGAGATTTTGGGGAAGAAAAATATATAGTAAGAAAGAAGACTGTAACTTTGGAGGGTCGTAATTCTGCTTTCAAAAAATTTTTTGAAGAAAAAGGGTGTTTTCCCAGAGTATCGTTTAACAAAATATTTGTTGAACTTTTTATTGACTCTATGACAATGGAAAAAATCTATGTTTTACTACGATACTTCATTTTGACACTTCATTCTCTACTTGTTATTTTATTTTGAGGAATACTGAGGAAAACAGAAAACTGTAAACTCGAAATGTTGCAACACTTTTTCAAGTTTGCGGAGTGTCGTTAAAATAAATTTTTTTCAATTTTCAAAAAAAAAAAAGAAGAAAAAGTTGAAACAATACGTCTGCTCGTTATTTAACTTTGAGAAGTCGAAAAATATGTTTTTTTTTCGTTTTTCTCATTTCCCCACAGAATTTTTATTCAAAAAAAAAAAATGAAAAAAAAGAGAGTGAAAGTTGGTTTGTAAAAAGAAAAACAGAACAAAACTCAACTGTCAATCGAGAGTGTCGTAATTTTATTTCAAAGCAATTTTTCTTCGAGAAAATTTCCTCTATTTTTTGAAAAAATTTTTGATTAAAATAAGGAGTTTACGGAATGTCGTTAGAACATTTTCTCTTTTTTTTTCTTTGCAAAATTTGTTTTGAACATAATCCGGATCCGAAATTACAGAATTTTTATTTTCCCAAAAAACCCCCCCAAAAAAACTTATTCGACTGGAATAAAAAAAAAAGAAAAAGGAGGAGGAAAACAATTATTTCTAGAGAAAATTGGATACCAAATGATTAAAAAAAATTGAGAGGAGAAGCTTAGAATAATTCGTAATCAAATATGCATTCTACCTCGTCATTATTAAGGAATGCGAAGAGCACAAATTGAGCCCCAAAAGAAAGACAAAAAAAATGCGAAAATTTTTCCACTTTCTGCAAACACCAAAAAGTGTGTTCACATCAAAATAGACGACGAAAAGTTTAATTTTCAGTTTCAGAACAATTATTCTCAAAAAAAAATTTTAAAAAGGGGGCGTGGACGATGTTCTGCAACTATCGCATACTTTTTCATAAAAAATGAAAAAGAAGAAGTTTACAAAACTCCGCAAATCCAAAAACTTCTTCGAGAAAAAAAGTAAATTTTTTTTGAGACAAAATACATAGAAAAGGCGCAAAAACGTGAAGGACAAAAAAAAGTGGGTGAAGAAAAAGCTTGTTCATCTCATTTTTCGATGAAAAGTACGGGAAAAAGTGGAAGACGAATTTTTATGATGAAGAATGAATAATGGCTCATTCATTGCTCATTTCCTTTGGGGCGTATTATATTGTTCCTTTTTCTCTCCGTTTCCGTCTCTCTCTCTCTCTCTCTCTCTCTCTCTCTCTCTCTGTCTCTCTTCCCTCTTTTTTTCTTTTTTACTCTTCAATTATTCACAGAAAATTAGCATCAAAAATATTTTATTTCGAATTTTCCCAAAAACAACCGACCTCAAGGTTCGTAGGCCACATCGTGAGCCATTTGTGCATTGTGCAATTGTGCAATTGTGCATTATAATTGTGCTCAATTGTCATGAATAATTTAAACGTTTTTTTTTTCCTTTTTTCTTTTTATTTAAAAATTTCAACGTTGCACACACGACAATTTTGCTATAATCAAAGTTTAAAACACTTTTTTGACATGGAGAAAACAATGGAGAAATTAATTTTAAAAATCCGTGAATGCGAAGCATTGTAGTTGGAGCGTAAAAAAGAGTGTCGTTTGATAAAATTTCGCTTTTATAATAAAATAGAAAAGCGTCATAAAAACTATTCTGATGCTCCAATTTTTTTTCAAAATTATTCATGCAAAAAAAAAGAGGAACGAAACGGCGTATTGTCGATTTATTGTTAACAAAATTATTTAGTCCACTCGGAAATAGCGGGGTAAAAAGAGAAAAAATGTGTTTGATTATTTAAATATTCAAATTTCAAAAAAAAAATGTTAGCGACGTAAACCTAGCGACGTAAACTTGGAGCCTCGTTTTTCTTTTCTATTTTTTCACAAATACAATATGTCGTAAAAGTGTAAAAACGGTGCATCGTTTCGATTTCAACATGAAAAAAGAGTGTACATATAAATAAATGAGTGAACAAATAAGACATACATTTTTTTAATGTTAATAAATATTTCAACACAAAAACAAGACGTAATAGCGGATTGTCGCATCAAATTAAAAAAAAACTTCGGAAAGTTTAAAATTGATTGAAAGACAGGAAAATGGTTTTATTTTTTTGTTTTTTGCTTCGCACTTTGCTCTGGTCTGATACTTCTTTTTTTCCACGGTGAACCTTTTTTTCAGCTTTTAATTTCGTAAGAGGAGGAAGAGAAGGAGGAGGAGGAAGAGGAAGAGGAGGAGGAGGAGGAAGAGGAGGAGGAGGAGGAGGAAGAGGAGGAAGAGGAGGAAGAAGAGGAGGAGGAGGACGAGGAGGAGGACGAGGAGGAAGAGAAGGACGAGGAGGAAGAGAAGGACGAGGAGGAGGAGGAGGACGAGGAGGAAGAGAAGGAAGAGAAGGAGGAGGAGGAGGAAGAGGAGGAAGAGGAGGAAGAGAAGGAGGAGGAGGAGGAAGAGGAGGAAGAGGAGGAAGAAGAGGAGGAGGAGGAGGAGGAGGAGGACGAGGAGGAAGAAGAGGAGGAGGAGAATACTTTTTTTTGAAAATGAGGACCAAAAAGACGTGAATGAAAAAAAAAAAAAAAATTATCTTATCGATTTTTTTTGGTTCATTCACTTGATAAAGTTCTCATTAGTTCACTTCATCGAATTTTTTGCTTGATTAAGAAACCACAAAAAAAAGAAAGAAACAACTTTTCTTTTCGACGCTGTTTTTTTTGAAAAAATTTCCTTTAAAAACATGGGTTACTGTAGGTTATGAAATGTGCATACACTTCTCATTTTTTTAGCTCCCAAATTATCAATAAAAATCGCTTTGAATTACTGTACATAGTTTTGAAAGTCTTCAAACACCACAAAACAAGTAAAAAATAATTCGCAGTCAAAAACGAAAACTGAAATCAAAAATTCAAAAAGTCTGAGGAGAAAAAAATGTTTTTTTCTGTTTTCAACACGCAAACAAAATAATTTTTCAATTTCTCTTGAATTTGGAATAAATTTAGAACGCGCTAAAACTTCGAAGTTCAAATTTAAAAAAAAGAAAAAGAAGAAAATAGTTTACCGTAAATATGACTGTAGGAGAATGGCTCAGTGTTGCCGACATCACGAAAATTTGTCGATGGATGTCGAATCGGAAGTTGGGAGATCAGCGAATTTTGATAGGTGAACGCCATCCATATCTGAAATTGATTCTCAATTTTTTTTTTAGTTAAAAACAAAATTAGGATCGAAACCAAAAAATCAAGAAAAAGACAATTGAACATTGGAAATTTTAAACTTTTATTCAATTTGTTTTTGCGCCAAAACCAGGAATTTAATTTTAAAAAAATGGAAAATTTCATTTTTTTTTTCGCGTCGAGACCACACATTTATCTTCCTTTTCTACATGGAAGCTTGAAAATTGAAACACGCAAAAAAGAAAAAAAATGTTGTGTTGTAAATTTTGAGACAATTTTAAAAGCGCACAGCAATTTCCCAGCGTACCTGGTCGAGATTTTGTAAAACTCAACAAAAATTTCAATTCAAATTTGAATTAAAAACGAGAAAAATGTTGTGTTGAGAAATGCTGGAATTCGTCTTCTTCTTCTTCCATGGCGGGGGGGGGAGGGGGAATTTTTTTTTCTTGTTTTTCTTGTCACAAATTATCGCCAAAGAAAATAATATTTTTAATGCACTAAAAACACAAAAAAATAGAAAGGGGAGGAGGGGGAGGAGGGGGAGGGACGGGGACGAGGACGGGGAGGGGGAAAGGAAGGAAAGAAAGTGCCAACCACTATCGTGAAATTTGAAACCGAGATTTTTTCAGACAAACAGAGAAAGAAAAGAGAGACAGAAGCAGGGATAGAGAAAGAGAGAGAGAGAGAGAGAAATAGAGAAAAAAGATAGAGAGAGAGAGAGAGAGAGAACTAGAGAAAAAGAGAGAGAGAGAGAGAGAGAGAGACAAAATAATGTTTTTTCTCTTTGAAAAAAATGACAAAAAATGGCCCCGGCAACGTTTTGGGAGAGACAAAATCGAATTACTTTTCTTCCATTTTTTCTATCTTTTTTTTCGCTTTTTTTTGTGCTTCTGCTGTTGCTGCTGGGGGGGGGGGGGGTGGTAAAAATCGATTTGGAACGACGGGTCGAGTTCGGATTTGGGGATGCAAAAAACTAGAAACGAAGAAAAGGAAATACGAGGATAAATGTGGACAATTTCCTTTTTTTTTTGGAATGGATGAACGGGTCTTGTCGCGATTTAAAATTTAAATCTTTTTTTTTGCAAAGAAAACAAATGGAACATTTTAGAATGGGTCTCGGCATGAATTTAAAAAAAAACGATTTCATTTATAAATTTGGGTGAATAGAAAAAGGTTTTTTTTTTATTCAACAAGAAGTCTTTTGCAAAAGTTCTCATTGAAAATGAGCTCTACAACAAGGAAGTCGATGGTGGCTGTTGCCGGGTTATTTTCTTTCTGTTTTTTGTTTTGGCTCCAACTTTTTTGCTCCCCCATCCCCCACAGCCCCTTTTTTTCCTTCTAACTTTCCTCCAGTTTTCTCTCATTTTATATTAGAGAAAACTTCGCGAAGAATGAAGAAAAAGTCGAGAGAAGCCGGAAATTAGAGAGAATGGTATCGGGGGGGGGGGAGGGGGGGGGGGGGGGGGGAGGAAATTTAATAAAAAAAGATAATAAAAGAAAACGTCGAGAGAGGTGGAGTGGGAAAAAAAACAACACCACGTCGCTACCGCCGCCGCCAATATTTTGTACTTTTACACTTTTATTTACGTGTAGTTTGATGCCACACCCCTCCCTCCCCCTCTCCCCACACCTGTTTTTCATAGAAAATAACCATTAAATTATTGGAAAAATGCATAGTGATAACGGCTCAATTTAATTTGTGTCTCGCCGCGCAAAATGTTTGAGAACCACAAAAAGAAATGAAGAATGAATCAAATTTGAGTGATAAGAAAACAAAAAATTTGTTTGTTGTTCAATGAGACCAAGCTATACACGTTTTTTGGAACAAAAATCAAAATCAAATATAAATAATAATGGCGAGTTTATCAGAATTTCCGATGACGTCACCATTCTCTCTCTCTCTCTCTTACCTCCTCCAAACATTTTTTTTTGTTTCATTTCGAGAAAATTATAGCTTTTGTGGGCCTTTAAAGTTCAATGTTAATCAATAACTTAAAGGCGCAAGAAGAAGTCGGGCGCACACGAAAAATTTATAGGCGCACACACATTTTTTTGTTGAATAAAAAATTGAGAAAAATAAAATGAGGAAAAAAGTAACAATTGAATCATAATTATGAGGAAAAGAAGAGGGAGGTGGGGAGGGGGAAAGAAATTCAAAGAATTCCAAATTCAAAAAAAGCCGTTTCTTTTCATGACAAATAAAAGACGAAAAAACAGAGAGAGAGAGAGAGAGAGAGAGAGAGAGAGAGAGAGAGAGAGAGAGAGAGAGAGAGAGAGAGAGAAAGAGGTAAAAGCGGCAAGAGAAAGTATAATTAGAGTTCTTCTTCTTCTCCTTCCGCCGCATCCCATTTAAAAATTGAAGAAAAGCTAAATTAATGCGGAGAGAAAATTTAAATAAAAAAAAATAATTGGGCAAGAGGCGGGGGGGGGGGGGGGGGGGGGGGGGTAGGGCTTAAGAAAAATAACCAAGTGACAAGTTTTTTGGCGGGATCGACGAACTTTTAAACGATTTTTCGTCTCTCTCTCTCTCTCTCTCTCTCTCTTCCTTTATCACTAAAGTAAACGAAGTGAAATTTGGTTAATTGGTGGGAAAATAACGTTCTCTACGTTCTCTTCGTCTCTTTTTTTTTCTCTGCATCTTCTTTCTCTGTCTCTCTCTCTCTCTCTTCCTTTCATTGTAATTCTGCCCTTGTAGAGCCCTAACTTTATCTCTCTGCGTCTCTTCTCCTCATCACACAACACATCATGGCTCAAGTTTTTCCATGGGAATTTGGAAATTTTTAATTTATAGGACCACAATTTTTTCATGGTGAGAATACATAAATCGTGAAAAAATTATTTCAAATGCCTTTTTACGAAATTTCACGTCTTCTCCTTTTCTCTTTCTCTATCTCTCTCTCTCTCTCTCTCATTCTTATTTTTTGACTGTGACTTTAAAAAACTGAAGACGGTCAGGATTCGAACTTACGAAAAAAAATCAAATCGGCTTTCTAACGCCCCCCGTTCCACCTACGCTACAAAACTTTTCTTTAACTGTTAACGTTTTAAATAGATACTCAAGAGGGAAAAAATGTTGAAGCTTGATCTTTTAAACACGGACCCCCCCCCCCCAATGTTTATCAGAGATTTCGATGCTATATCGAATTGAATAAAGACGAAATATAGAAATTCATCGAAGAAACTTTAAAAAAAAACCAAACTTCCGCTTACATTTTTATCGATTTTACTCTGCATCAACAAATTCATCGAAATATGAGAAACAATATTTTCAGGACGGTGAGCCATTTTTGAAAAATGAAAATTTGCGCTTTTTTATTCTCATTTTCAACGTGACAACACAAAATTGACAGGTGAAAAATGTTCAAAAAAAAGAAAAAAAAAAGAAAAAAAAAGTTGCCAGCTGTGTGCCATTCGCCGTTTCCTTTTTTTTTTGGTGGCACGCTTCATGTTTCAGTGACTCTGAAAAATGTTCTTCACTATTGGCTCAGCTCAGCTCAGCTCAGCTCGGCTCGGCCATACGAAAAAAAAGAGCACATAAACGTTTGAAAAAAAGTAGAAGCGAAAAGGAGAAGAAGGAATGCGCTGAAAAAATGGCGACGACAGGAAAAACATTTAAAGGGAGGGAGGAGAGGAGGAGAAAAAAACGACGAATCTCCGAAAAAATTGCCAATTTTTTTTGCTTTTGCTTTTGCTTTTGCTCCTGAGCATATCAAACTCTTTCTCTCTCTCTCTCTATTAACTTATTCAATGATCGATGAGGAAATCGAGAAATTGACGGAGACCGAGGATAAAGTGAGAAAAAGAAAAAATTCCCTTGTTTTCAAGAATAAATTCGGAAGAAAAACAAAAAAGCGGTCAGAACTTCTTCGAGGAATGAAAATCACAACCGGTCAGCAAGTGTGTTTATCGTCAACCCGCCAGAGACAAGACAAGAGGGTGGGTTCGAACCCACGACCTACATACTTCTTTGACTCACTGTCAATCGCTTTAACCACTAGGTTATGCCGTCAATAACAGACCTCACCAAAAGATGAGTAGAAATGTAAAGCGCAAAAATAATTTTTTAGTATTAAAGTTTTATTTATTTTTAAAATAAATACATAAACATCGATTTATGGGTATCGAATCGGTCGTTTGGTGACATAGCGAAAACGGCGACTGAAAAAACAACAATTTTTTTTTTCTCTTGTTCGATTAATTATTGATTAAAATCTCACGTTGTCGTGATTTCCTCGTAGTCGTCATCATTTTCTTCTTCGCCTTCTTGAGCCTTCAACATTTCCAATGGGAATTGATTCGAATCAGCGATGGCACCAAATTCAGTTGGAAAATCAATCTAGAAAGACACGATAAATCAATCAATAAATCAATCAATATCCAACCATTTGTGGTGGCTGAGTGGGTTGCCAAGTGGAACCCGGCGGTTGCCCACCGAAACTATTTGGACGATGAATGGTGATGTCTTCCGGCTCGTCGTCTAAAGAGTTTATGGTGATAGGCTCAATTGATAATTTGCTCGTGGGGTTCACTGATGTACTCAGGGGATCAGTGGTTGTTGCTGTTGTTGTTGGTGAAGTTGATGGTGGTTGCGGCATTTCGGTGGAAATCGAAGAAGTTTGGACTTCAGCAAGCTTCTTCTAGAAAAAAAAGATGAGTTAGCTTTTCCTTCTAAAACAAAGAATATTCTCACTGATTCTTTTTTTGAGCTTTTCCCTCGTCGAAGAAGCTCTAACTCCAGCGGGCACGCGCAGAATTTGATGTCGGCTCCCTTCTCGCCTGGCTCTCCTTTCGGTCCTCGCGTTCCCGGCGATCCCGGTATTCCATCTAAGCCCGATGGGCCGGGCTGTCCCATCGGTCCCGGTGGTCCGTAAATGTAGTTTCGTTTGCCGCGTGGACCTTGTGGTCCTGGACCTCCTCTTGCTCCTGGCGCGCCTTTCGGTCCCGGCTCGCCGACACCGCCTTGAGCTGATTTACCGTCGGGACCTTTTCGACCGCGATGTCCTGGTGGACCTGGCGGACCGACAGGACCCTCTTCTCCCTGTTCACCGTCTAGGCCGTCTTGTGCCGGGATTCCTGGAGCCCCTTTTTCACCTTTATCACCGGGCTCGCCCCGCTCACCTGGTGCTCCGATTGGTCCAATCTGGAATGAGAAAGCACGTGGAGATCATTAATTATTGAATTGAAAAAACTTTTTACCTCGCCTTGAGGACAAACGATACATTCCTGTTTCTCCTGAATCTCCTCCATAATATCGCGAGCATCCAATCCACGAATTCCATTGGGACCATCACGTCCGGGCGAACCATCCCGTCCGTTCGGTCCCGGAACACCTGGATAACCCGGTTCGCATGTGACATGCAACGACGACGTCGCCGAACGTCGAACAACATCGTTGTTGTGGCGTCTCAAAAAGTCGATCGAAGCCAGCGTCATCGAAATCTCATTCTCAAGCGATCTGAAGATGTCGACGCGTTGAAGCGCCAAACTGTGAGCAAGTTCGGTTTCGGAAATGATGAACGGAATGTAGAAGACGTGACCAATCAGAATCGAGCATGACAGAATTATTGTTGAAGCGGCGATGGTGTGAAGAAGCCACATAATGCTGGATGAATTGAAATGTGAAAAGAAGAAAAGAAAAGGATGATGACCCATTTTTTCTTATCAGTTTTTTTTGATTTCATTCCTTTTCTGACCTTGTTAAGGAAGAGAAAAAAGTGAAAATTAAAATTTGTCGTCAACTACAATGCCGACGGTTCACTAATACAAGTCGGTGTCTGCAAATTTAGCCACAAGTTTCTTTTTGAAAAAAAATCCGTTACGATACATGATAAACTACAGTAAGGAATTAATTGCAAATCAATAATGTTATTTTGACATCGCTAAAAAAATACATTTAAATCTAGGTGTGTGCCTTTGAATTTTCTTGACAGTAAGCATTTTTGAATAATAATAAATAATAAATCAATTTTGGTATTTTTTATTTTTAATAAAAACAAAAATAAATCATTTATATCAAAAATGCTCGTTGAAAGTTTAAAATCCCTAAAAAAACAATTAAAAAAAAGTTGATATAAATCCAGGTATGCGCTTTCAAAATTTACTGCAGTTCGCTGAAAAAAGAGCAGTTTATGGGGAAGAAGCGGAAAGGGAACGTTTTCCTCCGGATGTTTGATTACTATTCTTCACCCCTCCCCTTTGGCTGGACAATTTGTGCAACATTCAATCAATCTGGCACCAAACACAAAAAATGCATTTAGCCGACGAGACGCACCTGTCGGTTTGATTTCGGCCGACAGGTGTGATAATGCTTCTTCTTCTTCTTCTTCTTCTTCTTCTTCTTCTTCTTCTTCTTCTTCCTCTTCTTCTACTTTTCCTTCTGTTCTCATCATTTTTCTCCCACTTTTTTTCTTCTTCTTCTTCTTCTTCTCCATTCTCCGATTCTCATTTAGATGATTGAGCAGGAAGGAGGCGGAGCAATCAATACAAAAAGCTCAATTTATTTGAGCAACTTGTTTTTAGTCGCAAAAATTAAAATTAAAAAGAAAACAGAAAAGAAAAAAACAACTCCCCGATGAAGCGGAAGAGCATCTTTGAGACTATTGATGATCTTTTATCAACAACAACGACGACGACGACGACAACGACGACAACGCTGACAACGTCGACGGCCACAACAACGTCATCCTCCTTTTCAGAAGCGCCAAAATTGACGGTTTGATATCGATTTTTAATCCCTCTTTCCCCCCCCCCCCCCCCCCCCCCCCCCCCCCCCAACCGCCGGCCCGGTGGCTTTTCCTTATTGTTAAAAGTTGTTAGCTTTCTCTTCTTTTTTCCAGTGCTCTTTTTGTCACAAAACATATTTGACATACTTTGGTCTTCGACGTCATTTGCAATTTCATCGCGAAGGAAAATTGCAGCAGAATTGTCCACATTGTGACAAAATATATCGGTTAGTTTTTTTTTCGTTTTCGTTGTAAGACCTATGCGGAAAATTTTATTCAAAATTTTTTGTATTAATTTTAAACAGGGATGCTCCTTTATGAAAATTTTCAGCAGTAAAAGTTTATAGTGATTAATTTCTTGACCTGTTCCTTTGAATTTCGTTTTATTAAAAAAAAAAGCCAAGAAACAAAATTTTAAAAAATTGATAAACTTTTTCATTCTTTTGTTTTTATCGAGACCCCGCCCCACTACTTCCAAATATTACTACAGTAATAAACCTAAAATTTGGTTTTGCAACGCGCCTTTAAAAAATCGTATCGACGAACCAAAAAAAATGAAATTTAAAAAATATGTTCTTCTTTTATAAAACTGATTACCGATTTATCGATTTAAAAAATATTTTTACAAACATTTTTTAGAAGGAATTGAAAACGGTTTACGACCCTTCGAAAATTGTGGGGGAAGAGGGGAAGAGAAAAATCGATTTCTTCCGGTAATTTATCAATATTTTTGTCACCCTGCGCACTTTTTTCTCATGGTGTCGCCTTTAGCTTAAACTTGATCGATCTTCTCTCTCTCTCTCTCTCTCTCTCTCTCTCTCTCTCTCTCTCTCTCTCTCTCTCTCTCTCTCTCTCTCTCTCTCTCTCACACACACTCTTTTTCTTTCTTTTCTCTAACTCTCTGATCCCTACTCGATGAGAGATATACACAAAACAATTTTTATTTTCGAATGATGTGCGTATCTAGGCGCACACCTGTCCGATCTAAAATACTCCTTGTCGAAATGATAAGAATAGAGCAACAAAAAATGGAGGAAAAGATCAAGTGAAGCTTTTGCTGTAAAAGAAATGAAAAATAACGAGAAAAATTTTTTTAGCATTGAAAAAAAGATTTTCAAGACGGGCGGTGTCTACGATAAGTTTCTTTTTTTGAAAATGCTACATTAAAAACCTTATAAAGGCTTGCGCCTTTAATAATCAATTCCAATAATAATGTATGTATTATTTCTACTCTTCGTGGGGTACATTTTGCTTGCAAAAAAGAACGAGACATGCTACAGTAACACGGCATTTGATACAGTAATCTATTAATTTATTTAGTACCTTGTCTGTTCCTTTAAATAAAAAACATAGTATAAATAAATAGGGTTTGCATCTTTTGCACAAGATCTCCGTAAATCTACAAAGGATTCTCAAAGCAAAATGTTGGTTTTTAAATTACATATTCAACTCGGCAATTATTTCAGGTCTCCCGGTGCGCTGAAAATGCATCTGAAGACGCATTCACTGCCGTGCGTCTGTTCAGAATGCGGAAAATCGTTTTCAAGGCCGTGGCTGTTAAAGGGACATCAACGGACCCACACCGGTGAGAAACCATTCGGATGCACAGATTGCGAACGAAGATTCGCGGATCGCAGCAATTTGAGGGCTCATCTTCAGACGCATTCGGGAAAAAAGCGTCACAGGTTTTTTTCCTCCACGAAATTTTAATTTCAGAACTTTTTCTTCATTTTCAGATGTAATTATTGCGGTCAACGATTTGCCAGAGTTCATGTTCGAGCTCGCCATGAAACTGGGTGTAAAGGACAGAAAACTCAAAATCAATTAGAAGGAGAAGAAAAAACCTAAAGTTGTTACTGTAACATTATTTAAACTGTGTTTAGAAAAATCTCTTTTAAAGGAGTTTTTTCCAAAAAAATGTTTTGAAAAATAAAAATTAAATTACGGTAACACAACTTCAACTGTGTTTAGTGAGTTGGTGCTTGTATTGAAAGAATTACTGTAGGAATTCAAAAATAAAAACCTTGTTCTGAGTTTCTGTAAAACAGAAAATCAATTTTAAGGCTACAGCAAAAATTAAAAAAAAAACGGAAAGCTTTCAAGATTACTGTAACAATATTTCAGCTGTGAACATTTAAAAAATTTATTATGAAAAAAACAACAAAAAAAAAATCTAAAATTATTCTATTTTTTTAAAGAGTTTTTTAAATATAAATTACATTTGTCTGAAATAATATCATTTAATCGATAACTGAACCCAGGTGACGATTGACTTCTTCGAATCGTTTTCCGCTTCGTGGGCTTCTCCAATTTCTCAATAATTGTAGTTTGGCTGAAAATCGTATTCAAAAAAATCTGGAAATTAATGAGAAAAAATCCAACCTGAGCTCAATTTGAGATTGAGCTGATTTCAGACAAAAATCGAACGGAGTCGCGTCAAACATCACATCAATGTTTGTCGAATGGCTCGTGCTGATGGATATTGACGAGTCGATGCGGTGAATTGGTGAAAGATTTAAGTTCAATGAAGCTGAGACCAGCAAGGAAGCAGATGTGCTGAAGAAATACCGATGTTCAAAAAACGATCAATCAATTATCGATTCTTTTCCCTCACAAAACGTCCAATTTTGATGACGTCTTTTGATTCCATAGCAAAACCTGATTTGATGAATGGATTCGTGTTGATAATGAAGCTGATGTGCTTATATCAACAGTTAAGCCAGAAAGAAGAGGTAAAGCTAGACGAGCATCACGTAGTGGAACATGTCCCTGAAAAATTTTCGTTTTTCTCTCTTCTGATCTTTCCCCTTCTCATCTTAAGATCTTTTTTTTTCTATTCTTAAGATCCTCACTCTTCCTTCTGTTTTCCAAGATTCTCACCTCAAACACTTTGATTGTTCGACCATCGGCGTTCCAGACAGTTGTGAAAATGTCGCCGCCATTCGGGAAAACGTTATAAGGTGGAAATTTGTGTCCAATGATTCCGAAACGAACAATCGCCTGAGTCGATCCGTCATCATCTTCCATCATCTCATTATTCAACATCGATGATATCGACGTGAATCGATTCAGATTTGGTGTATCAATATTCAGCTGAAAATCAAAAAAAAATCAAGTCTGAAAATTTTTTTCTAAAAAAGAAGTGATAAAACGACTCAACACTAAACAAATCATAAATTCGTTTGCCCCGCTTCAGCTCCAGCTGGAAAGCGGCTCGTCGAAAATCGTCAGGACCCGAAAATTGGGCAGACGAAGTGGCGAAGAGACGAAAGCCTGGTGTAGCGTCGGATGTGATTTCTTGCCAATGCGAATGTGACGCGGCGTTGCTTAACGAACGATGCAAATAGTTTGGGCGAAAAACTTTGAATTGTCTCATTTGGTGCCAAATTTCGGCTTTCTGAAATTTTTTTGAGAATTATTGAAGCTTATCAGACCACCAGCGCCCGTTGGCTCGCCTACCAGTTCATCGTTTTGCCCGCTTGCCTCAATTGCCGAATACAAATATCGCCATTTTTCGTTATCATCTGGCGTCAATGATTCGGTTCGTAAAATCAACGTGGCGACGTTTCGATGATCCGGAATGCACTTGAGAAGAATATCAATTGCGATTTGCGAGTTCGACGTTGGCTGTTTCGTTTCGCACGTGTTTCGGAATATTCTGATCAGCTTTTGGGTCAGCTGCGATTCGTATAAATTCTTGTTGGCTGCAAGGATCACGCGCAGCGCCGATTTCTGAACAATGCTTGACTCGTTGGAGCAGATCAACTTTTTCGCTATCGAATATGATCTGAAATTATCTACTTAAAATTAACTTAAAGACGCATTCTCATTATTTAGTGTTTTGGTCTCATCACGATTTTTTAAAATTTAAATGAGCCCCCTTGGTCTCATATATATTTTAATACACTGTACAAAGTAAAGTATTTAAAATTTATTGTTAAACTATTAAAGGCGCAAACTTTTACGAGCGAATCCAGGTCTCATCGCGAAAAAATGAACAAATTTCTTACTCGAATATTGGAAGATTTTCAAGGATTTGTAAAACTTGAAGATTGATACCATTCGCTGTGACATCTTTAATGAATTTGTTAACAATCTGAAATTCATCAGTTATTTTCTTCAGCTTTCCCCTTTTTTGTTCGTTGTTTTTTCCCACACTCACCGCTTCTTTTCCCTTATTACACGAATTGACACTGCTCGGCGATGCTTCACACCGGCGACGGAGTACTGTCGCAATTGTGTTGGCAATCTTCCAATAATATTCCGAAGTTGAATTGTTGGACTCGAGCCAATACTTGAAACAGAAAATGCTCATTGGTTCACTTCACTGTGAAGAAAAAGAAGAAGAAAATCAGGCTTCTCACCATTAGTTGCTTGTGCCATTTCGGATTCTTTGACGGTGACGAAACAATTCCGAACAAAAAATCGTCGAAATGATCGGGAGCTTCGACGAAAAGAATTTTCTGAGCGACGTCGATACTCTCAGCACTTCCAACACTTCCCAATGCGTTGGCAATGAGGCTTCTGTCAGAAAAAAAACCAATTTATTTTAAGTCAAAAAAAAAAATCCAAAACTCACAAAACATGGTCGTTTTCTGGTTGCCGAATGATATCGATCCAGTTTTGGCGAGTTGCCAAGCGTGCTTCTTGAGCAATTTGAGCATAAAAATGAGAGTGCTGATCGCAAATGTGCGAATCACCCATATCGTGAAGATGAGTTCGATAGGCTTCGATGAGCTCAGCGAGCTGCAAGTTTTCAGCATTTTTTTGGGGGGGAGGGGAAACCAGAAAAAATAAACCTTATTTTCTCGTTTTGGCGAAAGCTGAACATTTTCATATTTTTTTTCTCCAACTTTTCGAGCTCCAAAAACTGTTTTGGCACAATCGGCAGCCACAATTTCAGATTCGCAATGCTTGGGAATATATAAACGGGTTCGATTCGTGATTTCGACGTGAGTTCTGAAAAAAAATTAAGCTCAGGTAAATGAAAAACTGAGCCCAACTCAAATGACCAACCGACTCTCGACGATGAAGCCGTGCTTTTCGTGAAACGCCGATTTGAATGAGATCCACTCGACAGCGTCAATCATTATGATATCCGCATCGACTTTTGTGTTTTGTCTGAACATTTCAGATTAGAAGAGGTTTGGAACTCTGAAGGCTTACGTGTACCACGCATCCTGATTGTATTCAACTATATCAATTCCTTCGAATCGCGAAAAGTTTCGATCATTTCCCAGTTCACAGCTGTCAATGACACGTCGGAATCTTTTGTTTTCAGGTCTGCCGAATTGAATGCGACATCTACCATAGGCGGTATCCTGAGTTAAATTTCGTTGAATATTTTTTGAAAAATTCTAAAAGACGTTAGAATAATTCTAGAAGAATGTTTAGAAGACGTCGAATATTTTGCAAAAAATTCTAGAAAACATTGAATATTTTTCGAAAGATACCACTCTCTGTGTGTCTCCTTCTCCATATTCAGCCGGTGTATAAATTGTGTTGGCAATGGCATAGAGAAAATTCCAGCTGGCCATCTCGTCGGGTCTGCAATTCTCGCACTAATTGTTCACCTTCATTTTTCTACTCACTCTAACAATGATGCAGCTTCAAGAATGTTGTTTCCGCCTTGTCGAAAAGAAAGAAAAATTGGCGGCGGTGATCCGCAATTATCCGTTTTGCATAAAGTTAGCTGAAAATGTTTAAAATAGCTTGAAAAATCGATTTTTTGGCCTCAGCTCACTGTCAATTTTCCGAGCATTCCTCCTTCATTGTCGTGATGAAGAGTCTCAAAGCTGAAGTTCCCAGCAATGACAATCGATGAAGCGTTCTCTTTATTTTCCCCCACATCATAAATGATGGTCTCGGTTCGAAACCAATAATCGACAATGAGTAGATGAGCCATTTTTGAGTCGTCAACTGTTTGAGCACGACGAATCGCCTCGATATCGATCGGATTTTTTTTCAGCCGCTTTTTGATGGCGTCCAGGTCGGGTTGACAAATGCATGCTTAATTCAAAAATTTCGATGAGTAGCGACTTATTCTATTGAACTTTTGATACGCAGTTTTAATTTAAATTAGAATACAATTGGACGACAAATTGCCTTTTTGTAGGAAAATTTCGGTGGGAAAAAAGAAAAGTTGATTGATTATTGGATTGCAAAAGATTCTCAAAAATTACCTGTGAAAAGCAATAAAAAAAGACAAAAATTGATCATTTTTGCTCGAACAACTCGATGTGGAAGCAGAAAAGCCAACCGGACAATAAAAATGTGCAAAGAGTTATGTGCTCTCAAAAATTAATGCACAAAAATATTGATAACATCAAATTATGAAAAAAGGGAAAGAAAGAGAGGGAGGGAGAGAGGGGTGGAGAGAAAAAAAAAGGTCGAAGTGATGTTTGCATTAAAAGATAATTTAAAAAATTGAGACGAAAAGATGGAGACAACTTATTTTGATTTTGTTACACGTCGATTTGAATTTTTGGAGATGAAAATTGTTCTTGTCTGAAATTTGTCTTAAATTCTCTCCGCAGAATTTCTTTATATTCAGATGCAATCACGTTCTGTTGATAAAATTTCCTCAGAGAGTTTTCAAAAAAACCAACTTGCTTTGATTTGATACTCATTCAAAACCATTTAAAAGTACGCAATCAAAATTTTTGGCGTCAAATAAGATTTTTTTAATTTTTTAAAACTTAGCTCAAATTTTTGTTCTCAAATATTTGCGAAAAAATATTTCTTTGTGCTTTCAATTTTAGAAATGTACTTGGCAGGTGTCCAGGACACATTTCAGCCTTAAAAATATCGAATTTCCAAATTCAGAAATTGTTTGTCAAATGAGACATTTCACTTGTTTTGGATGTTGGTTTGATTATTGTGGCCTAGAAAACCAATTAAAAACAAATTTATTGAAGAACTATGAAAAATTGATTGATGAGTTTGTAATAGGATTTTTGTTTTATAATTGTTGAAAACTAATGAAAATGAAAAAATATTACACAAAATATTACATAGACATGTTCACATTTCAATTTATCTTTAGCTTCTTTTTTTGTCGTCTTTCTTCTCCTCGCCACCAATATTCGTGTTTAGTTCCAATTTATTTTTAGAAAACATCTTAACTTTTCTTACTGTAATTTTTTAGTTGTGCGAACACTTTGCATTACATTTGCGGACTTTGACGGCAACGTCTTTTCATTTTTTGATTTATTTTTTTACTTTTGTTTGGCGAAATTATGAAAAATTTAGGTTTTTTTAATATTAAAATAGAAAAAAATATCGATTTTTGTTCATTCGTCTTCCAATCACATTGAAATAGACAAATTCATGTTCATAAATTGGAAACCAATAAAAATCGCTTTTTTCCCACTTCAATTTGATATTTTGTCTCTCGTTTTCTCGTTTATTTTCGGCCATTAAAATTCGTGTAGGTCACAACTTGAATCAGAAACGACGATAAAAGAGCAGTTGGCGAGCGACGAGGATGATGATGATATCGATCTTTCTCTCTCTCACTCGCTCTCTCTTCCCCTGTGTCCGATTGTCCAGCTTTTTCCTTCACGTATTATAAAACACGAAGAGATTTTTGAGCCACCTGACATTTTGGGCGTCGCAACTCAGAAAGACCGAAATTTTGCTCTGTTGTGACTCTTCTTCTTTTTTGTTCCATATTTGATCAAGTGATTAACTTGTTCACTTTTGATAAATTTCATTGTTGTTGATTTCTTCTTTGATTTAGAAATAATCTGACTTTGTGCTGAGCCATCTGTTATAAGCATCTGTTTTTTATTTAAATTAATTTTTCGGTTTGAAGCCCAAACCCCACAAATTTGAATTTTCAAATATTTTTTCCAAATAAAGAAAAACAAATTTTCTTTAAAACAATTAAAACCCAATAATTGTCACTACATAACGTATATTTATACTTGTTATAAGTATTGTTTTTTGAAAACACATCATCAACAACAATTAGTCACTAATTTCCCTTCGTTCGTTTGAATGTTCGTAGAAGCATTGAGAAAAAAGAGAAGAAATATTGGCCGTTTTTCTAAACGATAAGTGCCTTTCTTCTCAGATTGATTGCGATGAATATGATAATGAGAGCGGCAGGCGATCGATCAGTCACCAAATCGAATTTAGAGGAAAAAAGATATTTGTTTAAGTTTCGTATAATAATATCTTTTTATTATTTATTTCAACTGCATACGTTATACTTTTTTTTGTTAACTTTTCCATTAAATACATATTAAATTGAAAAATGTTTGAAACAACTTTTTCCCCTACTGCTGGCCTAGAATTTTCTCTCAATGTTTCTCTTCCATTTTTATTGAAAAATTTTTTTCATTTTTCTCTTCTTTTTCTCATAACTAATCAAGTTGAATTACTCATCGGGTTTAGGTTTAAAAATTTTTGTTTCGCTTTTCTCTCTTTCTCATTCTCTCTTTATCTCCTTCCTTTTTTCAAATAAACTTCAATTGAATAATGTGTAAAAGATAGCCTAGGAATACCAAATAGTGCACAGATGTACGCGACACAGACAACGAACAATTTGATTGATGGTTTTGTCTGCGTCATTTTGCCCCCCCCCCCCCTTCCCATCCTCTTTTCTTTCGATTTTTTTTCAATTTTTCCCTTTTATGGCAGAACGCCAATTTTTAGTTTTAATTTCAGCGAAAAAATTTGGAAAGTCAAATGATTTTTTACCATTTTAAATTTAAAGAAAGGCCAATTAAGAGTTTACACCTGATCGAACATTGAAATTGTAGCCTTGATAGGAAACGAAAAAAAAAGAAAGATTTCATGACTTTTGACGATTAAATTAAATATTTTCTACTTCATTTTTGAGAGTTAAAAATAGTGGAAATTTGTAGTATTTTTGGCACATACTTTGTTATCAGCAAATAAAAGTAGCTTTTTTACTTTTTATCTTTTTCTTATTTATTTATTTAACAATTTGATATTAAAAACATCAAAAATATCTTTTAATACATTTTATATTAAGAAAAAAAAAGAAAAGGAGAAAAAACTGGTTTTAATTGAAAAAAATTATTTTTCAGTCACCCAACATCTGATTTTTGACGATTTTCATTTAACAAAGCAAAGTTCAGCCGATTGTGGAATGCGAGAAGAGCGCGATGATCATACGCTGACGCGTCTACTAGTTTCGGCAGATTTGGTGCCATATGAGCCGGATATGAGGAAGAAACTGAAACTTCGCAATGCGGCCGATTTACAATACGTTGAAGAAATAGATTTGACATCGATTGGTAAGAATTTTCAATTAAAAATGTCAGCAGCGAAAAAAAATCCGGAAAATTTTTTTTTTCGTTATCTTCTATGTCAACATTTGTTGGTTGTTTTTTCGTTTCAAAAAAAAATTTGAGGGATGAGCCGACCGGAACAAAAACGATTGAGGAAAGAATATGCAAAAATGTATCCGAGCGGAATTTTCGGAAAAGTTAAGAAAGTCTTTAAGCGATCAGAGAGCTTGGATAGAAAAGCGACGACGACTACGGTTGGAAACCGAGAAGATGAAAATCATCATGTGATTCCGATAGAAAAGTGAATAACTTTTAACAGTGAAAATCGATAATTTTTGTAATTGTTTTCTTCTAGAATCACATTATGCAAAGAGTTGGGACAAGGCGAATTTGGATCCGTCTGGCAAGCTTCATGGAAAAATTCCAGTAATGAAGCGATTCAGGTTTAGAAAAATCAAGCGGAGAGTTGTTCTAAAATTGTTTAAATTAGGTCGCTGTGAAATGCGTCGGATCGGACAAATTGTTAGCTTCATCCACTTCATTTCTACAAGAAGCCGCAATTATGACACGAATGCGACATGAGCATGTTGTTCGTCTTTATGGCGTCGTACTCGACACGCGAAAAATAATGATGGTAAAAAGTTTGAAAATTAATAGTCGCACACTTCTCCCATTCTCGCAGGTATCAGAATTGGCGACGTGCGGCTCACTGCTTGAATGTCTTCACAAACCGGCATTACGTGACTCGTTTCCGGTTCATGTATTGTGCGACTACGCCGAACAAATCGCGTTGGGAATGTCGTATTTGGAATCGCAACGATTGATACATCGCGATTTGGCGGCGCGAAACGTGCTCGTCTTCAGTCCAAAACTGGTGAAAATATCGGATTTTGGATTGTCGAGAAGTTTGGGCGTCGGTGAAGATTATTATAAAAGCGAATTTACGCCAACTTTAAAGCTGCCCATAGCCTGGTGTGCTCCAGAATGTATTAATTTCTTAAAAGTAATTTTTTTAATTGGAAGAATTGTTAAAAAATTAATAAAATTGTTTCCCAGAACAAATTATATTTTTGCAGTTCACCTCAAAATCTGACGTGTGGGCGTATGGTGTAACAGTCTGGGAAATGTTCTCCTATGGTGAAATGCCATGGAAAAATAAATCCGGCGCTCAAATTTTGGAGTTAATTGATCGAAAGTGAGATTTATATTAAAAAAAAAAACCTAGAAAAATTTAAATCTTTTTCAGAAAAGAGCTTCTTCGACGACCCGTTTCTTGCCCTGAAGATATTTATGATATGCTCAAAGAGACGTGGACCCATCAATACACAGATCGTCCAACATTTGCCGACATTGTGGCCCAATTTCCAGAAAGGTGAGTACTATTTTTTGCTCTAATGTTCCAATCATTTGTTTTTTGTGTTGCGATTTCCAGAAGAGCACAATCAGTTCGAGCCGTCGTGGATTGTCGTGATACAGCACCAGATCATTTGCATTTCAAAAAAGATGATTTGATTGTTGTCATCAGTCGATCGTAAGAAAATTTGTATTTTTTTCAAATGACTAATTGAAACTTTTTTAGACCAAAACAATACCCAGATGGCTATTATTGGTTTGGATCGCTAAGAAACGGAAAACTTGGATTATTTCGACCCAGCGACACGGTTGCACACCTCGGTTCCGAACCGCCGTGCTCGAACGGTTCACTCGACAGCGGTTTTATTGAGAAGAAAGAGAGCGGCGGAAAAAAGAAAAAGAGCGACGGCAAAAAAACGGTTGATAAAGAAGGAGAACGCGAGCGTCGAAAAATGATGATCAGCGAGCCGGTGGGAGACGTCAGGCACACGTGTCACGTCGGAATGGACGGCACCGCGTTTGGTTTGCTGCAATTGGACAAAAAATCGTTAGGACCGACGACGTCAACGTCACCATCAACAACATTGAGAGGAAACGGATGTCAAGCTTCACCCGCACCGTCACATGTTAGTTTTAAAAATTTCAAAATACGTCACACTTTGCTACAAACAAGCTTTTCAAATTTCTAATTTCGCAGTTCTTTGTTATTTTTTATGTTGAAAAAACAATTTTTAGCGCCAACACATTGAGCTGCGTAGTTTAAAATATTTCAGTTTATTTTTAAAATGTTTTTTCAGACGTCTTCGTCATCGTCTGTGCATTTACGTGAAACTGTAGCTAGAAATGGTGTCCCACTACGAGAAACAATGTCATTGAGAGACGTCGGACCGTTAAGTCGAGTGAGAAAATTTTTTGATTTTCTTTCGCGAAAAATATGAATTTTTTTTTAGGACGCGGCCAATTTGCGTGACACAATATCACCGCCAATCTTACGAGCGCCATCACAGCCGCCGTTATATTCGCAACCGAGGATTTCATCGAAAAGTTCGACGAATTCCACGTTGCCATACGCGGTATCGATTTTATTTTTGAACGAATTTATTTAAATTAACCTTTTAAGGACGATGATATGGGATCGTTCGAACGATCCAGAGGGTCATTAACACCAACAGCACCTCCACTAACAGCATCGGCGGCAAATTCATTAAAAATGCCGTTTAACGGACAGTTTACAACAGTGTGCAACGGTGGAGAAGAGACATTCGATGATGATCGATGCTCGCCGACGACGACGTCAACAACTATCGCAAGTTTTTCGTCAATGATTGGATCAAGACGAGCTGAAACAACACCTGTGCCAGCACCAAGAGGACCAATCGCAGCAGTTTACGCAAGAGGGTAAGTGTTGAAAATTTAAAAAAACGTGAAGAAACGCCAAAAGGCAATTCAGACAAGAAATTCCATCGAAAGTGATTTTGAGTAAGTCGGATCAGAAATTGTGTGATGAAATCGGACGATTGGATCGGGATCTGACAAACTATTCAATCAATACCATCTACGATTATTCGGACGATCGGCCACTTATCGGAAAACCGGCGGCACAACAAAAAACTGAAATGCTAACAGCGAAAATATCAAAGCGAGTTACAAATAATGACGAATCAAACATCAGAATGATGAGCGAAAACGAAATGCAAAAAATGATGGAAAAATCAATAAAAGAGCATCAAAAGGCTGACGAATGTCTGAAAGAAGAAAGAATCAAAGAGAGGAAGTATGTGGCATCGATAGGCGAGAAAGAAGAAGGAAAAGAAACAAACGAAGATGAAGAGAACGGGTAAATTAAATTTAAGATGAAGCTGAATTATTTTTTTAACCTAATGTTTATCAGAAGCTCCCAATTATTGGCCCTTCAACGACAACAAGAAGGCTGGTCATCAGCGGCACAAGAAGCCTACAAGCTTCTCGTTGAATGTGGTACAAGTCTCAAACAAACGTCAGTATCTCCGACGCCGCCACACCAACACCAAAACTTGGAAGTTTCGTCTTCGTCGTCACCGTCACGCTTTAGCAGCACACTAGAAAGAGGAAGCCTTTCGCCACCAAGACCAGCAACACCACCGCTTAACGTACGCAATGAAGTGATATCAATGAGAAGCAGCCCGGTTGAACAACACCATCAGCATCAGCAGCAGCAGATTGAGCATGTGAGAATTGAAGAAAATTCGCCGAAGCGTGTGCACATAATTGAGACAAAGTTGATCGATGGGCCGGCAAGAGGAATGAGTCCAGTTCAGGTGAGAAATGGAAAGGAAAACCAAAATTTAAATTAAATTCAATATTTTATTAATACATATAAAAGTTAGGGTGACTAAAGCCAGCAAGTGTGTTCTAATTACAATATTTACATGTTAAAATCCTGCTCTATCGATAATTTTCAATTTATTTGAAAATTACTTGTAATTTCTACCTTGAGTCTTTCGAATTTTCAGCACGGTATAATAATAATTTTAATAGATGTGTTTTCTTATTTTATGAAAAAAGTTCGCTATAAAATTGGTTCAAAATTAAAAATGTGTTATGTTTTTGTGCAGGATCGTCCGATTCCGGCATTCACCACGCCAATGTCATCATTAAACCGAAAAGCTGCACTGCCTACACCGCCCAACGTCGATTCAAGACCACCGCCGGTGCCGCCACCAAAAACACGGAATTTTCCGCTCATAATTGACGAAAGAAACATGGCCTACGATAATTTGAACGGCATTGGCGCTGGCGCCAGAGTCGCGCCACCAGTACCGCCAAAACCAAAAGTGAGGTGAGTGAGTGGAGTTTGAATCTTAATTGGCACCTGCAATTGTATGAGTAATTGGTTTTTCTTCAGTTTTGCCGATGATCGATTTGCAATGGTGTCACCAACTCAAAAAAAAATCGATGGAGTTGTGAATTGAATGGAAATTGTAAATATTTTAATCAGATGAATATTTTTTTACCGTTTTGCAGTTTTTTTTCATTTTACCGGTGAAATATTGATTTTATTTATCAGTTATTCGAATTTATTCATATTTTTAATTTTTTTAGAGAGTTTAAGCATATTAAAATAGTTCATGTATCATCAAAAAAAGAAAAAAAACCTGTTTTTTGCTCAAAATTTCTAATTTTTTGCTGTTATGTTATCATTGCCATTTTTCTAGTCTGAAAGTATTTGTTTGTTTTTGTCTTAAATTTAAATTGACACAACAATAAATTATGTACCGCTTTTTTCTTGCGCTGAAATTGTTTTTCTGTTTATTACAGATTTTTTTATTAGAAAATTTTTTTAAAAACAGATTACTGTATTGGGAAAAAATCCCCCCCCCCCGCAAACTTTCTTACTGTATTTTCAAAACTGCGTGCATTTGTGCATTTCATCATCGATATTGACACCGAATTTTACGCGCAACTTTTTTTTTGTTTTTTTGATTCGCTTTTTCCCTCCCTTTAAGGTGAGGAATAGAGGACGACTAACACGAATCATTTTTGAGTAGTTTTTCACCAGTCGATTTTGTAGTATTAGGCCCTCCTCCTTTCTCCCTCCCGTCTTGGCTACCATCACCACCACCACTGTCACCACTTTTCTACCTTACCTTACAGTGTTTATTTATATTATATTGTACATTTATATTTATTTGATATAGTGTTAAAACGAAGGAGAGAACACGTATAAATACACACTTTTTCATCCAATCGGTTAGCAAACATTTGATGTAACTCTTTTTCTCTCTCTCTCTCTCCATCTCTTTTTTTCTCTCTAACCATCATTGAATTCTAGAAATATACACAATTTCAATTATCTTTTATGTTTTTTTTTTCTTTTTAACGGTTGTCATCATCATCATCAACCTCATCACATCTCTTGAGATTGTTCGAGGTTACTGTAGTGGTAGATGGAGAGGGGTAGAAAATGCAATATTCGACAAAAAAAATGAGAAGGGAAATGTTTGAGTAAAATTCATCGGAAGAATAGCGAATGGGTCTCGACACGAGAAACAAAATGGTAGAAAAAATGATCATAATAGTTTAAAAGATTTTTTTTCTGGTACTGCCGTTTTTTTATTCCAATTGGGTCTCAACACGAACCATTTTATTGAGTGACGTTTTGAAACGCGGGTAATTTCCGTCTGAAGGCTGGAATCAAAGCAAAATCACAAGAAAAAATAAATGGCTGAAATTAAAATCTTCTGTCTGGGATCAGATCAGATCAGATCATTTCCATTTCAGAGAAAATTTCCTGTGAAAAAACTCCCCAAAAATTTAGTCATATCCTAATTGATTGGCTTTTATTGAATGTTCAAAACAAAATCCGAAATCCAATCCCTCAGTCACCACCGAAATCGGGTCAGATCAGATCAGATCAGATCAGATCAGATGAAATCGGAACAGAACGGTTGTGTTAACAAACAAATCAGTGTTGGGTAGGTGTTGATCGCCTAGTTTATTAATACACATGTAGACAGTGGATCAAGTAGTACTCAGTCGTTGGTCACTATCTATTTGTCATCTAATCCTCAACGCATTCATTGTTCGAAAACACAAAAACCTCCTCCTCCTCCGTCGTCGCCCTCAATTCCACACAATCTATCGATCCCTCAAATATCACATTTTGTTTATCTTTGACACGGTCATACAAGGTCATACTCCTCACCTCAGACCACATTATTATTATTATTATTAACATTAATATTAAAACCACTTACCGGAAGGTCCCCCTCTCTATCTCTTTCTCTCTCTTTCTGTCTCTCCTGTCATCATTTTCAAATTTTTTCTACCAGTCCTCTTCCCCCCACTTTCCCTTTAAAACAAGTTCAACCTTTCCTGTCACTTTAAATAATTCAAACTGAGCTTTCATGTTTTCACACGAAAAGCTTAAAACAATGATTGGAAAATTGGCACCACCGCACTCCACGGTTGACAAGTTGATGAGGGGGAGAAGAATGGAAGGAAAGAAGGTTTTTTTTGCCTTCTCCCCCCCCCCCCCCTTTTCCCCTTTCTGGTTGGGTTGAGAAAATTATTCTTTCTCTTCATCGGAACATCGGGTTACTGTAATTGTTTCAGATTTTCACAACAAGAATAAAAAATTAAAAAAGGTTTTGATAGTCCGACCCTCCCCCCCCCTCCTTTTTCATCACCATGGAGCTAATTTATTTACACTGGCAATCTGCCAGATTGTTGTCATCATCAAAACGGAGTGAAATCATATCGAATATCGTACAACACATGTCAAACACAGACGGGCGGTATCTATTTTTTTTTCTGTATCTCTCTTTGCTCTCTCTCTCTCTCTCTTTCTTTTTTGATATTGACTGACAACCGTTGCCTGTCGTTGTCTCGTAACAACGTTGGATAGATACATATTTATTGTACTGAACAATAGACACCTGGTCGATATACATGTATGTATGTAGTGAGGAGAAAAAAGAAAAGAATTCAAAATGTCACAAAAGAAATGTTCATATCCGAAATACAAGAAGCTTATCAAAATAAATTTTTAAGAATTTTAGTGGACCCCGCCAAAAGGGTCGAAAAAAAATTGTTTTCTCCATCAACATTCCTCTCCCCTTTGTGTTTCTCGGTCGCTACAATAAATCGAGTTCTGAATAATGCGGAGTGAATCACCATGGAAGCGAGCGAATCGAAAGAGGAAGACACGAAAAAAATTGGTTTTTCCCCTGCCCCGGCTTCCTTCTTCCTCGGCTCGAAGTCAGTGTTGCCTCATTTTTGAATTATACACACATTTTGCCTCTTCCACGTTTTCCAGTTTTTTTTCTTCGTTTCTCGTTCAACAATTTATGACATGGAAACGGCTCACTTCACATCCGTTTTCATTTTTTTTCGTCTTCTTCTTTGGCTTCAGCTTCATCTCTTTGGATACCGTGAAAGTCACCATTTTTTTCAATCCCCTCCCCTTTTCAACTCACTTTCCCCTTCCTTCTCCCCCTCCCCCCCCCCCCCTCTTTTTTTAGCTTGTTGTTATTCCAGCATACGATTTTTGTTTTCCTGTTATTAAATCCGCCCTCCCTCCCCAATTTCCTCGATTTTTTAAAAAAGGAGTTCATGGCGATTACGGTAGGTAAGATAAATTTTCGAGAGCGACGGGACTAAGGGAGGAAGGGGAGGAGAGGAGTGCTGATTGGTCGACAGGCGTGGCTTTGATAAATTGATAACGCGTTGATTGGTTGATGCCCAATCATCTTTGTAGGTGGTCATAAGTTTGTTACAATTTGCGTTTATTATGTGCATATAAACAATTGCTCCATTTGTTCTCTGGCGTTTATGGTGTTAGGGATTAGAAGTTGTCGATAAAATAATCAAATTTTTCAACATATGCTTCTCGTTCCCCACCTCCCGTTAATCCAATTGTAAACTCAACTTATTGTACAAAATGTTTATTTTTGACAAAACGTCTTTCATTGGCTTCTTCTTTTTTTCAGATTTCTCTATGTCTCTCACTCTCGACGATAATAATAATAATAAAAATCTAGAAATAAATAATTTGTTATTTAGGTCCTCTCAAAAGGAGAAAGGGGGGGGGGGGGGGGGGGGGAGAAAATAATTCGTCTTCTTTTCTTTCTCTTCTCTGGCTCTGGTTGATGAGATTCGCTTGAGAAGAATGATGATTTTTGTTGTTGGTTGTTTTCCCAACCCCCCTTCCCCATCTCCCGTTTTCCTTCAAAAAAAAAACCGTTTTTTTTTTTTTGAATATTAGGATTTTTCCATTCTTCTCCTTCCCTATCCTGTTGAAAAAAAGAAAAATAAATCCTTTCGACCACCACCAACTCTCCTAAACGAACAATTGATATATATGTTATTGGAATAGAAGGAGAGAGAGAGAGAGAGAGCACGCAGAGAAGACATACAACAAATTCGATTAATATTTAACCATTTTTCACTGGCTTCATGACTTTTTAGCGTAAACTTTTTTCCAGCCCTCTCCCCCTCCTCGTCCCCCATTTCCTCCTCTTTCTTTTTTCATTTTGCTAGAAAAGAATCAAATCGTTTTTTTTTGTTTTTTGTTTTGGGTCTCACAACGAATTCGTTTTTTTTGTCTTGGTGTAGAAGAAAAAAATCAGAAAGCCGAGATTCCAAACGAGGCCATCAGAATTGCTTTAGATTTTTTGATTTGGTTTTCCCATCATCATCATCATCAATTTTAACTGATTATGACGTTTCATTTGCCACCCGCTGGTTGAAAAAAATTTTCCACTTTTTTTTCAAAAAGAATCGGTGGGACCCCAGCCGATTATCCGTTTATCTCTTCAATAACCAAAAAATAAACTTTTCTCTCTCTCCTTCTTCTCTCTCTCTCTTTCTCTCTCTCTCTCTCTCTCTCTATATATATATATGTATATGTATACATGTTGAATGAATCGGAAGAGGGAGGAGGGGAAGGAAAAAACTTCAACACACAATTGAATCCATCATCGGCTGCTTCCCTTGAGGGAGAGAAAAGAGAGAGAGAGAGAGAGAGAAACCCTCTTTTGTATCGGATCACACACAAACATGATGTCGTGTTAGTAGTGATCATCATCGTCTCTCAACATTTTCAACACTATTTCTTTTTTTTATTAGAGAGAAAGAGAAGGAGGGAGGGGGGTGGAGACGACCATTCATGGTAGAAAACGAGGCAGGAGGAGGATGGCTGGCTGATCATCATCACCGCCATCACCATCATCAACGTCGTCGTCGCCTTTTTGTCACTCAAATATGTTGTTTGTTGGATCCATAGAGAGTTTTCCTCTCTTTCTCTTTTGTCTCTCTCTCTCTCTCTCTCTTTTTCTCCTTTCCAAAACTTCTTTTTCACAATCAATCAATTGGCGAATTGAATTTGTGACGACTCGATTTCATTTTTGTGTGCGCGTTTTGTGTTTCTCGCGCCCGCCCGCCGGCCCGCTCGCTCACTCGCTCGCGCACCCCATACTACATATACTATTTTGTTAGATGAAGAATTAAAGCGAGTGATGAAAAAGACAACTTGTTCTTCTCCCTCTTCCCCTCCCTCCCTTTCCCCCTCTCTCTTTCTCTCTCTCTCTGTCTCTCTTTCTCTCTCTATTCCCTCATTCATTGATTCAAAAAATTAGAAAGAAAAAAAAATTGTCATTTAACCTTTCGTTAAAAAAAAACAAAAAACAGTTTTTGTCACTGTCGTTTACAGGGCTCCCACTGTTGGCGCCAGTAATGTTGCGTTTTTTAATATTGAGATTACTGTAGCTTTTTTTTCTTGTTTTTTGCCGTCGTCGAATTACTGTAGACATTTAAAGAAAAGTGTGCAAATACTGCGCTAATATTTTTCCTTTTTCTTTTTTTCTTTTTTTTTGAATCGTTTTCAAATAATAAGTGTCCATCACCAAATCATCAATGTCGTTGTCGATAATGATGAAGAAAAATAGAGGAAAGGAAGAAAAGGGGAGAGGGAGACACACGTCGAGGACCATCTGGTGATTAGTAAAGAGACGCAACGAAACGCAGACGCTCAAACAAAAACCATCATCATCACCAAAAAATCCATTATCTCCTCCTCCTCCTCCTCCTCCTCTTCCTCCTTCTCCACTTTTTATTCCTTTGTCCTAGCGATTTCTCTTTTTCTCTCTCTCTCTCTCTCTCTCTCTCTCTCTCACACCGTTTTTGTCATTCCCTCCCCCCCCCCCCCTCTCCCTTCTTTCCTTTTTACTCCACCCCCACCCTTAACCATCCACTCTCCAATCGCCTCTTCCAATGTGTGCGTTGTGAGCATCTGTGATTTTTCGTTATCTTATTCTTCTTCTTTTTTTCCTTCCTTTTCCTTCTGCAATTCAACATTTTTAATATGTGTATTTGTGTGTGCAGCTGGCTATCTTTCTCTCTCTCTCTCTCTCTATTTCTCTTTTAACTGAGTATCAAACGATATGATGTGATTGATACGCAGCCAAATCAGATAGATACAAAATACATGGAAAAAAAGAATACCGTTCTCTGAAGGTCTCTCTCTCTCTCTCTCTCCTTTTCTCTCCCTCCTTTTCTCTTATACACTTTAATCTCTCAAAACATAGAACTGACAACATAGAGAGAGAGAGAGAGAGAGAGAAACGAGGTGAGGAGAAGAAGATGTGGACACAAATCTAATTAAAACCGTGTCGCCGTTGTGTGTCCCTGAGATGGATGCAACACAAACTCTTCTTCTTTTTCGTCTTCTTCATCCCTCCACGTCTTCTTTTTTTTTCGAGTTTTATCTCACTGTGTGTGTTTGTGTGTGTGTGTGTGTGTGTGTTTCCCCAGCCCGCCGCGCCATCACTGAAATATACATAAAGATAAAGAAAGAAAGAGAGAGAGAGAGGTAGAGAGAGAGGGAGAGAGAGAGACAGAAAGACTTTCTGATTCATATCATCTGGCAGATATGTTTGTGCTTCTGCTTCTGCCCCTTCTTCATGGCTGGAGAAAAAGCATCCCCCTCCCTTCTCCTCTTTTTCACTTCTTCTTATCCAATTTCATATATAAATATATATCAGCGAGCACCATCTGGCTTTTCCTAGTCACACTAACATACACACACACATACACACATACATCCTTCCACCCCCCCCCCCCCTCACTGTGCTCCTATCTCCTCTTTTGCTCAGTCTCGTTGTGTGCTTTTCCCTTTCCGCACCGCTACCGACATCGTCGCCGTCACCGCTTCATTTTATCTCAACCATTTTAATTTGATGAAAACCCGGGGCTCGTCTTGATTTTTTTTTCTCCGTCTCGACGACAGAAAAAAATATATTCCCACCTGGGCTCTTTTTTCTTGTCAAGAGAAAACAACATGTTGCGCCACCTTTAATTACAGATGTGTAGCCAATCCTTTTATTGCGTCAATGAATAGAAATTCCCCCTTTCTCTCTCTCTCTCTTTCTCTGTGTCTTTTTGTCTCCCTTCTCTCTTAATAATTTGTTTCCTTCTAATTGTTGTTCATCGCGACGACGTGATGACCTAAACCAGCATGATAATTTTTTTCTCCTCCTCTCTTCCCTTTTCCACATCAAATTTTTATATTGCGCAGGAAAAAAAGGAAGAGAGAAGAGGAAAATTTTGAATTTATTATCAATAAAATTGTCACTAGAAATCGGTAAATTATTTTTATTAAAATTTCGTTCTGATCCAATCAAATCCAAATCCTATCCAAAAAAAGAAAAAAAACCAGTTAGTGATTAGCTCGAGGAGAAAAAGAGAGAAAGAGAGAGAGAGAGAGAGAGAGAGAGACAAGGGGAAATTGTCACTTTGTCACGGTCACATTGATCTCACGCTGTGAATCATCAGCTAAAACCGATCTTTTCGTTTTATCTAACCGTCTACGTCTCTCACTGTTGTTTTTTTATTTATCAAAAGATTTGTGATTTCTTTTTTCTTTTTCTTTTTGATTGCCTTGGATTACGGTAAGTACAGTAGTCCCCTCCCACTACAATCGATAATTGATAGTATTTTGGATTGAATGAAAATCAGAAAAAAAAGAAGAAGAAGAAGAAGAAGAAGGAGAAAAAAATTCTTTTGAAAATTATCGGATTTTGTGATTTGAAACGTCTCTTAAAGGTACAATTATAAGATTAGAAGAAAGAATAGAAGACGTTTTAAAATAGAATAAGACGACGACAAGGGGGTGGAGAAGGAGGAGCAATTATCCTCCAACACATTGTCGTTGATAAATCGATATGATGTGATGTGAGAATAGGGGAGAGCAAGAAAGAAAGAGAGAAAAAGGATAATTGGCGTTTGATGCAAATCAATTATTTTTGAAAAATTGCGTTTCTCTTTTTCATGATTATTCCTGTCATTTTGTCTCTCCAAAAAAAAGGAGGAAAATTCAAAAAATATTAAGATTTGTTTCGTTATTGTGTGTGTGTGTGTGTGGGTTGTGTGTGTTAAAAATTTATGTACACTTTATGTTGTTTTGTTAGATGACCACTTGAAAAATGAGACACACAAACACACAGAGAGACACACTTTAGTAACCTCATTTCATCACCAACCTCCTCCTCCTCCTCCTCATCCTCCTCCTCCCTCTAGGCGCTTGCTTTGACACTTTTCAGCATCCGTAAATGTACACACACACACACACACAAACACCTTTTTAACGTGTGTTACCTGCCTGTTTTCAGTGATGTGAAATCAATGGAGCGCAAATTCAGCTGCTTGACAGAACAGGATACACACACACATACAAATCTAAATCGAGACACTGAGTAATTCGTATCAATGTTTTTTTTATTATTATTACTATTGTGGAGCCAAACAAAAAATACATTCGGGGCTCACTTCTCAACACTCCCCACCCTCACCACCAAGAAGAGAGCTTTAATTTCGTCAAATCCCTTTCAAATGTTCAAAAAAAAGGAGGAGGGGGAGGGGATGCCAAGATTGACATGAAACAGTCATTTTTCAAGAATTTAAATTGGCGCAACCCCGATCGGCGGCGATGCCATCTGCCAATTCTACACTTTTCTCCTTTTTCTTTTTTTGGTGATGGTGATTGTGATGGTGATGGTGACGCACACAGAGGGGAGAGAAAAAGAGAGAGAGAGAGAGTGAGAGAGAGGGTGGCCATTAATTATCTTCTCAACACAAACCTATCAATTTGGCGCACGCTTTATTCTTCAATCTTTTTCCTTTTCGTTGTGAGATATTCGGTTTTTTTAGTTGGACTTGGACACTCAGCTTCTTCCTCTTCTTCATCTTCTTCTTTTTCTGAAATTGTCAAAAAATTTCATATTTTCACCGGCTTTCGGTCCTCCTCTTTCTTTTTTTTTTGATTGATGATCGATAGAACGATGGGGAGAAAGGGGGGAAGGGTGGAGAGTACGGTAGAAAAAGGAGAAGCTTCATTTTCGGTGTCGACTAAAAATAAATGAGAATTCTTGGATTCTAAATAAAAATTGCCTTCATGCAACATTTTTCTTCTACACGTTGAGAAATGGGTCCCACAACGATTTTTGTTTTTCAAACTACTGTAGAAATCGCCAATCGAATTTAATATTTTTACGCAATTTTTCGGAACCTCGAAGAACAATAAAAGGAAAAAGAAATGAAGAAGAAGAAGAAGAAGAAGCATTAAATTATCTTTCTTTTCCTTCTTCTTTTTGCGGAACTTTTAGAATTATTTTTGCTGCTTCTTCCTCCACCCTCGTCATTCATTTTTTATCACCAGCTCTTTTAAGTTGATTTTCGTTTGGCTCCAGTGTTCTCAGGAAAAAGAGAGAGAGCTCAAACCGAGTGTGACCTTAGTTGTTGTTGCTGCTGCTGCTGCTGCTACTGCTGCTTCTGCTCTTCCACTCGACTGATTTGATATCCATTTTATTTCTCAAGGTCCTTCTCGTTTTTGCCTCCCATTTCATTCGCCCTATCATCTCCTCTTCGTCTCTGATTCAAATGAGCCCCATTTTCTTTCTCATCTTCATCCTTCAAATTTTAGTTTTCTCTCTCTCTCTCTCTCTCTCTCTCTCTTTGTCTGTCCTTGTCTCGATTGCCTATTTTTCTCTTTCTCTCTCTCTCTCTCTCTCTCTCTCTCTCTCTCTATTTCTTGTGGTTTGCCGCTGCTGCCATCATTTCCATTCACGTTCATTCGCATTCAGTTGTGTCTCCTGAAATTGTGCGCAAACTTTTGCTATTTTGCCATTTGTTAATTGCCACACACACAAAAACATACAGAGAGGAATAGAGAGAGAGAGAGAGATAAAATAAAATATGTGAAAAAGTGTGTGTACATAGACAGAGATAGACATGGTCCCTAATTTTTTTCTGTTATTTTTTATCTTTTTCTTCTCCTCATTTCATGTCGTCTTTTAACATTTTAAGTCTAAAATTTTATCAACTATTTTCTTTTCTTTTTTCCAACTTTTCCTCCTATCTCTCATCAACTTTTTCGCCCCGCTGTTTATGTTTGTGTTTGTGCATCGTCAACCACCCCCACAGCATTTTTAACAGGTAAAAATATAAATTTAAATGTTTTTTTTTCTTGTGAAGAAACCCTGTTTTTTCTTTAAACATTTTCCAACAATATTTATTTTCTTTTTCTCAATAATTTATTGAACAATAAAATTGCTGCCAATTTTTGTTTGTGCCAGTCTCCCTCCGCCTCCCTCTTGCTTTTTTCCTTTTTTTTTGTGATATCAAAACGATGGGCGTGGCGTACTGTAATGATTGGCTAAGGTGATAATAGTTATTGATTTTTTTGAATAGTAGAGAAGAGAGAGAGAGAGAGAGGAAGAAGAAGGCCTGGAGGTGATATTATGTACAACAAAAGAGAGGGAATGAAATAGAAATTCTCAATAATGGGGGAGGGAAACGCATTCTCTCTCTCTCTCTCTCTCTCTCCTTTTTTATAGAAATTTAGATTGTGGTGCACTTGTATTCTTTTCCAAACCTCCCTCCTTCTCCCCCCTTCCCGTCATCATCATCATCAACATCATCATCTCATATAAAAAAAAATTTTCATTTCGAAAAATTTGTTATGCTCCAGGGCATTCTTGCTCTCCTTTCCTCCTTCCTGCTCACTCCCTCCCTCCGCCTAACAGATATAAATATGCGTGCATTAACCGACCGACAACGGCAAAAATTTGTAGATTTCATTTCAGGATAAGCCTCACTCAGGTCCCCCCCCTCCCCCTCCCCTTTCACCCTCTCCCCCGGTTTTGTCCGTGTATCAAAGATTCGTCGTCGTCGTTGGCGAGTTGTACGTGTGTGTGGAGCAGCCCGGATTTTGTTATTTTTTGTCAAAAGAGAGAGAGAGAGAGAGAGAGAGAGAGAGAGAGAGAGAAAAACCATTTTTCCCCATTTTTTTGCTCGAAAAATAAAATAACACACACAACATAATTTCACTTTCAATTCATCCCCCCCCCCCCCTTTTTTCCCCATTTTTCAACCACCATCACCATCAATTACCCATTTTACTAAAAGAGGCTCCAAACAAAAACGGCATCTATTGTGATTTTGAACAAAAGGGTCCACTCCCTCCCCCCCCCCCCCGCCTCTAACCACCTCTTTATCCATTTCTCTCTCTTTCTCTCCCTCTCTCTGTCTATTTTCTTTGCCCAGCTTTTGGTTGCCGGTTAGAAAAATAATAATGTCACCATAGGTAACATAAAAGATATATCAATATATGAATAGAAGGAGAGAGAGAGAGAGAGAGAATCAAAAAGAGGGGTGGAGAAGGAGGTACACCGCCACCACCTACTGATAGAATATTCAAAGGTGATTCGAGTTAGAGACGCATGCACAATATATATTCATATATTGCTCTATTCTATTTTCTCTCTCTCTTTCTCTCTATCTCTCTCTCTCTCTCTCTCTACCTTCTGTGTCTTCTAGTTGACGTCTTCTTCACTTTTCAACCATCAATTCTTTCCATTATCTGAAAAGGGAAAAGACATGGATGAAGGGAGGGGGCAACAAGGTGATTCTGAGAAGAGCTCGGGTTGCTCTTTTTCTTTCTCTTCTTTTCTCTCTCTCTCTTCCTTTCTTTCTCTCTTCACATGCATCCGGTCATATACCTTTTTTTGGGAGAATAAGTGTGTGTGTGTGTGTGTGTGTGAGTGCTTGCTCCATGCATCAACCAACCAACCCCTTCCCTCCCCTACGCCCTTTTTTTTGCTAACAATTCTCCAACCAACCAGCCGCCCTCCCTCACATTCCTGGTCGTCAGTTTCAGTTTTTGTTTTATGGGAAGAAGTTTATTTTTTGAATTTTGTGCTCTCGACGAGAAAACTAACAATATTTTCTAAGCGATTCTTGCTGTAGACATTTTCTTAAAAAGAAATTGTTTTTTTTAGATTTTCCACCCTCACTCTCATCAAACCAAAACCAGAATGAAGAAAAAACAATCTCTTCAATCCTTCATTTTTTTTGCGCTTCTCTTTAATGCACCAAAATTGCATAGGCTTTCACCGAACTGCTTTTATAGACTTATTATTTAGTCTCCTGCGCAAATTTTGATTTCATTTTTGATTTTTTTTTTCTCATAAAAAAAGCACAATTTTTAGTTATTTTAACTATAATTTTCACTTTTTTTTGTTTTTGTTTTTGATCTATGCACATTTTTAAAGATCAACTAAAACTATAATCAATAATTGTGGAAATGTGACACTGTCTTGTTAGTTTATCACCCGCCCCGCCATCTTCACACCATTTTCCTATTTCTCTCTCTCTCTTTCTCTCTGTCTATATTTTTCTCATTATCTGTTCTCACCATTTTGTTTTGTCTCTCTCTCTCTCACTCTCACTCTTGTTCTCTCTGTCGCTCTTCATTGTGATATCTGCTAAAGGAGATGATTTTTTTTTGTCTTCTTTATTCTTAATCTTTTTTTTTGTTCTCACACCTTCTTCACCGTTGATCAACCATACGCCATATCAATTATTATTATTTTTTGTTTTTTGGCGTTCTTTTTTTTTTCTTCTTTATTTTCCTTTTTGTCATGGTTGTTGAGAACAATTTAAAATTGTCGATTTCGTCTGGCTTTCGAATATCATAAAACTGAGGAGGGAGGAAAGAGAGGTTAATAATCCGATTTTTATTTTGCGCGAAATAATTTTTGTGGCCCCACGACTATCCCCCACCCCCTCTCTTTTTTCTCTCAATAATTTTACGACCATCCAAAATTGTCTTGTCGACGAGTAATTTCAGGATTTTTATGATTCTCTTCTTCCTCTCTCCCTCTCTTTCTTATTTTTTATCATTAAAATGTATTCTGATGTGCTGAGGAGAAGGTGGGGATTAAAACTGCATTTCTCCTCTCTCGATAAATTTTTGCATTATCGTGGTTGAAGTGGAGATGATAATCCCCCCAGATCTGATGTGAATAAGAATCGATAATGATCTGAAATCGATGAAGGAGAGAAGAGAGAGAGAGAGAGAGAGAGAGAGAGAGAGAGAGAGAGAGAGAGAAGGCGATCGATTGGAAGAGCGTATCGAAAACTGATGTGTTAACACATATTTGTTGGAAGTTCTAAAAGATCTTAAATATCTTTTTGAAGGCGAAGGCGAAGAAATTCAAGATGGTTATCATCATCATCAGCAATGTCTCCCTTTTGTTCGCGCGCAAAGGCGGGCGGGCGAGTGGGCAGGCGCGCGCACACACACACACACACACACAAAAAGAGAGAATGATGATCACTTCGAAAAGTGAGGCGAGTACCCAGAGGTACCATCATCACCACCATCACCAACATCACCACTACTATTAGATTTTTGAGCGATTTGTAATCGATAAGAGATTTCTATCTTTCTCCTCCGCCTTCTTCACCCTTCTTCTCCTCGTCACTTCTTCATTTTTCCCCCTCTCCTTTTTTTTTTTTTTGAAATTCTTTCTCCAAAAATAGAAGAAGAAGAGAAAAAGGTTTTTATCCACTTTTTTCAATGTTTTGTTTTGTGAAAAGAAAACAGAAAATCCCAAAAACGAAGAGATAATTGAGGAGTCGTTAGAAAAATAGGGTCTCTCCTTCTCTCTCTCAGCATTGTCAAGGCGAATCTAATTTATGACGAATTGCATGATTATTAACCTGACAGGTGGGTGGAGCCTATATTAGAACCCTCTTCTTTTTCTCTTTTTTTTTTGTAAGCAAAATTTACCGCCACGCCCCTCCTCCCACACCTTTTCTCTCTCTCTCTCTCTCTTCCTCCTTTTTTTCACGTTTCAAGATTTACTTGTACCAAATAATTTTATTGAGGATTGTCGTCGTCAATTTTTTTCTGTTATCACTTTCCATTTTTTTTTTGGTTCTTCTCCTTCTCCTTTTCATTTTCACACGACGGATTGAGTGAGGATTAAAGCTCTGAAGCTCTGAGTGGTTTTGGTTTCCTAGATTTTTTTCCTTAAATTGGAATCCTTTGGTCAGAAAAATTTTGGTTTTTTTTTTGTTTGAGAATTCAACTAGGTCAGAAGATAATCAGATATGAAGAAGCGAATAGATTTTTGTCTTTTCTTTCACAAATTGTTTTCTTTTTTTGGTGTCACCGTTCTTCTTTTGCCTTCTTCTTCTTCTTTTTCTCGTTCAACAACCATAACTAATCAATAAAAATTCAGATGACATTAGTTGAGTCGTCACCAGCGTCACAATGCGCGTCGGCGACCAGCCCGCTACCAGAGCAGGCGTCAAATCCGACGCCGGCACCGTCCGAATCGCAAGCGCCTTGCTCGGGTTGCGTTCAACTTCATCACGACATCAAGCAGAACGTTCAGCAAATGATTGACAAATTCGATCTGCTTTATATGCGCATTGAAGCGCTGATGACATTTAAGGAGAAAGAGCACACGAGTCGATTGACAAGCCATCATCATCATGAGCACATGTCAGAAAGTAGAAGTGAAGAAAAAGTAGAAAAAGAGAAAGAGAGAGAGAAAGAAAACAGTTTAATCAATTTTTTCAGGATGTTCCATCACCATCAGGTAGTCGCGGCTCACCACAACTCCCAATCGCCAACGGAAAACTGAGTGGCGTTGGCGGAAGCGGAAGTCGTAAACGAAAACCGACGAAAGAGTCGATCAATCGCGTCGGCGATCTCCTTCTCAACGGCTTCAATCCCGACACAATGCTGAATGGAAGTGTCGGTGCGGCCGCCACTGGAGACGTCGAAAAGCGACAAATATCGACGCCAGTGTCAGCGAGCTCACCGTTTCCCGACTTTAATAATTTCGCCAACGGATTCATCTGTGAGAGATTTTTTTTGTTAAATGTTGTTCTTCTTGGCTGTCATATTTCTAGAAGTGTTATGAATTTGTCGAAAAAAACTGGATAGATTCGAATCTTTCGAATCGAAAAAAAACAAAGGGGGGGGGGGGAAGCAAGGGGAAAAAGAAAAAACATCATTAATGTTCTGTGATTTATTGATTTTTTATTCCCATTCAGTTGATCCAATGGCTCAACAACAACAAATGATGAGCATCCTAGCAATGGTCCAACAACAACAGAATCAGCAAAATCAGAATCAACAGCAGCAGCAACAACAACAACAACAAAATTCGAGCCAGTCCTCGACGGATCGAAATCAGACGCCAGCGAAGATGATCAAACAAGAGTGTGCTGATCGCGATCAGTTATCAACGCCGACAAAACCCGATGATTCACCATCGTCACAGAGCATCATGGAGCAATTGACAGCGCATCTGAATGGGGTATAAAAATGTTTATTTAACCTTTTTAATAAATCTGCTTCAGAAGCTTCAAGAGTCAGCTTCATCTCAACAACAAAGTGGCGCCGCACAAAATCAACAACAACAATCACAAGTGTCGACAGCGACAGTGGCGACAACACCAACCTCTGCTTCGTCGGGATCATCAGCAGCTTCGGCGTCAGCTGCAGCTGCAGCTTCAGCCGCCGCCGCCACAGCCGATGAAGATTCAAACGCATCATTGTCGCGCTGCTCGAATTGTATGACGACAAAAACGACAGCATGGCGGCGCGATCTAACTGGAAAATTGGTGTGCAACGCGTGCGGACTTTATTATCGATTGCATCGGGTAAGATAATAATTTTCAACTGATAATCAAGCTCTTCTATTCTGTCCTTCTCCCTTCCTCCCCTTTTTTCTCCTTGTCAATTTGTACAGTACACCGACTAGTTTATTAGTATTTTCGACGAAATACGAGATCCTTTACCTCTTCTCTCTCTCTCTCTCTCTCCCTCCCTCTCTCTTTCTTTCTCTCTTTACCTCTTATTAATCCACATGGATGTTGTTTTTTGATAATTGGGTAGGAGAACGAGGATGAAAAATAAGAAGATACAGTATCGTATCGTTAGTATCGTATCCTATCGCATCGTAACCGATCGGGCGGTTCTATCGAATCAGCGCATCATCAGAAGACGAAGAAAGGGAGGGGAAGGGAAGAAGATAATTACCCGTAGGACATGTTTTGACGGCGCCCCGCTCTCTTCTCTTCTCTCCCCACTCTTCTTTTTAATTTTCTCCTTATTCTTCTTATGGTTTTTGGGTGAATATGTGTATAATGATTACCAACCCAACCCATTCCTCTTTCTTTTCGTCACATTAACCGGAAAAATGATTGGAAGAAAAGGAAGGCAACCACAATTATAATGATTTCGTCTTACCTTCTCCTTCCTCCTCCTCTTCCACCTGTTGCTCGAAAATTGAAAATTGAAATTTATTCAGGGGAGTAGGAGACCTTGAGAGAGAGAGAGAGAGAGGGAGGGAGGAAAGGGAGGGAGGGAAGGAGAGAGGGCCTTTTCTTCTTCCCGAAGTAAATAAAACAGAGGGAGGGAAGGGGGGAAGGAAGAAAAGAAAATTGTCTTTGGGTTTTTGCGGTCATCTTTCTTCTTTTTCTCTCCCTCTCTCTCTCTCTCTCTCCCTGTCTATCCGTTTTTCTTAGTTTGCACCATAACAAAAGAATACAATAGGGCACATGAAGGTAATTAGAGGTCAGAAAAGAAGAAGAAGAAGAAGAAGAAGACGGTTGTTTTCTTACTGTATCATCATCATCATCATCATCATTAACTACTATCGATGTTGATGTTGATGATGATTCCTGGTCCAACAAGGTCGGGTATTATTTAAGTGGAAATTGAGTTGAGTTAAGAAGTGGGTGAAGGATGGAAAAGGGGAGGAGGAGGAGGACATGAGAGACGGGGGGAGGAGCGAAAAATTGATTGATTGATTTTTTCATGATTTTTAAAAAAATCAATAAAACCAGTTTCGATTTTTTGTTATTTAATTTTTATAAAATGGAAAAATCAATCGATTTTTCTGATTTCAAGATTTTTTCTTAAAATTGGGAAAAAAAATTAATTTGCTCTACAAAACTAAAAATTTTTTTTTCTGATGTTTTTCGGTGAAAATCACTTTTTTTTCTTCACCAACTTTATGCCGTTTTGAAATTATGAAATCAGAATTTTAATCGCTTCTGAATCCTCCTTCCGTCCCACCATTTTTCCTTATTTTTCTCAATGTCACACACACACACACAAAATAGGCATGAAGATTTCAAATATTGAAAAGGCAGAGAGAGAGAGAGAGAGAGAGAGAAAGAAAACCGCGGCAAACCAATTAGGATTGAAGTGAATTATTGGGTGATGAGGAGGTAGAAGAAGTGGGAGAGAGATAGAAAGGGGGGGGGGGGGGAGAGCGATTAGTAGGATTGGTCTCTGTATTATTAACGATAGATTGATGGACTACCTGAATGGGTCTCTCCTCCGGTTTTTTATTTGGCGCTTCTTCTTCTTCTTCTTCTTCTTCGTTGTCGTTTTATTAGGGATCTTAGGCAATTTTTTTTCATTGAAATCTTAATGAATTTTACCGATTTTAAAAAATTCTTAGAGAAAGCAAGGAGTTTAAAAAATTTTAAGTGAGATATTAGAATTCGTTTGAGGCACCAACGATTTTAAGAAATCTTTAGTGAGTTTCGAGGATCTGTACAGATCTTGAAACATTTTTAGTGATCTTTCAAAATCTTAGAGTTCTCAAAGATGTTGAGGGAGAATTAGGGGAAATCAGAAAAACAACCTTAAATAAATTTACAACAAAAGTTTATGGAACGGCTAGAATCGAATATTGATGAGAAAGAAAACTTCAACACAAAAAAAAAGATTTCAGACTCATCGACCGGTGCACATGAGAAAGGACTTCATCCAGCAAAGATTCAGAAGGAAAATCAAAGAGGATGAGGTGAGCAGCAGCAGCAGCAACAACATTGTGAAAACGAAACAAAAAACAAAAGTTTTTCAGGTTTCCAACCAAAACGCGGTGTTCAGTCAACTGTTGGCAATGTCGCCGATCACATCCGGCTCGACGCCGAATACTTTCAACTTTTTCGAGCAATTCAGCCAGTTGAATCAGGTTCAAGAGCAGCAGATGAACACAAGTGCACCGCCGGTTTAAGATAATCTAATCGGAAAAGGACCAAAGGGAGGGGATTGGTGAGGAGATGGAAAAGGAAAAGAGAACAAAAAGAGAAAAAATGTTATTAAAAAAATTTTTTAATTATTTTTTATGTATTCAATTCTTGCAATAATTGTTATTTTTTCTAAAATTGAATTCAAATTTCCCTCTGACAACTCTCCCTCTTTTTCTCTCTTTCTCTTTCTCTCTCTCTCTCTCTCTCTTTATCTCCTTCTTTTCCCCCTCTACATATTATTACTTACATTCAATTGATAAGAATTTGAATTTTCCAAACATACCGCGTGTTCCAACTGTGAGCTTTACCAATTTTCCACTTCCCATTCTCCGCGATATTTTTGAAGAGAACGTTTTTTTTTTGTTTTTTTTTGTGGTTTTTCCCAATTTTTTAATAATCACTGTCCACCACCCTTCGTATTCACTCACAATTCTACCACATACACCCACACACACAACATTTTGATCATCATTTCACTTCTTCAGTATTACGATTGCATTTCTTCGTCTGCGTCAGCGTTTTCTCTTCTTTTTTGTTTCTTAAATTATTTTATGGTTTTTACTTTAAGCTGGAGTTTTTCACTGACTAAAAATTGCATTTTCTTTTGCTCTCCCCTGAATCATTTATTTTCTGTCAATTTTTGTGCATAATCAAAGATACGCTTAAAAAATAATTTTTTTCTCTTTTTTTACTAACTTTTTCTTTTATTAACTCTGTTTCTCTCTCTCTCTCTCTCTATCTTGATAAAATTTTTGTCACATATCTTAATCGACATTTCTCTCTTTTTCTCTCTCTCTCTCTCTCTCTTTGTGTTTGCCTCTCTTCATCTCTCATCTATAAATGCAGCATATTTGTGTCTCTTTCTAATATTTTGAATTTTTGAATTATGAAACGCATATTGCGCAATGAAACTTTTTATTTAATTATTCGAAGAACGAAAAACAAATTGTTTTTTTACCCGTAACATCGAATGATCGTAAACATCTATGTATATCTTTGATTTTTGCTCAAAAATTGAAAGCGGAACGAAAGAAGAAGAAGAAAGTTGTCGAAGAATCCAGTTCACCTCAACGACGAATGATGAACCTGTTCGTCCTGCGTTTTTTCTTTTTTTTTTCGTTCAATTTTGTCAAAAATCGATAAAAAACGGAGGGGGGGGGAGGAGGAGAAGCGGTAAATGAAAGTGAAGAAGAAGAAACAAAAGAAAACAAAAATTGATAACGATATCTCGAGATAATCGGATTTCCATTTCCATTTTGTTTCATTTTTCGAATTAATTGTCGATCAAAATTATGTGGCTTAAGCTTAAGCTTTTGCTATGGTTTCTTAACTTATTTTTGCTATTGAAGTTTTCTAATGGTGGTGTGACGAGTCGACACTTGCCGTCGAATCGTGATGAGCTTCAATTTACATTCGGCACAATTGAGCACGGCCAGAATTATGGAGCTGAACCATTTTTACAGGTTGGCTGGTTTTTTTTTAATTTTCATTTTTCTTGTTGGTTTTTTAACACAAAATGGATCGTAACCCCTTCAAAAAATATTGTGCAATAGAGCGAACTTGCAAATGTTCAAAAATTCAAGTTTTTCTTTTAAAGAACATTTAAAAAAAATAGAAAATGAACCCTATAATAACCCCTTTAAAAATTGGTTAACTCTACCTCTCAACGTAACGGGATATCATCGTTATAATTTTAAAAGGGGCGATTTTGAGTTGCATCGTTTACATTTTTCTTTAACTTGAAGATTCCTTTAAATGGAAAACCACTCTCGGTGCCAAAAGCGTTCTATCATTATACGGAAAACGAGATGGAGGCTGGAGCGAATTTCGGGCTTCCCGACGAGACCCGTCTTTTGAATACCGACTCGTTGTTCGTTAACAATCGTAAAGAGATCAACGGAATTTATTTGCCGCTTCCAAATATGGAGCCGATCAATTTGCATTTTGTTAATCAAAAGTGGGAAAAACTAACTATTATCTTTCAAATAACAAAAAATTCAGAGTTTTCGAAAAGGGTCTCAACACGAAAGCTAACGAGGATTCACCTGAAAGTGTTTTGCATCATGCAAAAAGGTAAGCGTGGGAGTCGGTAATGACTGCGAAGAAAAACAACTATTTTGCTGTTCCTTTAAAAGACGAGTTACTGTATTTCAAATTAAATATAAAGGGAATCTTTTTTCTTTACCGCTAGTGGTGATCTGTTAGAAATCAAATGGGAAATTTAAAATTAAAAATGTGAAAAACGAAGCCATTTTAGAACAAACTTTTAAACCAAAATCATCCGACAATAACTGTTGGATCAGATCCCACCCGGGTTTTTCAAAGCTTCTAAAAATCCTACAACTCGAATGGGAGTAATTAAAAAGATTAATATCGATAAAACGTCGATATTTTAATTTTTCTAAGCAATAAGGGCAACGACCCGATTAATTTAATCGATTTTATCGAAATTTACCCGTGTTTTCGCCCGACATTTCACGGTTTCGCGTTTATCGCCGTAAAAATGAAATTTTTTTGCAATTTTTGCTGAAAATTTGACTTTCATTTTTTTGCTTTAAATGAAAGCTGAAATTGTGTAGAATATTTTAACACTAAAATTAATCTGAAATCTTAAATATGAAAAGTGAAAAAATGGCTTTGAAAATTCAAATTTATCGGCGTCCAAACTGACGTCACTTTTTGATCAAGTCAAATTTTCAAAAAAAAAAAAAGTGACGTCATTTTCAGAACTTTCAAAGCCATTTTTTCACTTTTCATAATCGAGATTTCAGATTAATTTTAGTGTTAAAATATTCTACAGAACCTCAGCTTTCATTTGAGCCAAAAAAATCAAAAAGTCAAAATTTCAGCGAAAATCGCAAAAAAAATTCATTTTGTGTTCGCCCGACATTTCACGGTTTCGCGTGTTTCGCAGTAAAAATGAAATTTTTTTGCGATTTTTGCTGAAAATTTGAGTTTTTGATTTTTTTGGCTCAAATGAAAGCTGAGATTCTGGAGAATATTTTAACACTAAAAATATTCAGAAATCTCGAATATGAAAAGTGAAAAAATGGCTTTGAAAGTTCTGAAAATGACGTCACTTTTTTATTCAAATTTGACCTGATTAAAAAGTGACGTCATTTTGGACGCTGATAAATTTGAATTTTCAAAGACATTTTTTCACTTTTCATATTTGAGATTTCAAATTATTTTTAGTGTTAAAATATTCAACAGAATTTCAGCTTTCATTTAAAGCAAAAAACGAAAAAACTGAAAATTTCATCAAAAATCGCAAAAAAATCTCATGTTTACGGCAATAACCGCGAACCCGTGAAATGTCGGGTGAACTTATAGAGTGAATGTCGGAAAAATTGGGAAAATTTATCGCTTCTTCGGCTTATTAGCTAAGATCAAAGTGTAGTATCTGTTCTTATCGTATTAACCTACGGTATACACTCGAATGAGTGTAATTAAGGTTATATGATTTTTGGAAACTTGGAAAGACCCGGGGCTTGCTCCGACTTTCCGAGGGTCGTCTCAGCGTTGCACTGCTTACCGCTAATGGTGATCTGTTAGAAATCGAATGGGAAATTTAAAATTTAAAATGTGCAAAAACATCGAGTTTTAGAACAAATTTTTAAAATAAAGAATTCCAAATAACTGTTGGAGCAGATCCCACACGGGTTCTTCAAAATTTCCAAAAATCTAACTACTCGAATGGAGTAATTAAAAAGATTAATATCGATAAAACGTCGATATTTTAATTTTTCTAAGCCATAAAGGCAAAGAAACGAAATTTAAATTTACCCCATGTTTTCACCCGACATTTCACGGTTTCGCGTTTATCTCCGTAAAAATGAAATTTTTTTGCGATTTTTGCTGAAAATTTGAGTTTTTGATTTTTTTGGCTCAAATGAAAGCTGAGATTCTGTAGAATATTTTAACACTAAGAAAAATCTGAAATCTCGAATATGAAAAATGAAAAAATGGCTTTAAAAGTTCTGAAAATGACGTCACCTTTTGATTCAAATTTGACCTGATTAAAAAGTGACGTCATTTTGGACGCTGATAAATTTGAATTTTCAAAGCCATTTTTTCACTTTTCATATTTTAGATTTCAGATTTTTTTTAATTTTAAAATATTCTACAGAACCTCAGCTTTCATTTGAGCCAAAAAAATCAAAAAGTCAAAATTTCAGCAAAAATAGCAAAAAAAAAATTCATTTTGTGTTCGCCCGACATTTCACGGTTTTGTTTATTGCCGTAAAAATGAAATTTTTTGCAAAATTTGCTGAAAATTTGACTTTTTGATTTTTTTGGCTCAAATGAAAGCTGAGATTCTGTAGAATATTTTAAAATTAAAAAAAATCTCAAACCTCAAATATGAAAAGTGAAAAAATGGCTTTGAAAGTTCTGAAAATGACGTCACTTTTTTATTCAAATTTGACCTGATTAAAAAGTGACGTCATTTTGGACGCCGATAAATTTGAATTTTCAAAGCAATTTTTTCACTTTTCATATTTGAGATTTCAGATTAATTTTAGTGTTAAAATATTATCCAGAATCTCAGCTTTCATTTAAGCCAAAAAAATCAAAAAGTCAAATTTTCAGCAAAATTCGCAAAAAAAAAAAATTCATTTTGTGTTCGCCCGACATTTCACGGTTTTGTTTATTGCCGTAAAAATGAAATTTTTTGCAAAATTTGCTGAAATTTTGAGTTTTTGATTTTTTTGGCTCAAATGAAAGCTAAGACTCTGGAGAATATTTTAACACTAAAATTAATCTAAAATCTCAAATATGAAAAGTGAAAAAATTGCTTTGAAAATTCAAATTTATCGGCGTCCAAAATGACGTCACTTTTTAATCAGGTCAAATTTGAATAAAAAAGTGACGTCATTTTCAGAACTTTCAAAGCCATTTTTTCACTTTTCATAATCGAGATTTCAGATTTTTTTTTAATTTTAAAATAATCTCCAGAATCTCAGCTTTCATTTGAGCCAAAAAAATCAAAAACTCAAATTTTCAGCAAAAATCGCAAAAAAAAAATTCATTTTGTGTTCGCCCGACATTTCACGGTTTTGTTTATTGCCGTAAAAATGAAATTTTTTGCAAAATTTGCTGAAATTTTGAGTTTTTGATTTTTTTGGCTCAAATGAAAGCTAAGACTCTGGAGAATATTTTAACACTAAAATTAATCTAAAATCTCAAATATGAAAAGTGAAAAAATTGCTTTGAAAATTCAAATTTATCGGCGTCCAAAATGACGTCACTTTTTAATCAGGTCAAATTTGAATCAAAAGGTGACGTCATTTTCAGAACTTTTAAAGCCATTTTTTCATTTTTCATATTCGAGATTTCAGATTTTTCTTAGTGTTAAAATATTCTACAGAATCTCAGCTTTTATTTGAGCCAAAAAAATCAAAAACTCAAATTTTCAGCAAAAATCGCAAAAAAATTTCATTTTTACGGCGATAAACAAAACCGTGAAATGTCGGGCGAACACAAAATGAATTTTTTTTTTGCGAATTTTGCTGAAAATTTGACTTTTTGATTTTTTTGGCTTAAATGAAAGCTGAGATTCTGGAGAATATTTTAACACTAAAATTAATCTGAAATCTCAAATATGAAAAGTGAAAAAATTGCTTTGAAAATTCAAATTTATCGGCGTCCAAAATGACGTCACTTTTTAATCAGGTCAAATTTGAATAAAAAAGTGACGTCATTTTCAGAATTTTCAAAGCAACTTTTTCACTTTTCATATTCGAGATTTCAGATTAATTTTAGTGTTAAAATATTCTACAGAATCTCAGCTTTCATTTAAAGCAAAAAAAATGAAAAAGTCAAATTTTCAGCAAAAATTGCAAAAAAATTTCATTTTTACGGAGATAAACGCGAAACCGTGAAATGTCGGGTGAAAACATGGGGTAAATTTAAATTTCGTTTCTTTGCCTTTATGGCTTAGAAAAATTAAAATATCGACGTTTTATCGATATTAATCTTTTTAATTACTCCCATTCGAGTTGTAGGATTTTTAGAAGCTTTGAAAAACCCGTGTGGGATCTGCTCCAACAGTTATTTGGAATTCTTTATTTTAAAAATTTGTTCTAAAACTCGATGTTTTTGCACATTTTAAATTTTAAATTTCCCATTCGATTTCTAACAGATCACCATTAGCGGTAAGCAGTGCAACGCTGAGACGACCCTCGGAAAGTCGGAGCAAGCCCCGGGTCTTTCCAAGTTTCCAAAAATCATATAATCTTAATTACACTCATTCGAGTGTATACCGTAGGTTAATACGATAAGAACAGATACTACACTTTGATCTTAGCTAATAAGCCGAAGAAGCGATAAATTTTCCCAATTTTTCCGACATTCACTCTATAAGTTCACCCGACATTTCACGGGTTCGCGGTTATTGCCGTAAACATGAGATTTTTTTGCGATTTTTGCTGAAATTTTGACTTTTTGATTTTTTTGGCTCAAATGAAAGCTAAGATTCTGTAGAATATTTTAACACTAAGAAAAATCTGAAATCTCGAATATGAAAAATGAAAAAATGGCTTTGAAAATTCAAATTTATCAGCGTCCAAAATGACGTCACTTTTTAATCAGGTCAAATTTGAATCAAAAGGTGACGTCATTTTCAGAACTTTTAAAGCCATTTTTTCATTTTTCATATTCGAGATTTCAGATTTTTCTTAGTGTTAAAATATTCTACAGAATCTCAGCTTTCATTTGAGCCAAAAAAATCAAAAACTCAAATTTTCAGCAAAAATCGCAAAAAAATTTCATTTTTACGGAGATAAACGCGAAACCGTGAAATGTCGGGTGAAAACATGGGGTAAATTTAAATTTCGTTTCTTTGCCTTTATGGCTTAGAAAAATTAAAATATCGACGTTTTATCGATATTAATCTTTTTAATTACTCCATTCGAGTAGTTTGATTTTTGGAAATTTTGAAGAACCCGTGTGGGATCTGCTCCAACAGTTATTTGGAATTCTTTATTTTAAAAATTTGTTCTAAAACTCGATGTTTTTGCACATTTTAAATTTTAAATTTCCCATTCGATTTCTAACAGATCACCATTAGCGGTAAGCAGTGCAACGCTGAGACGACCCTCGGAAAGTCGGAGCAAGCCCCGGGTCTTTCCAAGTTTCCAAAAATCATATAATCTTAATTACACTCATTCGAGTGTATACCGTAGGTTAATACGATAAGAACAGATACTACACTTTGATCTTAGCTAATAAGCCGAAGAAGCGATAAATTTTCCCAATTTTTCCGACATTCACTCTATAAGTTCACCCGACATTTCACGGGTTCGCGGTTATTGCCGTAAACATGAGATTTTTTTGCGATTTTTGCTGAAATTTTGACTTTTTGATTTTTTTGGCTCAAATGAAAGCTAAGATTCTGTAGAATATTTTAACACTAAGAAAAATCTGAAATCTCGAATATGAAAAATGAAAAAATGGCTTTAAAAGTTCTGAAAATGACGTCACCTTTTGATTCAAATTTGACCTGATTAAAAAGTGACGTCATTTTGGACGCTGATAAATTTGAATTTTCAAAGCCATTTTTTCACTTTTCATATTTTAGATTTCAGATTTTTTTTAATTTTAAAATATTCTACAGAACCTCAGCTTTCATTTGAGCCAAAAAAATCAAAAAGTCAAAATTTCAGCAAAAATCGCAAAAAAATCTCATGTTTACGGCAATAACCGCGAACCCGTGAAATGTCGGGTGAACATATAGAGTGAATGTCGGAAAAATTGGGAAAATTTATCGCTTCTTCGGCTTATTAGCTAAGATCAAAGTGTAGTATCTGAGGGTCGTCTCAGCGTTGCACTGCTGCTGAGCTCGGCCCGGTCCCCATGGGGAAAAATAACATTTTACCGCCAGTGGCAAAAATTTAAAAACACTCCAAAAATCTTTTGCAGAACATGCCTCACTGGTACCGAGCACGAATGCGAGCAGGCTCTTCTCCGCTATCATCGATCCAAAAGTGAGACGATTCGTCGTCAGCGAATGCCGCTGCACGAGCAACTTTTCGAGCTCGGCAAACTCACGTCATCGGCCAAAATTCACGACAAGGAAGGCAATGGAATGGGGGTGGTTGTTGGTGTTCCGGGCTATGAGCCAATGTATATTGGAGCCAATTTGGGACATGACAATGGACAAGATTTGAATATTCAGTTTTCCCCACCGTCTTCTTAAATTCTAATTAATATCAATAACAATACATATGTATAAGTAATAATAATAATTAGATAATAAGAATAATAATAAAAATAATAATATGTAAAAATTTTAAAAAAGAGTTCAAATAAATTTTCAAAATAAATAATTTACTTTCACATTTTAACTCCACAAGTAAACAAAAAATAATAAAAATCTACAAAATTCCAAAAAAAGCAAAAATAAATGGAGAGAATTAGAGAAACTTAAATAGAGAGTGAGAGAGTGAGAGAGAGAGAGAGAGAGAGAGAGAGAAATAAAGAAATTTAGAGAGACCGGGAAAATCAGAGGATGATGATGAGGATGAAAACGACTTCAAAAAAAATCACAATTGCGCGGAGTTCGATATTTTTTTTTGTTTTCGATTCATTAATCGATACTTGGAAAAAAGGAAAGAAAGACCCGAACAAAATTGCTCTTTTCGTTTTGGGCATAATTACTATCTAAAAAAATCAATAATCGTTAGTATTAGAATAGATCTTGATTTGGAAACTTTTAGGAAATGTTCAATTTGGTTTAAAAATTAAAAAAAAAAACGACTAAAAAGTCAGAAAGTCAGAACAAAAATATACTTTTTCCGTGATAAACGGAAATTGAATATTTTTTGCTCTTTAAATTATTTTTTTGTCAACGTATCCAAAAGACGATTGGTCGATTTTTCGATTCGATTTTTTTGTTCTCGAAACACAGTTGAGGCTCGGTTTACAAATGAATCAAGATGGGATCGAAAATTGGATGACGTCGTCGTTGAACTATTTGATGAGGAGCAAATTGATGAGTTTTCTGGCTGAAACATCGATATATTTTTTTGAAACTTCAGAACTTTGTTCGCCTCTTTCTTATTTTTTCCAGAGGTTAAAAAGGTGAAAAGCAACAAAGTAAAAGCACAAATTGGAAAAAAATTTTTCAATTTCAAAATTTCAAACCTAAAATCATTTCATTCACCAGAAGATTAAATCTTCCTAAAAAATAAATTCTCAAAAAAAGCGACGAAAAACTTAAAAATAAAAACGTTTTTCTCACTCACATTTATTGCGCCGCGCTGCCCAGATGCTCCGGCCCCAGAGGAGCAGGCGGCTCGTTCGGAAAATCTGCAAAAAATTATTATTTTTTCTTTTATCAACTTGTTTTGCAATCGCGCTATGACCTAAAATCTCTTTTTCATTCCTCTAAAAATTGCGAAATTTTCAAGTTTCCCACATTTCTTTTGTTTCAGTTGATTTTACGATCGCGTTAAAACGTAAATTCTAATAATAACTTTTGCGCCTTTAAAAATTGGGAAATTTTCCAATTTTTTTAAAAACATGTTTGGAATATCGAAACGGACCCGGCACATTGGTTACGTCAAGATAGTCTTCATCATCATCCTTTCTTCTTTCAGATGACGTCAATTGATACGAATCCGCAACATCTTGTTGTTCACCAGCCGTCGGCGTTGGTGGCGCAATCAATTTTACTGAACTGCTGTGCGATAATTGTAAATCGTGCGCGTTTTGCTGAAATCAATTTTATATCGAATTGCTAGCTTCTTTCTTTCTTCTCAACTGGTCGTTCCTGTTTAATCGGCTCCTCAATTCCGAGACGTGTTCGACAGTATGAAGCAACACATCGGTGCACAAATTGGTACTGATCCTTTAAAAACCTTTCTTTTACAATAGCTTTTTTTCTCTTTTGCCTACCTGTGTTTGCACCATACATGCTCTTTGTCGTCTTAAAGTCATAACTAATCCAAAAATATCGATTGAATTTAATGTTTCAGCCTTTATTTGCTCTCTTATATGATTAACAGCAATTATTGTTCCAGTTCTTCCAACTCCGGCGCTAAAATTCAAAACTAGAAATGATTTTTTTTCCAAAAAAACCTGCAATGCACCAAAATTGGATTTTTTGCACCTTGTAATTCATGAATTTTTGCCATTTCTTCAATCATATTCAATAATTGCTTTTCGCCCGATGGACATCCGTGATCAGGCCATTCTCTTAAAAATTTCTAATTCCCGCCTTTTATTTTTTGTTCTTTTACTTGTAATGCAATTGATAAACAATTCTTGTTTCTCCTGTCGTTTGATTTTGCATCAATAATTTCCGCAGCAAATATTCGTCATCTTCAAATCTGAAAATTCTGCAATTGGTTTTCAGTACCAAATCAATGACAAATACGTGATTTCTTCTTCAAATTTGATTTCGTAATCTCCAAACAGCTCACTTTTTCCAATTTCGTTGGGCCAATATCGTTCACATTTTATCTGAAATTTTAAACTTGTTTTTCCCTGCCAACAGTATTTGTTGCATTCTTATTTATGTACTAATAATAAAAAAAAAAAGAAGCTTTTTTAAATGTTGTTTGCAGCAGCAGCAGCAAGCAGCTTACTTTATTTTGTTCTATTAATTTACAGAGAATCACGATTAATGTGACATTATGCTCATCAATCATCTTCCACCATTCATCCAATGTTGATGGTAATGGAGCTTGAGCAGCAATGAATTGTGTTTTTCCACCTGGTAATTGAACAAATGAGGCGTTCATATAACCATCGGGATTTTCTTCGTCTTTTTCTATTTCAACTCGGTTATGATCATCTGAAATTTGTTTCTTCATTCTTAAACTTAAACTTTTAGATAATTTTCTTACATGGCAAAATGTCTCGATATCGATTTCTTTCGAAATATTGCGGTGATATTGCACAAATTGAAGCGTATTCGGGCTCCATTAAAAATTTAGTTTGTTCAACACGAACTTGCTGAAAACTCGAATTGTTTTCATTCTAATTCTGAATAATGTTTGAAACCGTATTAAAATGAAAAAGAGTATCAATTTAAATGGCAGTTTTATTAGTTTTATTTTGTTTCTATCGTGCTCTATTGAACATTTTTGCTTAATTTTCACATGACTTTTATACACAAAAATGTTAAAAATTAATACAAAGGAAAGAAACTGAAAAATAAGAACGCCGTGAACTTTTTGCTTTGAATAAAAAAGATTTATTTTCGTAGTCGCAAGACTTTGTATCTGGCTTCGTAATTTTGAATACTTGTATAATACAATTTCCTAAGTTCATATGTATTAAACTGTTTTTAACTTTCTTTCAAAAGTTTAAAATTATCTCTAGAGCGAATTTGCAGCACGAAAACGATAAACGATTTAACTACATTTATAATTAGAAAAAAAAGTTCTTACATAAAATCGTCGCATATAATCCTGTAGTGATAAACTTCGCTCAACTTTCAAAAATTCGTTCATCACATCTTCAAGAGTTTTCACCGCTTTTTTTTCAATTTGATGCCCATACAAATTCCCGTTTAAACCGACTGTCGCTGCTCGTTCCTCCTCACTCTCAAACTGTATCAAATCATCTTCGATGTGATCATGAGGAGGTAGAGGAGGAGGAGCTGTCGCCGCCGATGGTGTCGTTGCTATTAATCCAATCGGTTTCTGCGCTGGAAGTGGCGGTGGTGATCTCGTGACAACAATCGGATTATTTGTCTGAAACTGAGCTTTTTTTTAGAGAGGAAAAGAAGAAATAAAACCTGTGTAGAAGGGCCATCGTCGTTCCAAATCGACGAAGCCGATACTTCGGACATTCGTAGAATTTAAACGAGAGGAAACAAATCTGGTTGCCTGGAAAAAAATTGATAAGAAAAATGTGTGAGTAGAAATACATAGAAAGCAGGAAGAAAAAAAAACGTCTAAAATCAACAAATGCCTCACAGATGAAAGGAGAAAAGTTAGAAAAAAGGAGAAAAAAATAGTGATGAGTCATAAAATGAGAGGGAAAAGAAAAAAAGGAGAAGAAAAGATAATCTCTTTCAGCTTCTTCAGCTTCAGTTTTTTTTTCTTTTTAATAGAATTCAAATTTGTAGCGGAATTTATATATTTTCTAATAAATGTGAGATTTTAATTAAACACTCAAATTGTATTTAAAGAGAAAAAAAAGAATTTAAACTTTAAAAAAGAGATTATTAGCAAAAAATTTCAGCAAAGAAATTTAATTTTTTTTTAAATTTTAACATAAAAAAAGAACAAGAAACCCTCACTTTTTTATTTATCAGAAGGTGAGCGAAGGGAAGCGAGATAAAAAAAACCAAAATGACGTTTGGACTGCAAACACTGTCACGCCAGAATGCACAAATGTGTACACAATTTTATCTCTCTCCCTCTCTCTTTCTTTCTTTTTTATTTTCTGTTTTCTCCTTTTCTCATCGTTTTGATCACATAAAGTAAAAAAGAAAAAAGAATTGATAAAGCGATTGCTCGAGAAATCAATTTTACTTGTTTATTCCCAATTTGGTTTTCTGACTTCTTACATTTTTTATTGATTTAAATATTTTATTGAGCAATTAAAAAATTATTTTGAAATGTTGGTAATCATTTGCGCTACATCGCACACTAATCGATCATTTAATCGATTTGCCATTAATTGAACACCAATTGGCAAACCATTTTTAGCATTTCCAATGGGTAATGAAATGGACGGGATTCCAGCCAAATTTGCTGATTGGGTAAAATAGTCATCATCATCTTCTTTAGAAAATAATGTATCGCGAAGCTCAGAATATTTTGGTGCTGTTCCAGATGCTGTTGGTGTCGCAATTAAATCAACATTTTTAAAAGCGTTCAGAATTTCTTCTGAAATCAATCGTCTGACTTTCAACGCTTTTTCATAATAAACATGACGATTTCTGAAATTTGTTGAAATTCGAAACTCGAAAATATTCAATAAAATATCACCTTTTCATTAAAAAATAGTTTCCTGCGAAAATTCTTCTCTTTACTACGGTATTTAGCGATTCGTTTCGAGACGTTGAGTACATTTCATAGGTTGTGTCTTCATTTTTAGATCGATGACCATAAGCAACACTATCATATCTGAAAAACTTACAAAATTATTTTTTTATAATTGATTGTAAAAAAACCGTGACATGTTTGAGGCAACGTCAGCTGCTGCAATAATACTATAACAAGATAATGAATATTTGGTGTGGGGCAATGATATTGGAATAATTTTAGCATCATTTGACTGAAAAATATTAGCAACTTTGTTCCACCATTTCCAGGAATCTTCGGACAAGCATTCATTGTGATATTCCTAGAATTTTTAGAATTTAACTAAAAAAGAATTATAGGTCTTTTTTTACCGCTGGAATTCCAATTTTTAGATTTCTAAGAGATGTAACTTTTGGTTTTTTTTCAAAATGTATAGATGTCGAATCATTTTGATCAATTCCACTAATTTTTTCTGAAAAAACATTGTTTTTTTTTTCTAGAATAATTTTTATCTACCCAGAATATCCCAGCACTGAGAGGCAGACTTGGCAAAAATCGATGGAGCATCTAATGAATTTACTAGAGGAATTAATCCATGACGAGATAAGACTCCAAATGTTGGCTTCAAGCCAAAAACTCCGTTAAACGCAGCTGGATTTCGTGTTGAACCGCCCGTGTCGGAACCAATTGCGCTGAAAAACAATTGAGAAAACGAAAAAAAGTAAATTTATTTTAACCAACACGTCCGCGATTCCGATTTGAACTGCAACCGCTGAACCGCCAGAACTTCCACCTGGAGCGATCCAATCCTCATCGGTTGCGGGGCCCAAATTACTCTTCACTGGACCAAAATGACCAAGAGCTGATGAAGTACCCATGCAGAATTCGTCGAGATTTGTTTTTCCGATTATACACCCGCCATTTTTTATAATTCGCTCAACGATTGTGGCTTAAGTTTACTAAATTATCGTAATTTTTGAATTTCTGCTTCACCTGAAAGAGGCGGAACATAATTCTCCAACATTTGAGAGGCACATGTTGTTGAAACTCCTTTTGTCCTAAAATTTCCATTTTGTAAATATTAAACAAATAGTTTGATCTACAAGAAACAATCTTTTATCACAACAGGAAACGGTTCGATCCCTTGTTTTAGACATTTTTCCGCTTGTTTTTTTGCCAAATTGAATGTTTCACTAACAAATATTCCATTTTTTCGAAATAGTGTTGCTTTTTCGATTGCAGCTTCAATTCGTTGCATATTTCATGTAAAAACTGAAATTTTAAACAATTAAATATTCTCGATTTGATTTTTGTTATCAAATCCACAAATAGTTCATCGAATAACACGAAAAAGAAATTGTGCTCAATTGACAATCCACCGTATTCATTTTGTTTTTTGTCGCGCACTCTCTTCGAGACGCACACTTTTTCGTCTGCCACGTAAACCTGAACACAAAAAAACAATTTATTTTTCTTGGTTGCGATGGCGTTTCATTTCGTTTTTTGTTAATTTTTTTCTGTTTTTTCTCAATTTAAAAAAATTTTGTTTTTTTTAAATCTTAATAGTTTTTTTTTAAATATTAAAACATTAGAAAAATAAATGGAAGTGGTAAAAGGAAAGGCACTAAAAATAAATGTTGCAGTAATGCGGGTACTTATAAGCCTTCTGCTTTTTACTTCGCTGGTTGTTAAAGCTGATGAACATAACCATCTATATGAAGTTGATGAGGAAGTTGTTTTATGGATGAACACAGTAAGATTTTTTACACTAATTAAAACAAAAATAATTCGCACAGGTTGGCCCATACAGCAATAGGCAAGAAACTTACACATATTTCTCTCTTCCATTTTGTAAAGGAGAAAAAAAAGAAATTGGACATTATCATGAAACAATGGGTGAATCGCTTCTTGGTGTCGAGTTGGAATTCTCCGGATTGGATATAAAATTCAGAAGTGAGTTCAGAGAGCCAATGCGTTTTATAATAAAATGTTTTCTTTAATTTACAGCAAATACTGCTAAAACTGTTGTTTGCACAAAAATTTTGTCAGAAACTGATTATAAAACTCTTCTTTATGCAATTCAAAATAATTATTATTATCAAATGTATCTTGATGATATGCCAATTTGGGGTGACTTTCAAATATTCTTTAATTAAAAAAAAAGGTTTTTTTACAGGAATGGTTGGAGAAATCGATAGTACTACAACACCACCATCATATAAACTTTATAGTCATAAAAGACTTGACATTGGCTATAATGAAAAACAAGTGGTTGATGTTAATCTAACATCAGATGCTCGAGTCATAATTCGTCCTGGAATGGAAATCACATTCACATATGAAGTTTCATGGTCAAAGTCGGAAATTGAGTTCAGTAATCGATTTGATAAATATTTAGACCCAAACTTTTTTCAACATCGCGTAAGAAAACAATTAAAATTAATACCTTTAAAAAATTGTTTTCAGATTCATTGGTTCTCAATCTTCAACAGTTTTATGATGGTTGTTTTCCTTGTTGGATTGGTTTGGATGATTCTTGTGCGAACACTTCGAAAAGATTATGCAAGATATCAAAAAGAAGACAGTATTGATGATTTGGACGCAGATCTTGGTGATGAATATGGTTGGAAACAAGTTCATGGAGATGTTTTCCGCCCACCGTCAATGCCGTTGCTTTTTTCAAGCTGTATTGGTGCTGGATATCATGTTTTTATTGTTGCACTTTTTACAACAATTTTGGCAATTGTTGGAGAATTCTATACAGAGTAAGCATCACATTGAAGAAACACAATAAAAAATAAGAGTACAATTTATTATAACCGTTTATAAAACAATAATCATATATTAAACTTAAAGACTGAAAATTTTTTTTTTTTTAATACTAGTTTTTTAGGAGAGGTTCACTTCTAACAGCTTCAATTTTTGTCTACGCTGCTTGTTCACCGGTTAATGGTTACGCTGGCGGATCAATGTACGCAAGATTTGGCGGAAGAAATTGGATTAAACAAATGTTGCTAGGATCATTTCTCTTGCCAAGTTTGGTAAGCGAACAATTTTTTTTTTGAAAATATTGGTGAAAATCGTGTTTCCAGGTTTGTGGAGTGGCATTTTTGATCAATTTCATTGCTATTTACTATCATGCGTCGAGAGCAATTCCCTTCCCGATTATGGTAACTTTAAAAATCTTCTAGTTTAATTTGAAAGCTTTTTTTGTAGCTTGCTGTATCTGCAATTTGCATTTTTGTCATTCTACCATTGACATTGGTTGGAACGGTAATCGGAAGAAATATGGCGGGCACTGCAAATTATCCATGCAGGTTTGTTTTTTTTTTGAAATGATGTTTTAAAAAAGGGTTTAGAGTAAACGCTGTCCCAAGACCAATACCTGATAAAAAATGGTTTGTTCAACCGTGGTTGATTACATTGGCTGGTGGAATATTGCCATTTGGATCGATTTTCATTGAAATGTTAGTGACGAAAGAAGTTTTGATGTAGATAAAAAAAAAACTTTAAATGTTTTAGGTATTTTATTTTCACATCGTTCTGGGCCTACAAAATTTATTATGTCTATGGATTTATGCTTCTGGTAACAATAATATTGACAGTTGTAACAGTTTGTGTGACAATTGTCTGTTCATACTTTTTGCTCAACGCAGAAGACTATCGATGGTAATAAAAAAAGTTTTCAATAAATGATTGTTTTTTGTAGGAGATGGACCAGTTTTTCGTGTGGAGCTTCAACAGCGCTTTACGTTTATTTGTATTCAATTTATTATTTTTTCTTTAAGACAAAGTAAGAACAAAATTTTATTTCATTTTTTATTATTGAAAAAATTGCAGAATGTATGGAATGTTCCAAACAGTATTTTATTTTGGATATATGGGAATCTTCTCAGCTGCTCTTGGATTAATGACAGGAACAATTGGATATGTTGGAACGGCAAAGTTTGTGCGAAAAATTTATGAAACGGTCAAAATCGATTAATAAATTAAGTGTTATGGTTTGTATTTTTAATTCCTAAGGGGTGGCGGTAATTGTTTTTCTGGATTTTGGAAAAATTTTCTTTTTCTAAATCGTTTTTTTTTTAAATTTCAATACGGCTTTTCCTTTTTCTTCTCTCATCTAACCTTTAGAGTTGTTTAAAATATTGAAAAATAATTTTTCGGAAATGAATAAATTAATTGAATTTTAGTAGAATCTCAAAAGAAATTTTTTATTTTATTTTGTTTTTTTTTGTGTTCTTATGTATTTTTTTTGGTGATAGGTGGGAATATATCGCCCAGAGTTCTAAATGATTTAACTTATTTAATGAATATATATTCTTATTTTTTTTATGCAAGCAAACGAATTTTTTAAAACATAAATACATTTTTGTTGATTGGGCTTTACTGTATGTAATAACAGAAAAATTGCAAAAAATATGTAGTTAAAAGTTGATCGCGGATGAATTAAAGAACTTTGAAATGAATACAGTCGTAATTACTCATGCGAAATGATTTTAATAACCTTTAGTTATTTTTTATAAAATTTTTAAAAACCTAGTTAGAGCCTTTTCAGATAAATCCGCAGAAAGAAAAGAAATGTATGAGGAATTTTTATTGAATAAGGTAATCAAACAAAAGAAAAAATGTTTGATATCCATATTCGATCAGAGACCGTCAAATGTTTACTTTTGACATTGGAAAAAGAATTGAAAACATTTTTTTTCTGAACAATAGCGAATGATTGAGAAGAGGCGGAGTCAATATTTGGTATAAAATAAATATTTCGACAATTCTGTTTCAGAATCATAATGGAGTTGACAATTTATCAAATAATTCATTCGATCCTTTCATTTTTTGGTGTTGCAATCAATATTCTCCTTCTTTTTCTTGCAATTACAAAATCACCAAAATTAATGAGACCATGCTCGGCTTTAATTACAAATAAAGCATTAACTGATATTATGTCATCATTGGCTAACTTTTTTGTAATGCAAAGGTCTCAAAAAGAAAAAAAAACAATTTTAAATTATTTTTTTTAGAATATTTTCAAATGGTGATACGGTAACAATTATTCCGACAGGACCATGCACTTATTTTGGACCAACTGCATGTTATGCAGGGTAACAAAAAATCAATTAAAATCAATAAAAAATAATTTCAGACACATGTTTATGATCAGTTTTTTGGAACATAATTTAATTTGGTTACTTGCTTGTTACCTATTTCGTTATTATATTCTTTATGTTTGCGATCCAAAAATTAAAAGTATAATTCTGGCGGCAATATTAGTCTACACTCCCTCCTTAATTCATACAGTATTTTTGAAATTTTTAAAGGAACATTCTTTTTTTCTTTTTTAAGGCAATCTGGGCAAATTTATATAAAAATGAAATAACTGAGAATAATGCAATAAAAAATGAATCAATCGATGAGCAGCTGAGATCAAATAATTTGATCATAACTGGAACAATTGTTCGATTATCATCAATTGTTGTATTTTCGCAATTAATTTTTACTTCATTTATTGTTTTATTTGCTTATCTTTGGATTCGAAATGTTCTTATTAATTTTATTATCAAAATGGGCGGAGTTATTACAAAGGATGTTAAAGCATTAAATAAAGCTCTTGTTAAGGTAAAACAAAAAATTCCAGAACAAATTGATTTTTAGTTTGGATTTTTTTTAAAGATTCTAACATTTCAAGTTTGTATTCCATTTTGGATTTTCCTTGGCGTCACATTTTTCCTTTTAATGTTTATGGGAATTTCTGGTTCAAAATGCTTTGAATATTCGATTACAATTTCATTTATGATGGCTCCAGTTATTTCACCGTTCAGTTATATTCTTTTTGTTCCTCATTATTGGAATTGGTGTATTGGAAAAGAAATGACAAAACAAAATGGTTCAACAGTTTGTTCAACAACAAATTGTAATGAAAAATCAATGGCATCAATCAATAAATCTTAATTTTTTTTCCGTTCCACTAATCAACAATGTATTTTTTTAGTTTCTTCCTTAATAAATTAGTTTGTAGCTGTAAAAATTTGATCATAAAGACTAAGAAACAAACATTTCGAGATTATTTTAGAATTTGTATTCCTCAGAAAATCAAAAATTCTGAATAAAAATTAGAAATTGGAGCTTATCGTAAAGTATTCTTTACAAATTCCCCCCAATATAATGTTTCCTTCCAGTTTATAGTTCGAGGTTAAAAATCATTTCAACCGAAAACGATTTGTTGATCAATAAAATTTTAATTTGAAAATCCCCAAAAAAACTTATGAAAATGTGTTTTATCAACAATTCTAAATTTCTACCCAAGTCATCTTAAAACGAAAAACCTTCGGGCTTTTTCAATGCTGTAATTCAGAAATCAAAATCAAGTGGAAACTTCATAAGAATTCTAATGAAATTTTCCTTAAAGTTGACAATTTGCATGAATTTGGACAAAGATTAATAATAATAACAAAAATAAGTTTTTGGAATTATTTTTCTTTAAGCTTCTTTACATTTCTTTTTTTGAATTCGATTTGTTTTTCTTAATTTCTTCGAGGAAGGAAATTCTTTTATTTATTCAATTATTTTAGGATGAATTCTAAAGGCTTTTCTTCTTTTAAAATTGAAAAAATAAATAGAAAAAAATATTAAGGATTAAGGCAACAAAAATTGAACAAAAAACTTTTAAATTGAATTTGAGTTTTGCTCAATTAATCTCTGGTTTGAATAAAACTCAATTTTTATAAATGTTCAGTTTCACTAATATTCTTCTAATTTCTATCTTTAAGATTTTTCAGAGATCAGCGTTTAAAAAAAACTAAATTAAATCGAAAATGAACTGAAGAAAAACACACAGCTAATCGATAAGTTTAATTCTGCCAAATATTCTTCAAATAAACAATCTTTGTGAATTCTTATTTTCCATTTAAACGTAAAGATTAAAGAAAACTGCATTCAATAACCTCATAAAATATTCTGAAATTTCAAATTTTGCTCAAGAAAATGCATAAAAATGAAAAAGCTCAGTTGTCAGACCTTAATGTGATAGAAACAAGTTTCATAATCTTATGGGAACCATCAAAATCATTGAAACTAAAAAAATAATTTAAACCCTCAAAAAATAAGACAGAAAACAAAAAAAAATTTCAAAAAATTTCAAAACTCGTTGTTTATAAAGTGGCCGCCACGCACCCGCCATGCGTGGTCTCGAAGCGAACACAATTTGCGCGCAACATGACGTGGCATTTTAAATTTTTTGTGTTAATTTTGATAAAAATTAAACAGAATTTTATGACAAAATCAATGAATTGTTGTTCATTTTTTAAACGAGATTTTTCACGTAAAAAATGGCCAAAAAGATTAAAATACAGAATAAAATTGTGTTTTTTTTTTGTATTTCCCATATCAAAATACAATTTTTAATAAACAAAAATCAAAGAAATCTATAAACTTTCCTCTATAAATACCCGCATTTTTGTTTCAAAGAATCATTTTACAAATGCTTTTTCCGATGAATTTTGGAATTTATCAAATAATTCATTCGATCCTTTCATTTTTTGGTGTTGCAATCAATATTCTCCTTCTTTTTCTTGCAATTACAAAATCACCAAAATTAATGAGACCATGCTCGGCTTTAATTACAAATAAAGCATTAACTGATATTATGTCATCATTGGCTAACTTTTTTGTAATGCAAAGGTCTCAAAAAGAAAAAAAAACAATTTTAAATTATTTTTTTTAGAATATTTTCAAATGGTGATACGGTAACAATTATTCCGACAGGACCATGCACTTATTTTGGACCAACTGCATGTTATGCAGGGTAACAAAAAATCAATTAAAATCAATAAAAAATAATTTCAGACACATGTTTATGATCAGTTTTTTGGAACATAATTTAATTTGGTTACTTGCTTGTTACCTATTTCGTTATTATATTCTTTATGTTTGCGATCCAAAAATTAAAAGTATAATTCTGGCGGCAATATTAGTCTACACTCCCTCCTTAATTCATACAGTATTTTTGAAATTTTTAAAGGAACATTCTTTTTTTCTTTTTTAAGGCAATCTGGGCAAATTTATATAAAAATGAAATAACTGAGAATAATGCAATAAAAAATGAATCAATCGATGAGCAGCTGAGATCAAATAATTTGATCATAACTGGAACAATTGTTCGATTATCATCAATTGTTGTATTTTCGCAATTAATTTTTACTTCATTTATTGTTTTATTTGCTTATCTTTGGATTCGAAATGTTCTTATTAATTTTATTATCAAAATGGGCGGAGTTATTACAAAGGATGTTAAAGCATTAAATAAAGCTCTTGTTAAGGTAAAACAAAAAATTCCAGAACAAATTGATTTTTAGTTTGGATTTTTTTTAAAGATTCTAACATTTCAAGTTTGTATTCCATTTTGGATTTTCCTTGGCGTCACATTTTTCCTTTTAATGTTTATGGGAATTTCTGGTTCAAAATGCTTTGAATATTCGATTACAATTTCATTTATGATGGCTCCAGTTATTTCACCGTTCAGTTATATTCTTTTTGTTCCTCATTATTGGAATTGGTGTATTGGAAAAGAAATGACAAAACAAAATGGTTCAACAGTTTGTTCAACAACAAATTGTAATGAAAAATCAATGGCATCAATCAATAAATCTTAATTTTTTCCCCGTTCGAGCCCCGCTCTCTTTTCTATTGAAATGTGATCCTCACATAATTCTGAAATAAAAATTTGTTAATAATCGCCTTTTTTTCTATTTTTGTTTTGTACTTGTCGCCATTTAAAAACACAACTACAAACTCACTGTGAACTTTCGAAGAAATTATTTTCGCGCTACTTGTTTTTCAGACAAAACAGCCTTTCATTGTTTTTAAAATTTTAGAAAAGTCTTCAGAAAGTTTTGAATCATTTTTATTTTTTCGATAAATTCTGAATAATATTTTCAAAATTCCCTGAATCCTTTTGATGCTCTAAGACCATTTTCAACTAATTTGGAGTCCCGAAAAAGGCGCCAGAATCGTTTTGAAACCCTCTGAATATTTTTAAAGCCTTCAGAAATCAGAATCATAATGGAGTTGACAATTTATCAAATAATTCATTCGATCCTTTCATTTTTTGGTGTTGCAATCAATATTCTCCTTCTTTTTCTTGCAATTACAAAATCACCAAAATTAATGAGACCATGCTCGGCTTTAATTACAAATAAAGCATTAACTGATATTATGTCATCATTGGCTAACTTTTTTGTAATGCAAAGGTCTCAAAAAGAAAAAAAAACAATTTTAAATTATTTTTTTTAGAATATTTTCAAATGGTGATACGGTAACAATTATTCCGACAGGACCATGCACTTATTTTGGACCAACTGCATGTTATGCAGGGTAACAAAAAATCAATTAAAATCAATAAAAAATAATTTCAGACACATGTTTATGATCAGTTTTTTGGAACATAATTTAATTTGGTTACTTGCTTGTTACCTATTTCGTTATTATATTCTTTATGTTTGCGATCCAAAAATTAAAAGTATTATTCTGGCGGCAATATTAGTCTACGCTCCCTCATTTATCCACGTGGTTACATTTGATCTTATGAATCGAAAATTCCAAAATTGGGTGATTTTATAGGGTTTTTGGGTGGGCAAATTCAATGCTTCAAACTCGACGTCTTCAAAGAATGAAGAAGTTGAAAACAATTCGAATAATTTGATAATTGGTGGATCGATTATTTATTGGTCGTCGGTTATTGTTTTCTCTCAGCTTTTCATCACTTCGATCATTGTTTTTTTTGCATATCTCTGGATTCGAAATGTTGTTCTTAATTTTGTTCTGAGCATTGGAGCAACAATTACAAAAGATGTTAAAGCATTAAATAAAGCTCTTGTTAAGGTAAAACAAAAAATTCCAGAACAAATTGATTTTTAGTTTGGATTTTTTTTAAAGATTCTAACATTTCAAGTTTGTATTCCATTTTGGATTTTCCTTGGCGTCACATTTTTCCTTTTGATGTTTATGGGAATTTCTGGTTCAAAATGCTTTGAATATTCGATTACAATTTCATTTATGATGGCTCCAGTTATTTCACCGTTCAGTTATATTCTTTTTGTTCCTCATTATTGGAATTGGTGTGCTGTGAAACCCTAAATAAACGCTGTGCACGCAACTGTGCTTCAGTGACTAGATTTTAGCAAACGCCATCGCAGAGTGAATACGCCCTGCCTGAGCTCCCATATCGGTGCACTGGAACAAGGCTGCATCTAATGTAGTTTGAATTTAATACTGAAAAAAATTCAACCTGTCGTCAATTAATATGTTTGCAGACGAAACAAAAAATTAAAAATTGTTTCATTTTTTTTATTTCTCTTTCAATTTTTGACTGCGTATTTCAACTGTTGAGTGAGTATCAAATAAGTGCCGATTTTTATAAATTTTAACTGAGATTTTTCGCGAACTTTGTGTTCGAAATTGTCAATAGAGCGTGTTTACAGACCAGTTTTGATAAGAGCAAAAATGTCTTTGAGACGATCAAATTTAATTAAAAATCAATAATGAGTCAGTATTTTGTGTGAAAAAAAAGAAACAAATTTGAGTGGGAGCAAATAAAAAAATTGAGAAATCCAAAGTTGATTAAAAGTTTGTTCAAGGCTTTGCTCAAATTTTTTGCACATTTTTAAAAATCCACAAAACAATTCGGATTGGTAGAAGAAAAAAAAACGGTCGTCGCCTGAACATCTTCCACAAATCCTAGGAGATGACTTCTAGCAGAAATGGACCACCACGACTTGATGACGATGAAGTTCGGAATGAAGGTTTGAGCTTTTTCTTTGTTTTGTTTTTTTGATTTCTCCGGCCTCCATTTTTAGTTTCTTTTGTGAGCTATTTGTCTCGGGCTCATTAAGCACACAATTCGTGTTGTGTACAGAAAAAAAGGCCTCATCAAACTAACTGAATGAAGAAAAATTTTTGATGTTTGTTTTTGACCGGCCGACCACCGGACAGGTTTTTTTTCACCATTTAACATTGATCCAATGGCAGCACAAGCGTTTTTTCTATGCTTTTTTACCTTTTCTTCTTTTTTTGCGTAAAGCTTAAAAATTCAAAATTTCTGAAAATCATTCTTATTTTGCTGCATAGCAGCTCGACTCTTCTCACAATCGATACTCAGTTTAAAACAATAAAATCGAAGTGTTGAACATTTCAAAAAATGTGTTGATGCAACAAAAAAAAACAACTTTTGGGATTGAAACTTTAAAAAATATGGTTTTAAATTATATTTTGGCGGGGAAAAAATATTTTTTTAACATTTAAAAAGAATTCAGTTCATGGTTTCCTCACCTATTTTCTTAATTAAAAATTCCAAGAGAAATTGGTTTTGAAAAATTTTTTTGCCGCGAAAAAATATATTTTTATACGGAAGAAAATAAACAACTCTGAAAACAGTTTTCAAAATTAAAAAACAACCGTTTTTCCTTTTTTAATTCAAAAAAAAAAATTTTTTTTGGCGCGCGCGAAAAAAGTCGCTTTTTTTTTTCAAATTTTCTCATAAACAAAAATAATTAAAATTCTCGAAATGAGCCAATGCAGAGCTCGCTGCTTTCTTCACTAAATTTAGTTGGAAAGATATTTGATGTGAGTTTAGGCAAACATTTGATTTGACCACTAATAGACAATCGCCGCTGGTAATTCCCGAATCACGCTTCAGTTAACGTCGCGTCGTCGAGTCGACTCGCAAGCTTTTTGTTCTAATCGTGATGAAGCTCGAGCTGAATGAAGCTTTCATTTTTTTTCTGCACCTCTCTTTCTCTCTCTCTCTCTCAACTAATTTTTTTCCTGAAAAACTTTTTTCAGCGAAATTTGAACATTTATTGACGCGTTGCCTATCGGAACTTCAGCCGGGTCAATTGGAAGTCGCCCCTTACCATAAGCGATTCTCATTTTTCGAGCAACGCGACAAAGCGCTTAATCGTCGTCATCGTCGTCAAACGGTGTCGAACAATTTCACTGAAGCGTGGCTGAAAACGACGAATTTCGAGTCAGACTTTCGACGCAACCCCAGAGACATTGTCGCGTTTTTTTTTCCAGCTTTCGCGAAACTATGGGCGCTCCGAATCGCACAGAAGAAGGTGGGGTCGATGAAGAGGACGAAGGTGAAGAAGAAGAAGAAGAGTCAAATAGTATCAAACGACCGACACAATTCGAATGCCACAACTCGACGTTCTCAATCGGAACGATCAACGACACCGAAAATGGATCGATAAATGTGACGGATTTAGAAAAAACGCCAGATTCTGCGGAAATTGCGTGGATGCGAAATGAACAGGCAAAGTTGGTTTTTTTTTTTGCCAAAAAAAACGCCCTCTAAGCATTATCTGAATCGCCCTGAAACAGTAGGAATTTTTTGGTAGAGCTTCACTTCTAACATCGATCACCGTCTTCTATGCACTTTTCCTCACGATTTTCTCGCTGGTCCTCGAGCTTTCACATCTTCTGAACGACGAAGAGTCGCGAAAATTGAATAAGAAGGATATTGTAGGTGGAGTTCGCGAAGCTCAGGCGATTCTTTTGTCTTGTTTCAGATTTTTGGATTATACATGTATGGCGGATCTTTGGTCTTCTTTTTTTACATGTACATTGTGCTTCTTCTCAATCCTCGATGGTATTCAACAATGGATTGTCTCGGGGTAAATCAATATTTAATTTCAGTGGAAAAAGCGATTTTTCCCTCTGAAAATTGGGCATTTTTAGAAATTTCGCATTTTTCTGCAAGCTGCGCATGATTTCTTTTTCAAACTTTTAGAATTTCTCGTCTCTTTGATTTTTTAAAGGCGCATATCAAAAAAAAAAACAATTTCTCAAGGTGAAAATAAGCAAGCTCGATACCAATCCTTCAGCGATACGTTGGTTTCTTGTTCCGCAAACCAAAAAGTAGTCCATCGTCGGATTCATTGAGTTCAGCAGCGGCAACGGTGAGAAAAGTGACGCACAGTAGCCCATCAGCTGGAAGTCTTTTTCTGCGACTCGGATCTGTCGGTAGAAACATTTCTCGCGAAGAGTTTTTGACGATTCATTTCCAGTCTTCGGCGTCATCGGCGTCGTTTATTATGCGTTTCTGGTGTTTCTCTGCGAATATCAGCCGCATTGTTCAGCATTGTCAACATCGCTCGACATCTGCGCGATCTTCTTCATTTTCATTCAAATGCACTTCATCTTTTGCAATTGGAAGCTGTCAATAACCGGAGCGCATTTGGTGGCTCGAATTGGCACAATGCATCTTGTCGCCGCCAACCTTTGGACATGGATCAGGTATGTGTTGATGGAAGAAGGTGTGCTCGAGAAAGAGATTCGAGAAGTCTTCAACAAGCATCGCAATCGATCGGATAAAATGGCAGAAATGTTGATGCAACAATCAGAGCATCAAACAACGATCAATGGATGCAACGCGGTCGAGTGCTTTCTTGGAAGCTTATCTGAATTGATGTTCACATCAATCGTCGAGTATTCATTGATCGCCGCTGCTGTTATGTACATTGTTTGGAGAAACATTGGTGAGTTGAAAAAAAAAACCAATCAATCAATCAATCAATATAAATCGATAATCAGGTCGACAAGATCACGGATCAATATATGTGAAGAGGAAGCATCAGATTCGTGTTGATTGCTCCAAAACCACTACCGGATTATTCCTTGGCTTAGCATTTCTTGCCATCACCTTTACTTCGATGGTGGTTTATTATGGTTACAGCGTTATGAACAAATCGAGTCGAGCTGCTTATGTTTATGCTTTTACTGATATGTTTCAGGTTTTTTTTTTCATTTTAAGAAACATTTTAAAAAACTGCCAAGCGCGCACGTTTTTTGGCCACGCCTACCCTAAAATTGAATTTTCTTTTTAATTTTTAGAGAATTGCATTCCTTTTTAAAGTTAAATATTATGTGTACGCTAGAGCGCATTTACCACTAACTTGGTGCGAATTTAAAAAAATAAAACAAAAGTTCAGTATGTCTGCTCTACAATTGGTGTGCTCATTGCAATTTATCAAATGAGAGCTCTCAAATATTTCAACAAAAAAATGCACCTGGTGAATCATGATCAGGTTAAACTCCATTCCAGAACAAATTGATCGAACTTTTTTTAGGAACTTCTCGATCAAATACTGTTATCGATCGGTCTTGTCGGCGAGCTAATCTACTCAGTCGCTGGGCTTGTCGGTCTGACCGGTGAAAAAGCCTGGTCAACTTTTACGTCTATTCTATTACTTGTCCACATTTTTCGACTTATTCAGGTTTTCTTCCACCTTCTCCTTTCTTCTCCTAACAGCTTTAACCTCAAAAAAATCAATAAATCGATTGATTTTAAATAGGTTGGAAGTCAAACATTTCTGCTACACGTCGCGCGAAGTGTTCGGATGGGGAGGGAAGACCGCGAAGCACAGCCTGGAAAACAGGCGATCACATTTCTGCTGACAGCAAATCTCGCGATTTTCTTCATGAATCTTTTCGAAAGCGAAAAAGCCGGCGTCTCTGAAATCGTAATTGGTGAGATTGAAAAACGCTTGAACAACTGGGAAGAAAATCTATTTGGGCTTCAGATTATTATGGAAAACGATCGTGGGTTTTTCTGGTCAGAAGCTTCTCGCCGCTGACAATCTTCTATCGATTTCACAGTTCGGTGTGTTTTGCTGAAATCTGGAAAAATGTTTATGCATCAAAGACGTCACAATCTCAAACGATTTCAAATTTTCAGAATCACATTTAAAAACAAATTGTACATTTTATTTTAAATTACGGGTTTTTTTTAAAATAAATGTTAGAAGAGTTTGAGTTTCTGTTTTCAGCCTGAAATAGTGGGCGGAGTTTAATTTTGAAAAAATTAAAATTGTTGTTGTTCTGGTAGCGTGTTTGTGTGATGCTGTATGGTGGCCGAGCTGACTGGTTACGCAATGAACACACATTTTAGTTTACGCGCATTTCAGTGTGATGGTCAACACAAATTTTTTTTTTAATTATGCGGTGGGTAAGTTACGCATGAACCTGAAAGTACGAATTGAATTTCCGCCTAAAAAAAGGAAACGAAAGAAGTACTGTAGAGAAGAGACGAGAGACGGATTACAATTAAGAAGAATGCGAAAATATTCGAGAGACGCAGTCACGTTGGCGCAGAAAAAGTGCGTTTAAAAAGTTTTTATTTTGTAAATTTGATTTTTTTTTAATTTTAAATTTAAACACATTTTTTTTCAACTTAAAAATAAATTCTTTCAGAAACATAGATAAATAATAAATCGTGTTCCAAAATTTAAAAAAAAAACGTTTATTAGGAAAAAATAAATACATTTTTTGCTTTCTTGTAATTTTTAATTTCAAAAGCGTCATTTTTTCAAATTAAAAATTCTAAATTTTAAATGGTTGAGTTTTGAAATTGATGAGAATGCAACTGCACCAAAATTGCGTCAACACTATTCGGCGCACCGATAAATCGAAAGCTCTTTTTCTCCGAAATTTCGCAACATGTTTTTGTTCTTTTTTAAATGGAAATGTATTTAAAATTGTAGTAATTTCAGAAAATAATAATAAATAGCTTATAATTTGGAAAAAAAACCATTAGGAACTGTTGATGTCGTTCGAAGTTGGTGCTCGCGTTGAAACCGGTAAGAAATTTATTGATTTTCAATCGAAAAACCCCATTTTTTCACAGCGTCAACAGGCAAAGGAGTTGTCGCGTTTGTTGGAGCGACACAGTTCGCTGAAGGCGATTGGGTCGGCGTCATTTTGGATGAGCCAAAAGGAAAAAACAACGGGAATGTGCAAGGCGTTCAATATTTCGAATGCGAACCAAATCATGGTCTTTTCACCAGGCCGACCCAACTAAAATTGGAGACGTCGCGCAAAATGACTGGCCTGAAAGCGCCATCTGGAATTCGTCGCGAACCATCGAATTTAATGAACCGATCAGGGAGCTCTAAACCGTCACCAGGAGTGAGATTTATTGATTTTTTATCAACCAAAAAACTCATTTTTTTTCTCTTTCAGTCGAGCCCCGGAATGTCGCCAGCAGTTTCGACTGAACGAATCACAAATCGGCAACAAGGAATGGGAGCAAGATCAGTGTCAAAGTTAGCCGATCCAAATGAGGTTTAATTTTTTTTAAAAGTTTTTTTTCTAAAATTTAAATAAAAAAAAGAAATTCTTTAATCAAAATAAATAATTTTGAAGCGTAAAAAATCGGCGGCAGCCGCTCAAAAAGCGCGCTCACCAGCTCCACCTTCAAATAATTCTACGGTAAATTTAAGAAAAATCTCGAATTTTGTTCGCTTTTTCCCGCTTTTTCCATAACGCATGTGTTAAAATTAATTTTTTTGTTTCCCTCGTAATTTTTGTCGTTCAATCACCAATTGCTGCACTCATTTTCAGTCGAGAATGAATCGAGAAGCTTCGAATTTGTCGCAGTCGTCTGTTGCTTCAAGTCGTGCTAGTTTATCAGCTTACAAGCCCAGAGTTTGTGTCTAATTGCTTGAAAAAATTGTTTCGCTTTTATAAAATTGGAAATTGTTTTACAGCAATCGATCGCTCCGGCCGATTCTCGACGAACATCTATGGCGCCCCCTAAAAAACCGTCAATAACATCAGCAATGAAAGCGCCGGTTGCGCCAAAACAAAATGTAGAGCCGTCGCCGATTATCGAGCCGGCGGATCTTCCACCGCCAACGATGACAGCGTCAGGTACAACGCTACCAGCTGAAAGTGTTCTCTCAAAAGCCAAGAAAATTGATGATGTAAATGGGCGAAAAACAACATTTTTTTAAATTGAAATAATGCAAATTCCAGACAGCTCCAGCATTTCCAATGGCACCCCTGTCTGCCCAACATGATTCATCAACAGAACTCGAATATTTAAAAATGGAAGTGAAGGATTTGACGGAAAAATTGGAAAATACTCGATTAAAACGAAAAGAAGATCACGCAAAACTTGTCGAGTTTGAGCGAATCTCAATCGAGCATCGAACATTGCAAGAAGTGAAAAGTCGTCTTAACGATCGTGTCGTCGAGCTTGAGCGAAGCCTACTTGAAGAACGAAAAGCGAACGAAGAGCTGAAAGCGTGGCACGAGAACAACAAAGACATCATCAGCGAGCATCAAGAAATGATGGAAATGGCAACAATCGAAAAAGAGCTGGCCGAAGAGCGCGCTGATTCACTTCAGAACGAAATTCAAGAATTGAACGAACAGATCGAGGCGATGAGCGGAGAGCTCGAAATTCTCAAAGAAGAAATGGCGTTGGGCGGTGGAGCGGCACAAGTCGGCAACAGTGTTCAAATGAAGCAAATTGAGCAACAAAACGAAAAGCTGAAAGATGCTCTAATAAAGTTGAACCACTACGCTCACTTTTTGTTGATTGTTTCCTTTCTTTTTTTCAGACTCCGAGATTTGAACGGACAAGCCACTTTGGATCGCCAAAAAGCGGTTGATGAAGCTGAGCGGTTGAAAAATGAGAATGCTGAACTCGTCCGAGTTGCTGAAGCTTTAAAACGACAAGCTGAACTAGCCGAATCGAAAATCGCTGGTTTCCAAGAACAGGTAAAAATAAAATTTTTTAGAGATATTTCGTTGCAAGATCTGCTTTTCAAAAATTTTTTTTTTTTTTAAATTCATACCGTGTACATTAACGTACGGTAGAATTAGTTTAAAATGTGTTTTATTTTTAAATGTATGTAGCTTTTGCCTTGTTTTGCAGATAGAGTTCTCGAAAAACTGGGAAGAGGTAGATTTGAATAGTAGTTTTTCTTATTTGATATTTTTCAATTTATTGTGATGTGCGCTTGTAGTTAAAAAGAAATTTCTGAAAAAAAGTCTAGAAAAAAATTATTCTGAAAACATATTTTTTTGTTCTTGTTCATTTTCAGATTGATGCCGCAATGGGTGCCGAAGCGATGGTCACTCAATTGACTGAAAAAAATTTCGATATGGAAGAGAAAATCGGGTAAGAATATTCATATAAATTTCTGGGTTTCGCGGAGAAGTTATTGATTTTTTATTGTGATTTCAGAAAACTGGAAGAGACAATTGAAGACCTGGAAGAAGCTCGAGATTTAGATGAACAATTGATGGAAGTTCAGAAGCAGCAAGAAAAAGATTTGATGAAGGATATTGAAGAGTTGAAGATACATATTCATGAGGTCCCGCATAACAAATTTTGGCGAGACCGAACCAATAGGCTTTTCGCCTTTAATAAACGTTTCTAGTTTGGTCTGGTCTCGTCGTAAATTTCGACCTGAATAATCAACGAAATTCAAATTTTTTTAGTTAAACGGACAAATTCGAGATGAGAAAAAACACTCTTTTGAGTTGTCGCAAACAATTCTGAAGTTCCGAGAAAGAATGGCGAATTTAAATTCACAAATTCAAGATCAGAAAGATCAGGTAAGAAACTTAACCAAATCAATCATTAATTCAGTTTTTCTCAAGATTTTGAGTCTCGAAGAAGAGCTGAACTGTTATCGAAACGATGACATGGATAAAGCATCAATGGTCAGTCAACTTCAAGTGTCGGCGACAAAAAATTTTGGAGAAGTAGGCGATAACGTTATTTTGTAAATTACAAAAAAAAATTGAAATGATTTCAGATGGTCGAACGACACATCAACGCCATCGAGCTTGAATATTCAAGAAGACAATCGGGATATTTGAAAGCGTTCCTACCGGACAATTTTGCAAAAATTGGCGGTGAAAACGAATCGATACTAATGGTGGTAATGTTTCCAAGATTGGCGGCAAAAACCAAGTTGTTCGCCAAACTGGCGGCCGTTTGTGTAAGCGCGGAAAAGGATTCAAATCTTGATTCTAGTTTTTTATTTTCATTCTCAGTATCCACAAATTCCGGGAGGTATGCGACGTGAGCACGTCACCAAATCGCATAAGGCTGAACAATGGTCTCACGTGGCACGCGTCAACTATTTGGCAAATTCAATATCGGCAGTGTTGGGACAATTTGAAAGGTGTCTTCTTTGCATCTTCCAAAAATTCGATGTTGTAATTAATGTATTGATTGATTTTCAGCGCGGTCAACGAGACGACAACAGAAGTGTTGATCAAATTAACCGAAATGTATGGTGAAATGTCAGCACACGAAAGATGCATCGATCAATATTTGGAATTGTTGAAAACAGCGAGATTTGATGAGAACACATCGTTGGAAAATTTCCAAAAACCTTTGCTGTATTTCCAGGTTATTTATATGATTTTTTCTTTCTTTCTCTCTTTCTCTCATTTTTCAAAGTAAAAAAGAAGGCGGAGATTAATTTGGCCAGCACCGCACGCTTAATAAAAAAAAATGTAAAAGCTACTAATTAAAAAAAAACAATTTTCCAAAGATCTGCTTTTTATGTCTTAAGTTATTAAAACAAATAAAAATTCAGAATGTTTTCTCACTTCACTTTAGCGGTGATGGATTCAACGCTGCCCAATGGCTCACAGGAATTTGTGGCGCATTGACGGCTGGATTGGCTTATTGTCGTGTCAATACACAAAGAATTTCGTACTTCTTACAGGTTTTCTGTTTTTTTTAAGTTTTTGAAGTTTGTCTTCAAAAATATTTCAGGAGACAATAAAAAGTGGCGAAGTTTTAAATTTGATTCAATCAATAAACGACGAACTAGCGGCTTGCGAAAGTGTCGTCATCAAAGCGAGCAAATTGATACCGTCGCAAAACGGAGGTGAAGCCAAAAAAATGATCAAGCTCGAGTCAGAAGTAGGGATTTTTTTGAAAATTTGAAAAAAATTGTCCAATATTAAAGTTCACCGAAGAGGTTTTGAATTCATTGGCACAACTCGACCGAATTGCTTCAGTTCTACAAGAAACGTGCAGTACCGGAGCAATGCAAATTGGTGGTGTTTCTGGTATAAAAACTTATTTTTTTAAACGAAAGCTTACCCGTAATTTTTTCAAATTATAGAGAGTGAAGGATTTGATGAGCAGCGAGTTAAGGAAATGATTCACGGCGTAATTGTGAAATATAATGGATGGATTGCTGTTGAAAATGCATTTGAACCTCTGAGGTAAAACATTGTTTCGAGTCGAAATGATTTTCTAAAATTTAAAAAAATCTCTGAAATTAAATTCGGCCACGAAAAGATAGGTCATTTTTAAAATAATTTAAGAAGAAGAAGAAGGCGTGGCCTAAATTTATCCTAGACTATTTTTCTTCCAGGGTTTCATATAAAAAAAATTTAAATTTTATTGAGAAATTAGGAAAATTGTTGGTTACCTTTTCCAACATTTGCATTTCTTTCTTATAAAAAATGTTTTCAGAAAAAATATGCTTTCACTACGTGATAGTCTCGAAAAAGTGAACTCATCACTTGAATCGGGACGATTGGAACGAAACGCACCTGAAAAGAAGACTTTCCCACCGTTATTGGACCGAGCTCATCATCGAAAACAAGCGGCATCCGAAGCCGAAGGATTGCGTTGGCAAATGGAGAAAAAAGACAACGAAATGCTTGAATTGAGAAAACAGATTAAAGCTCGAATTGAGGACATTTCGAACTATAAAGTTTTTTGCTCAATTCTTTTTGCTGTCTCATTCTGGAAAAAATGGAGAATTTCAGCTTCGATTAGATATGGCCGAATCACGAATCAACTCTACAGACAAAGCCGAAGGTGACAAAGTTAAACATATGGAAGAAAAAATCAATCAGCTAGTGGCGGACCATAAACGGAAACAAATGTAAGAAGTGTAAAAAAAAAAGAATTTGATCAAAAGTGAAAGATATTTGCAGCGAATTCGACGAGACAATGGATACGATTCAACGCGAACTAAAAGAATTAGAAGCGGAAAACAGCGAACTAAAGCAGAGAGCGATGAAAGTGAGCAAAGAAACGCTATGGAAAAATATTCAATCTATGGAAACGAGAGCCGCTGCAAATGGAATGACGATGAGCAACGAGGGTAGCGAAGCAACTCGCGGTGAAGTCGTGTTCTTGGAGCAGCAACTAAGTCGACAAGTTGACGCTAGAAAGAGAGCTGAGCTACAAGTGAGAAAGTTGAAAGGTGATCTTGCACAAGCTGGGTCAAAAAGAATTGAAAGGGTAGCTGGATTAATATCGGGACCAATAAGTCTGGAAAATCAGACGAGACAGGATCAATTGCTGAAATTGATTGATAACCTTCATGATGAATCATTAAGATTGAGACGAGTAAGCACCATTTTAATTTAAGAAAAAAATTATTAATTTTCAATTAAAGGAAGAAAATAAATATTTGGCCTATGTGCCATCGAATGCCAACATTTCAACTCGTAAAATGATGGAAGAAATGGAGAATTTCAATAAGTGCCGTGACAACTTCTATGATAAATTAGATTCGGTGTGTGGCGATTATTTTTTTCGAAAACTAAATGGAGGAATTCAAATTTTTAGGTGAATCGACGCCTTAGACGAGTTTGGCAAGATGCATGGGGAGAAGAATATCCGTTCCATGTTCAGAAGCCGAAGGTTTTTCTTTTAAAATAATCGGAAATTAAACAAAGTTTTCAGATTGTAAAAGAGAAAGAATTTCTGGAAATTTGTTCAGATTGGGGAATCGCATGGTAAATTCAAAGTTAACACTTTGATTTCCCTTTTTTCTTCGTTCGCTTATTGACGGGTATTAATTCTGTGTATGTGCTCTTCAGTGCTCTTTTTTGCTTCATTATTTATTACGATGATTTAAATTATTAGTTTAACTCTTTTTTTTCCTCTTAAAATCAAGTAAGCGACGGCATAATGGCTAATTGAAAAGTGGCTGTTGTTGTATCAAAGTGAACCTTTCGATTTTTACGCGCATGAATTCGGGGGCAAAAAATTCGGAGAATATCCTTTCTAATAGTTGGATTGAAAACGATATAAACGTAAGGTGGCAAGCCTGAAATTAGTGGCGAGGTGAGAGAATAAGACACATTTTTTTTCTAACTGTGATTTCCGATCCATGCTAAATGACAGACATAGTTCAAGAAATCAGGCATTGGAAAATATTGAATGTAGACGTAGAGAGAACAGCCAATAGAATGACATGAACATAGAATCATGATTTGATATGAAACTCTTAAATTGAAATTATCTAAAAAACGAAGAGCGAAAATTGAACCTTCGAACAAGCTCGCTAGTTTGTTTGCTTTTACTTGTCCAACTCTGATGAATCAATTTGGTGCAGATGATAAAATATGAGACGCCAATAAAGAAGATGACAAATATATTATTGAAGACGTACGCGTTAACAGTATACTGGAATACAAAATACATATTGAGGAGTAAATTGATAGGAAAAGTCATGGTGTTTATTTCGAAACGTTGCCCAAAGGAAAATTGAAGCGAGTTTTGAAATAAGTTTTGTTGCTCACGCGTTCCGGTGGTCGTGCTTTATGAAGTTTTTTGTTAAATTTTTAGAATACAATATATACAGTACTGTGCATAAAGATACGAGCACCATAAAATGTTGGTGTTTCTCAAGAATGGCTAGACCAATCTTCATGAAATTTTCTGAGATTGTTTTTTACGGTGAAAAAAGCTTAAATTCAAAAAATTAGCCCATACAAACAAAAAATGTTTGTTTTTTTGAAGAAAAATGAAAAATGCAAAAAATGGGAAAAACCGGTAGTAAAGTTTAAAGCCTTATAAAATCAGTAAGAAGTCTCAGAATTTTTCAAACTCTGTTTTAAATCATTGAATACATCTTAAACTTTGTTTTCATACTATTTGCAGCAATCCCAGCTGCACATCTTCTTGATATGGAATCAACTAAGCTCTTCAATGTTGAGGCTGGGATGGTGTTCCAGGAATTCTTCAATTTTTCGAACTTTTCAGCTTTATTTCGAGCAGGTTTTCATTTCAAACTTCTTCCCAACTCTTCCCATAAGTTTTCGATTGGATTCAAGTCTGGAGATTGGCTTGGCCACTCCATCAGATTGACTTGACGTTGTTGGAACCTATCGCTGACAAGCCGGGAAAAGTGTTTTGGGTCGTTGTTTTGTTGAAAAATCCACTCCAGACCCATTTTTGAAAATGAAAATGATATCTTAAGATCATTTAGGATATTTTTATACAAAAATCTATTCAATATTGCATCGATCTTAGCCAGGGGACCAATCCCATCATAAGGCGCTAGAATGGGCAAAAACGCATTTTCAGTGGATTCCATCTCAGTGGTTCAAAATCTTCTGGAGCGACTAAATTAAGTAAATGAAAGTTGAAACTGATGGAATTAGTCATGTTCAACGCCCGGTTGGTGCCTGATTCGATCCTAAGTACCAGATCCCGACAGTGAAACATGGAGGCGGCAGTGTGATTTTTCGGGGATTTTTCAATGCAAATGGGGTTGGTCTCCTGGCTAAGATCGATGCAATATTGAATAGATTTTTGTATAAGGATACCCTCAATGATCTTATGATACCATTTTCATTTTCAAAAATGGGTCTGGAGTGGATTTTTCAACAAAACAACGACCCAAAACACTTTTCCCGGCTTGTCAGCGATAGGTTCCAACAACGTCAAGTCAATCTGATGGAGTGGCCAAGCCAATCTCCAGACTTGAATCCAATCGAAAACTTATGGGAAGAGTTGGGAAGAAGTTTGAAATGAAAACCTGCTCGAAATAAAGCTGAAAAGTTCGAAAAATTGAAGAATTCCTGGAACACCATCCCAGCCTCAACATTGAAGAGCTTAGTTGATTCCATATCAAGAAGATGTGCAGCTGGGATTGCTGCAAATAGTATGAAAACAAAGTTTAAGATGTATTCAATGATTTAAAACAGAGTTTGAAAAATTCTGAGACTTCTTACTGATTTTATAAGGCTTTAAACTTTACTACCGGTTTTTCCCATTTTTTGCATTTTTCATTTTTCTTCAAAAAAACAAACATTTTTTGTTTGTATGGGCTAATTTTTTGAATTTAAGCTTTTTTCACCGTAAAAAACAATCTCAGAAAATTTCATGAAGATTGGTCTAGCCATTCTTGAGAAACACCAACATTTTATGGTGCTCGTATCTTTATGCACAGTACTGTATATACATATATTAATTTTGATATGGAGCTTGTTGGGTTACTGCAGTAGTGGTAATTCAAAAAATTGCTTCTTCCTCATGACCCAAAATATGAAACGTAAAAGCTTACATAATGATTGGGAAATGTTTTGGTGACAGCTGACATTGGATTCAGCAGGAATGCCGAAACTTCAGATTGAAAAAATGAGGGTTTGGTGAAAAATGTAATATAAAAGAAGTACAAAATTGGAAGACCGATGAGTCCTTTAAAAAAGTTCCTTTCAAATAGAAAAACGCTGAAAAAGAAACATATTTTAAAATGATCACAAATTTTTGGTCACCATTTTCCTGGGGCGACGACTTCACATGTTCGATTGAAAGCGAGGATAAGAACAAAACAACAGCTCATATGCCATAAACCTGAAATATTGCTTGAAGTAAGCGCGTCGCGTTTTTGCTGAATCCCTTTTTTTTACAATTTTCGCTCCAAAAATAAATATTGATTGGAAAAAAAAACGATGTTTGACACGCCCCATTTTCATTCAATTTTTGATTTTTCTTAAAACGTTAGGAAAAAATTTGTTACAAAAAATCTCACATTCCCCTTTTTCCTATTATTACGGTCGAAACTTATTTCAGTCGTCTATTAAAAATTCTTACCAAACACGAAACATCCGGTGACATAGGTGAAGCTAATGGCAAAACATGGATGAACACCAAAAATCGAATAGATCCCCGCAAAATCGGCGCAAATAATTAGACACAATGTATCCGAAAATCCTGTGAAAAAAGAACTCATTAAACCATATCTATTTTTCACCCGCTTCATTTTTTCTGTTTTTTTGTAAACGGGAAGGAATAGGAGGGGGGGGGGAGAACCCGAACTTTTGTTTACTTTTTTCAACACAATTTTATGGGAAAAAAAATTAACAAACAAACGAAAAATTTTACCCATGAAAAACATTATTTTATAACACGGCAACCGAAACAAAGATTTTGTATGAAACAGTGAGAAAAGGAGTGAAACGTAGAGAGTCTGGAAAATATTTTTGATAAACAGGAAAAAGAATTTTTTTTCGAAGTTTTTTCCAAAAATTGTTGTCACAAAAACTTAGTGATTCTTAGAATTTCATTTACAAAAAAATTTTCTTTTTGAGATTTAAAGGAGCATAAAAGTTAGTTTTGAAATTTCTTGAATATACTATAAAAAAGTTTGCCAAATGTTAAAGGAGCATTCGTTGACAGAATTCGTCAGTTTTAAAATATCTTAAAAATCAGTTCAAAAAGAAAAGAAAAACAAAACTTTTTACGAAAAACTGGGAAGGAAAATAATTTTTCTTTAAAAACAAGTTCTACCTTCCCAGGTTTCGCTTCTTTTTTCTTTATCTCTTCTTACCTGTGATACTGTTCCAATTGTTGCATAGACAATTCCTATGGGTATTTTGGACACCGTCCATGGTGATGTTCCACTACAATTGTAGAGAAACGGATCATAGAGCGGACCTCCCAAGAAGAAATGGAAGAAAACATGGGTTCCATTCATTTTTTTTCTTCTGAAGAAAAAAAATTGAGAATTTTTTTTTAAATGAGAGAGGGAAAGAGAAATGAGGGGCGGGGAAATCTGAAGAAAGAAAACTTGTTTCCTTTTTTCTGTTTTCTCGAAATTAATTAATATTTGGAGCTCGAAAAATAGAGGAGAAAGGAAAACGACAGAGCTTAAACACGTCATAAACATTATTTTAAGAAGTAAAAATTACAAAAAAAACAGAACAATTCATTTGTAAAAAAACTTTCTTTTGTTTTCAATTTTTTTCTCTCTTTTTCCTTTCATTTGAAGTGGTTTTCGTCGCTTTTGATGACAGCCTTCCACTGTTGACTGTTGATAAATCGGTGGTTTTGACTGTGCTTGGAGCTAGCTGAATTCAAAATTTTTAAGAATCTCAATTTTTGTTTAAGCAACAGAGACCTCAATATCATCTATTCCGGAGCCAATATCAAACTCTTCGTTGCCTTCCGGAAAATAGAAGACTTTTTCTAGGTCTACATTTTCGGGCCCTTCAAACTTTTTCTTTATATGATTGTCATCAACTTCGAGCGGAATATAAATTGCGCCACGCTTCTTGAATTTTGACGAAATTGCGTCCTCTCGTTCGGCTTTTCGTTTTTCCGCCAAAAATTTTCGATAATTTCGCGTTAGTGTGTCGTTGCGGCTGCTGGATAACGAGGTGCCGCTAGCGATGTTGGCTGAAAGGGCATTTTTTGCTTGGTCGTACGGTTCGGTCAGTTTATTTCCTTCGATTTTCTCTTTGGACATTACATTATCAGTCGCATCTTTGACGACTCCATCCTGATCGTTTTTTTTTGAGTCTATAACTCGGAATTTTTGTGATGAAATATGAATTTTTTGTTATTCGTTGCATAAAATTACGTTTTAACCATATCAAAAAAAATAACTGAACAATTAACAATATTGTAAAGAAACCAACAACACCAAACAGAATATTATCTTTCAAAGATCTGGAAAATGTATTTATTTTTCGTTTTCACTCATTTAGTCAACATTTTAATGTTTTTCTTTTCAAATTTCTAAAGTTTTCTTTTTTTTAATCAATTTTAAAAGTTGGATAGATGAGGGAAGAGGGAGAGGGGTGACAAAGTGTTTATGAAAAAATTTTAAAGAATTTATTTTAAGACACAAAAAACTTAAAATTTTATTATTTTTATTGAATTTGAAAAAAAACTATTAACAAGCTAACAAAAAAAGGTATTTTTGTTTTCTTTTGTTGATTTCAAATGTTATTTCTGACTATTTCAACACTTTTTTAAGAACTGACGTCAGTAAATATTTTTGTTATATCGAAATTGAGTTTGAAAAACTTTAAAAAAGGAAAAAAATGACTTACGATGATTCTATCCAATGAGTGGCAATGAAAAGATCGCAAATATTCGTGCAACCATAATAATCTGTCTCCTACAATTGATAGATCTTGGATTGATACGAGAAAAAAATGTTTTTGAATTAGATAGGTTTTTAATTGCGTACAAATTTGATGGTGTTTGCGTCCTATGTGCGTGGCTCGTAAATCTACAAAAAACGGGCGAGAAAGAAACTTAACACCCATTTGTTTGTTTTTAAAAACATTTCTTTTCTTTTCTTTTTTTTTTAATAATTTTTAATATTTTTGTGTTCAATGAACAAAAAAATTCTATATTTTGAATCTCATCATAAACATTACTCGTTGTTTCAAGCAATTTGAGATCTACGAGCGCCCTTTGAAAAATAATGAATTAAATTTTTAATGCTAAATTTTATAAAATTCGTAAGAAAAAAAAATTGATACTCAATCAATTTTTTGTATATGAACACACATTTCGAAGTACGTAGTCCAACAATTGAGCGCCAGGCAAAAATAGTTGTAACTTTTTCTTAATTTCTTATTTTTCTCTGTTGAAAACACTTGGCTTGCAGCAAGCACAATAATAAAATTCGTGACGATTTAATGGCAAAATACCAAATAAACGCAGGGAACACGCGGTGCGGTGTCACTTATCTACGTGCGGAAAAGGTTTGTTTTAAAATTGTCAATAGAGAATTATTGTAAAATGGTACTAAAATATATTAAAATGTGATCTCGCTCTATCAAACTCCTTACATTGAAGTTGTGTGGCACGATATTTTTTTAGCAAGTTTTTACCGTAGTCTCCATAAATTCTACACAACTCATTTCACTTTCCGGTGTTGTTTCTGAAGTAGAAAAATCTGTAGTTGTAGTAGTTGAAACAGTGGAAGAATCGAATGAGGCGAATATTGATAAAGTCGTCATTTTTGTGGGTTCAGTCTCCTTTTTTCGTGGATTTTTAGTTGTTGAAGTCGTTGAACTCTGACGAGTAACTAACGATGACGTCATTGAACTCCGATGTGACACTGTCGATGGTGTCGTTAAAATATGGTGGGTTACAGACGGTGGCGTCGTTAAAATCTGATGAGTGACTGACAATGGAGTTGTTGAATTTTGATGAGTGGCAAACGATGGTGTCGTTAAGTTCTGACGAGAGACAGACGATTGTGTCGTTGAACTCTTATGTAAAACTGATGATAGTGTCGTTGAAGCCAGATGAGGAGTTGTTCGTTTTGCTGTCCTAGTAGAGTCAGTAAGTGTTTTTGAAATATAACTCGAAGTCGTCCCCTCAAGTTTTCTAGTTTTTTTCGTTGAAGTTGCCTCCAACGTTGTAGCTGTCGCCATCTTAGTTGCCTCCAACGTTGTAGCTGTCGCCATCTTAGTTGGCTCCAACGTTGTAGCTGTCGCTATTTTAGTTTTCTCCAACGTTGTAGCTGTCGCCATCTTAGTTGCCTCCAACGTTGTAGCTGTCGCCATCTTAGTTGGCTCCAACGTTGTAGCTGTCGCTATTTTAGTTTTCTCCAACGTTGTAGCTGTCGTCATCTTAGTTGCCTCCAACGTTGTAGCTGTCGCTATTTTAGTAGTCTCCAACGTTGTAGCTGTCTCCAACGTTGTAACTGTCGCCATTGTTGTAGTTGTCGTCGTCGTCGCATTTTGCTTTGTCGCACTATTTTTAGTTGTGTTTTCTTAAATTGAGCAAACATTTTATTAATTTTTTGAAAAAGAAGAGGAAGGGGAGGATGTAATTACGTTTCAATGTCATGTTTGATGTAACCAAAATGAGAAGAGAAATTGAAAATATTTTTTGAAAAACTGAAAATTTGTCAAAGTGTTTTAAATAAGCTCCGTTAATATTTTCTGAAAGTCGTTTAACGTGCCAAAAATTCGCCCTGCACGTCACCAGACAACGGCACGGAAAAACTAGGCGGAACGAATTTTTTTTTTTAATTTTTGTGCGGATTATTTTGTTATCACAAACGTACGCAGCTAAATTTTTAGACGCGGAATTTAAAAAAAAACTTGCCAGTCATTATGAGTTTATGAAATTATGATAAATAACTAATTTTCAAGATAATTTTTTCAACGTTCGGTTTCACGTTCATTTATTTATTTATATTTTATTGTAATTTTAGTTTGGAAAACAATGGTGTGTGTTGTGAGAGCTACGTCTTTATATGTAGTACCGTAGGAGAATTGATTGATTGATAAATTTTATTAAAAAACAACTTTGATGACTTAAAACAGAAAAAATATTAATTTTTGAAAGCAAAAAAAAGCAAAATCCCGCATTTCGAATTAAAACAAAGAAAAATGTTGACATGGAAAAAATGGGCCAAAAAAAAATGTGTTGATTTCCAAATTTCTCAAGCAACATTCGTCTTTTTTCGAAGTTTTCGGAGAATTTCACGTCTCCGAAACATAACTGGCGGTGGCATCTAAAATTTGAAATAATTGGACCGAATTTTTCAAGGGGGAGTGGGGAGAGAGAGGGGACCTGAAAAGATTTCAGCGATATTTCATTAGCTTCCAGAATTTGAATTTGTCGATCAATTTGCTGGAAATTTTATTGAAATTTAAAAAAATAAAAAAAAGATGAACCTCAACACATGGCGATCCTTTTTTATAATTTTTCCAAACCGCTTTTAATTGATCCTAAAAAATTGAAAATTGATTAAAAATTGAAATTTGATGTAGAATTGTAAGATCAAGTGTCTTTGCTCATAAAAAACACAGACCTGTAGAGGTGTCTCAAGTCTTTCGAAGAAATGCGGAAGAGCACAGTCAAAAGCGGGCGGATTGAAGCTGTTCTGGGTTAATGGAAGATTCAAAAGAAGAAGTCTGAAAGTTAAGGAAAAAATAGTTTTACCCTTAAAACAGCGAATTAAATTTGATTTTAAATTGGGTCTCCTCGTGATTTTTTGAAGGTTTTTTCAGTTTTAGTTTTAAGTGCTCACCGTGTTTTCCGCTGCTTCTCCCAACAACTCGTTGGTCGACCATTGCCGACCCGCCGAGAATTTCGTCGCCAAATATTCGCGATTTTTCGCTGCAAATTTGGGGGAAGCGCGCTGACGATTGAAGGAATCGCGCAAATTCTTCTGCCAATCGTTTGGTTCAGCATCGCGGCTCGCTCAGCCTTTGTCATGCTCAACATCACGTTTCGAGTGCGAGCCATCTCAATCCAGCAATCCGAAGATTTCGGCTCAACATTTTTCCAAATCGTTTCAATTCTGAAAACGATGAAAAACATTATTTGGAATTTTTGCTGGAAAAAAAACTTTGTCCTGATCCTCGTCGGAAGACGTTGAGAAATCGCAGGAATTTCGCACGCAACTCGCTCGTTTTCCACAAAATCCGCGTGTCTTACGTTGAACGCGTCGAGTTGATCGTCGGCTTTTCGCTGGAATACGCAGTTCTCTTAGTTTTTTCTTATTTTTCCGAACTAACCCTTGACACGCCGGCCGACGATAATCCGCGCGGTGAAAGCATTACGGCAACAATTAGAAGAGTCCACATTTTTGGTATCTGGAACTTGAAGTAAAGATATCGTCGATCAAACGTCACAAAGATCAGAAGAGAGAAATTCTGAAAAGAAAGAAAGAAGAAGAAAAAATTGTGGTCTATTCAAACATTGGAATGATGTTCTCCGTTTTGTTTTCCTTTTTTGGTTTTTTCTCTCTCTCTCTCTCTCTCTCTCTCTCTAGAAGTAATTTTTGAGACGCAGAGAGAAGGACAAAGTGAACACACTTGATGTTTTTGAATTAGAATTTGATGGAATTTGATGATTGGTGTAATAAGAGAAACAGACAGTGAAGGAATTACTCACCTAATTTTTTCTTCGTCTTTTCCTTCTTCTGGTTTTGGTTTTAATGATCACAAATTTCGAAACGCTAGGTGGCAATTTAAAAAAATGTTGATTTATGGTGAGTCTTGTCACGAAAATGGTATGGTACTTGTGTCTTCCTTGCAATAGAAAAGTTTTGGAGAAAAAAACATGTTTTAAATGGAATTAAAGTCTGGACACAAATGATCAGTTCCATAAAGCGCTTTTTTAAAATTTGTCGAATTCAAAAAAAAAATTGGGTCTAGTCACCAAAGGAACATGTGACTCTTTAAAACTAAAATTTTTTAGGCTCCAAACTGAAAAAAAGCGCGATACTTTTTTGTAGTTTTAACTCGAAATTGTACAAAGTTGAGTTTTGACGAACATTTGAAGTGAGTAATGCCACGATAAAAAAACGAACAACACCTGTTCTCTTTTAAATAAAGTTTTTCAAAGGAATTTCATGAATTAAAACATGAAAAAGAAAAATTTGATTAATTACTTTCGATGATAATTGGAAGAGGTGGTAGAAAACAGAGGATTGTTCAAGGTTTTCGTAAAAAATTCACCAGAAAAATGTTTGATTTTAAACCATACTTGAAACTTTGAAAAATTAGAAAATATTACGCACACTGTCGAGAGAGAGAGAGAGAGAGAAAGGAGTGGGGGAGAAATCCTTTCAGGATTTTTTTCTTTCTTTAGTGAACAAACAAAATTGGTCTCAAATTTGTAGAGAAAAAGAAGAGGAAGTGATTGAGAAACGAAACAAAATTTTCGGAGTAAAAAAAGAAATTTTTGGCGAAAACATTTAAAAGACGATAAAGATCTTTTCTTCTTCTTCTTCTTCTTCTTCTTCTTTTTTTTTTGACAAAAAATCGACAGAAAAGGACGATTTTTTGTCAAAATGCCAGGAAACCTTTCAATTTTTGCGTGTTTTGGTTTTGAGATGAGAATACTTAATGACGTTTGAGTTTTAGAAAACAAAGTTACAAAATGATGAAAAATTGGTGATAATTTTTCAAGAATTATTGAAAATTTAAAGGGACATGTGAACATCTAAATTTTTTTGAGTTCAAAGGAGCATCAAAATCTTCTTCAGGCTGCACCCATCTTGAACCGCCATTTAATTCGTGATTGAACCTATTTCAAATTGAAGAGACAAAATTGATTAAAACCATGTTTGGTTTGATACCAAAAACAAAAATCGGTTGAAAATTGATTTAGGCTAAGTTTATCTTATCAAACTAAAGAAAACCCCGCACTTTTTTTTTCTTCGTTCCGAATCATATCAAAAACAGCGAAAAATCAGCTGACAGGGGATCGGCGGCTTCTTTTTCATTTTTTTTGATCAGGACCAATTTCAAAACGTTTAAATTTTTTCACAGTATTTAATGAGACAAGAATTGATCGAGGATTTTTTTTTCAATAATGCATATTTACTAGGTAGGCCTTCAAGTTTTTCCTAATTTAAAATTTATTGAGGCTGATGGTTAAAATATGTACAAACCTTATTAAAATTGAGAAATTTCAAAAAACAAAAGAAAACAATATAACGACAAAATAGAGAACAGCTGATAAAGCAAAAATGACGTGGTTCAAAGCATGAGCAAAAGCAGCATATTGAAGAGATGAATCTTCGTGCTTCGAGTTCTGAAATTCATACAAATTGTAATGAGCTGCTAACACTTAAAATTTTTTTTAGCGGTGAGGCCTTATAATTTTTGTAAAAAAAAGGAAACCTTTGGAATTGGTAGGATTGTGTTTACAACGCCGGAAAATTGAGATACCGCATGTGGGGGTGGAATATCAACACTCGATGTTGCCATTCGTTCCAAGACCAATGAAACAACGAACAGAATTGCAGTCCACGTCATGTTGAATCCGGCGTATTTGACTGAAACCAAATCAACTTGTGGAAATCGATAGAAAAAAAAACTGACGAATTGTTGGAGTGTGAGCGGTGAAAGACGGCAACCGTTGTGATATTAAAATTAGCGACAAAATTTGGGCGACAACTGAGAAGCCAAGGAGGATTGGTTGTGTTTTAGAGAGTTGAAAGAAGACGGCAGCTAAAGTGAACAGTGATGTGATCAACGATGGTAAAAGCATTTCGGTGGTGAAGTAGACGGCATTTCTTTAAAAAAAATTGAAAAACAACATTTTTTTTTGAAAAAAACCTGCGCAATGAAATGCAGAGCTCGCCGTTGTCAGCTTGAACATCGAAGGGATTTCGTCTTGGATCGGATAATTGTTCTAAAGTGAATGGCGATTCCTGGAAAATATTTTTTTTGTTATTAAATTGTAAAGCTTTTTTTGCAGAAAATAGGTTAATACAAAAATATCTAAGCAATTAAGAACACAAAAGCGTTGAATTCTAATTATACAAAAACCAAAATTTTAATTTTTCATTGGTCCATTTGCTTTTTTAATTAAAAACTTGCCACTCCGTTTGGCCCGGTGCCACCGTTATCCGGCGAATGAGAAATTGACTAGAAAAAATCAAACTAGATAAAGAAAAGGGGAAAGCTTCAGAATTTGAAAATAAAACATCTCAATTTTTCTTTTTTTAAATTAAAAAGTAACTTTTTTAAATCAAAAATGTTGTGTTCATAACTGACGTGCCCCTGAAAGGAAACTCCGCCCATTGTTATTTGCTGTGATTTAATGATAAAACGTTTTAAAAAATGATACTGATGTTGAATGTTGTTTTAATTATTTAAAAAAATGCTACACCATAGTGTACCCGTTTGTTTTTTGATTTAAAAAAAACCAAAACTCACAACAACATCGACGTCATCAATTTTCCATCCCGACACGAACGGATCAGTAGTCGATTCTCGTTCTTTGTTTTTGACACCGTCAGCAACGGTGAAATGAACTGCCAGAAGACGTTTATCATCGAACTTGTAGCAAACCTGAACATTGACAAAATTTCGTTTTTTTCTTCATCTTTTTCCAATGTTTACCCTCTGCACATCGTTCGGATAATCCTCGTATTGGAATCGGAACGGTGTGGTGAACGAGAAATCAGACCAAAGATAAATTTGACCAGTATAATTAGCAGCCAACACTTTGCTTGTCACCTGACCCGGATTTGATGTGGATCCGCTGAAGAAAATGGAAAAAAATTTGAACACAAACACATTTTTTTTAAAACCCATTAATTTGAACAATATTTGGGGTCCAAATTTGGATCCAATAGAAATTCAACCAGCTCAATCCCCACTGATCTTTATCCCATGTTACCATTGTGTCATTCCAGCTCTAGAATTTTTGATAAGGAATCAAAAAATAAAATGAATCGATATTTACCAGAACGAATCGGCCAAATACTTTGACATTTTGTCGACGCTCATCAATTTCCACATTATTGATGCGAACACTTTCGACGCGTACGACTCGCGTTCGATTCTCGGTCGCGTTTTTGTAGGTAGATTGAATGTGTGTGCGAAGTTTCCAAGCTCGATCACCGCCTTGACAACTATGACATGATTTTCGGCAATTCGCCATCATCCAAACCGCGTTCGTCGAACACTCGCCAGTCGCTGCCCACTCACCACATTTTGCGTCGGCATCTTCGCAGCCAGCCGCGTTGACTGCTAAACGTTTGTTTTCAATTGAATTGTGATACGTGATTTTAGAATATTTTTAATAAATATGAAGAAAATTTTTGTAATCATGACAAGACCAACTTTTTGAAAAATGCTCTCAAATTTTCTATTATGCGCCTTCAATGGGTAGTTTGAATTGCAACGCATAACTTCTAATTAAAATGTGAGCAACAAAAACTGTGCGTGAAATTCAGCGTAATCTCAGCTTTTTCTAATCGTGCATTTTACTCTTTTCAAACAACAGTAATCTGAAACCTTCTTCAAAAGTTAACTCGGCACCGACTTTTTTCCATTTTTAAAATTCAAAAAAAAACATGACGGAAAATTTCGGGATTTTTTAAAACTGCGTATCAATTAAATCAATTCAAGGGTTGCCAAGCAGTCCAAAAAAAAATCTAGTTTTGTCAATTCTTTCATTTTTTTTTTAAACCGACCTGTTGTTGTTGCAACAACCAATGATGTTGTCAGAATGAGAAGCCGAAGCATCTAGAAACGGTGAATATTTGATAAAAGAGAACAAATGTTGTCTTGGAAGCAATGAGGAATAGTAAATCAAAAAAAAAAGATTCTGAGGAATAAATAGAAAATTTCTTTTTTTTTCAACTTTCTCTGCCCTTTTTTCACCAAATATTTTTTGTTTACAAAATTCAATTTATTTTTGACAAACAAGAAAATTGATTTCCTTTTTATTTTGATCGATCAATTTGTTTGTAACCTTTGCCTTGATCAAACCATGTTTCACTTTTTATTTTTATGAACTTTTCTAAAACTGGGAAACAGTAATAATTGTACAAAAACTGATATTTCTTCATCAAATTTTTATGAGGCGCAATTTAAAAATTAGTTCATGCGCCTTTAATTATTACTGTAATTTATTTTTAAAGTTTGAAACGCTCAAAAATAATGTACACAAAAAAAAATCACAAAAAATAATAAAATTAACATTTTAATAATACGCAACCGAATTATTTAGATTTTTTATATTTTTTTAACTTCATTTTTATCAAAAACTTTTTTAGCTAAACTAACTGATGTACCTTTTCTTTCTGACGTTTTTTTACATTCTAAATTTTGTAAAACTTGGTATTCGTTGCGGAGCACAACTTTTATGCCTAGCGATGCGCCTTTAAAGTTTTGTTTTTCGCCAAAATAAAGCCAAACTTATGACAAAAAAAAACGCGAAAAATAGAAAGCTCTCAATTTTCGTTGCGAGACCCAACTCAAATTTTGCAAAATCATTGAAAATTAATTAAAAACTAAAATTTTTTTAAACTGCCTAAAACAAACCACAGATGCTAAAAAAAGAAAAAATCGTTGGCATAAACAAATCATAAAAAAGACACATAATGCTAATGATGTTGATGATTATTTGACGAAGGATCCATCGTACGCCTTCTCATATTATTTCTACTGGGGGAAAAACGGGTCGGTAGTGGCTGCTGCTGCATTAGCAGATACAGAAGACAAGAAAGAAAAGACGAAAAAGAAGCAGAAGGGAACGGAGGAGGCTAACAAGCCTCCTCTGGTTTATTTTTTCGGACATCGAGAAAAAGATGTAACAGGTCTTCTTCTTCTTTTTCTTCTTCTCCTTTCGGCGGCTTGTCTTTTCGAAGAAAAAATGATAAGGCGCTTCATCATCCTTTATCCTATCACGAGATGAGAGCCTGTTTCTTTCTTTCACAAAACAATTTTTTATAAACAGCTTTGGCAAGGTGAAACGAAGCAAAAAAATGGTTGATGGTCATCAACACACCTGAAGGAAGGGAAAGATTTTGTCGAAAACTAATTGGGCATGGTTTGGAAAGAAACGAAACGAGAAAAAAATGGAGGGAGAGAGAGAGAGAGAAAATAGAAAGAGAGAATCCGGTTTTCATTTCTTTCTTTTTTTGTTTTAAAAGAAAACGTCGCTTCTGATAAAAAGAATTTGAAAACAATAAAATGGAAATAAATCGGTTGAATAGGACTTTTGATATAAATCAAACTTTGGAAAAAAATTTCGCTTTGAGCTTTTCTATCTAGCTTCATCAAGAACCGGAAACAAACAAAATTTTGCACTTTCTTTTCTACGAACCAAAATACGAAAGAAAAGGAACGTTTTTTCTGGTCTCAATACGAACATTCTTTATTCCAAGTTTTTAATGGGGCGACGTTTTGAACAAGAAAAGCTTCGGTCTTAAAACGAAAAATGCACCACTTTTTCTTTTTGTTTTGCTTTCGAGTGATAAATCATTTTTTTTAATTTTTGAAGAAAAAAAATTCAACAAGATTTGTGCCACAGTGCTACATGGGATGCCACGTCTCATCAGATGGGCGGTTCGAAAAATCCGATTTTGACGATTTGTGGAAAAAAATTAACCAATCGGAAAGCGGGCCGGGAAAAGTGTCAAATTCGAAATCATCTTATACTGGAAGGTTCCCAATAATTCAGTTTTCAAAAAAAATTTTTTTTTGTAGTGGCTGGAAAATTCTGCGGATTATTTTAGTCACGACTTTTAAAGATTTTCGAAACGAAAGAAATGCGGTTCTTGAAATGGTGAAAGATGGCAATAAAATTTTATGGTTGAATGAAAAAAATTTCAGATTGAAAATCGCCTACAGCCAATTGCAAATGATAAAAAAGTTTTTGTTCAACTTGAAGATTTCAATTTTGTAAATTTTTTTTAATTTAAAAAATTGCTTTTCTGATTTTTGAAGGAATATTTTTGGTTTTTTTTTATTTAAAAAATAGGAAAAACTCAAATTTTAGTTTTTTCGAGTCGTAAAATAAAGCTGGGTGTTGCCACAAAAAAATTGAGACTTCTTCAGGGTTCTAAAGCTCATCTGGAAGAAGCCACATCAATTTATGTCATTGAGAAATTTGTACAAATCGCGAAAATTCATTCAGATTTTTGCGTTTACGTTCATTTTTTAGGGTTTGTTTTTTTTTATATTTATAAAGCAGCATTAACACCTCCAGAGCATTCACTCTAAACCCCTCTAAAATTTCATGGTATATAGTTTAGCACCACCATACTGTATATAAATGTTCCCAAATTATGTGAAAATCTCAAAAAAAAATACTTTTTTTTCTCTAAATATTCCGTTTTAGAGAATGCAGTGGCTACCAAATCGACGACTCGTTTACAGACCACAATTTTTTGAGCAAAAACCGTTTGAGCATCGGCCAAACAATTTCAGAAGTTTTTCTCCAGCTTATTGGTATTCATCATCAAAATTGTAAGCTTCTGTTGTGACATGTCAATCTGAAATTTAACATTTGAAATGTTTTCAGCAATTTTTCTGCATCGAGACCCTGGATTTTTAGATGAGTTGCCATTTAATATGTTAAACTTCATTGATGGTCCGTCAAACCGAGAAAGAGCCATTTATATGGCGGAGATGATTAAAAGATCCGTGTCTTCATCGAAATTTTTCAATTATTCGGTTCGAACTTCTGGAATTAACAATACGCATTTCAAACACATTCAATTTGTTGATTTAACATCAGCAATTATTCCAATCGAAAGTTTGATTGAAACAATTCTTGATGATGTTGATAATCCAGATGAAACAATTTCAAAAAATCAACAAACAACTAACAAGATAAAAATCTCCAATGAAATTTCGACATCAATCGAAGCTGCATTAAAATCATCATCACCAATTCTGATTCACGGCGATTATTCAAGCGGCAAAAGCACACTTCTTCGCGTCATTTTTAATCGTCACGCTTCGAACTCGATATTGATCGAATGCCGAGATGGGATGTCAATGGTTGATGTTCGGAAAGAAGTCGACACTAAAATAAAAGTAGTAAGATCATCAGATTCTGTGAGCGTGCAGGGAAAGTGCCGAAACAAAAAAAGAATAATGTGCCTGTGGAAGTAGCCTGTTTTTTTAGACTTTGCGCGTGAACTTCGGTGTATAATGATTTAGAATTAGTGCACAGTTGCACATATTTTCAACAACAGTAGTCCATATTTTATCTTACTTCTTGGAATTTTTTTTAGTCATTTTAGTTTTTTTTAATCGTAATTTATACAAAAATTCAATTAAAACAACCCTGAAGTATTCATGAGTTTCTGATGAATTTTTAATTAAAACATGTTTCTATTAATTATTTTTTAAGAAACTGGAAAATGTCACAAACTCGAGAAAGTCAAAAATCACTCTTCTCATCGACAATCTTCATCTTTTAAAACCTGAAGATCAAGCGAATCTTTTACGAAATTTCCCAAACATGAATCTGATCGCTACCTCTCGCAAAATCGATAAAAATGAAACGATCGGCATCGTGATTCCGATTCGCGAGATGGATGACCAGCAGGCAATCAGCGAATTGGCCAAATGGTTGGGAAACGATTCGCTGCGAGCGGCGACAATTATTCGGCAGACTCGTCAAGAGTTGGCGCAACGTCGCAAAAGTGTGTCAACTGTTGAGGATGGTGTCGAACGACGACCGACAACAACAACGCCGATCGTATCGAAAAGCTGGACATTTTTGAAGTGTCGCGTGATCGCAAAAATCGCATCCAATGGATCGTCAGATGATAAATGTGCCAAGCTTGCTCAATATTCAACAATCAGGTAAAAATTCAGAAACTATTTTAAAAAATATATGTTTCCTCCGCTCAGAGTCGTTGAAGCTGACATCTCCCTAATGGAATCTGACAGTCGTGGTCATTTGCTTATCGCCACACTATCCTATTTATCCATAATTCAATCAGGACTCACAGAGCTCGAGCTCCGTGCTCTTCTTGCCGATGAGCTCACCGCTTTACCATTGGCAATTCATCGTAGTTTCCGTAATCTTCCATTTGGTTAGTTCCATCCCTCGCTACCCTTTTCAATTCTTCCAACATTATTCCGATTTTCAGATTACTGCGCCGACCAGTTCGGCTCAATTCCACAAATTGCACCGCTTCGCTGGTGGTTCATCGTTTACCGTCTCGAGCATCTTCTGAATTTCGACGTCAACTATCAACTAATCAGTTTATCAGAAGCGTGTCAAAGAGTTTCGAGAAAAAAGTTGATTTTAATTTACAGATTTTCGTGCAAATTCTCTTTTTTTTCAGATTTCTCAGAATTCCTCAAAGTTTGGAGCATTTTAAGAAACGAATTCGTCATGTGCTCATTGACAGAAAACAACTAGATATTATTGATACAAGAAGACGGAATGAAATCATACAATTTTTGTGAAAAAACGCTTTATTTCAAGCCCTAAAATGAATGTTCTAGAAAAAAAATGACACAAAATTCAATGAAATAAAATTGACAACAATCTAAGAAATTGTTTGATCTAGCGATGTTTTAAACAGATTCTGTTGACGCTGAATCATCGAGACGAGTTCGGTAAATGTCTGAAAAAGAAAACTTTCAAGACGGCTTTTTGACCAACGGCTTCTCACCTCATGAACATTGTCGTTCAATTTTGCCGAAACCTCAAGAAACGGGCATCCGATGGTTCGAGCCAACTTCTGACCTTCAAACGATTCGACTTCGCGACGGCGCTCCTTATCCTTTTTTGATCCGACAAGAACGATTGGCTGCTGAAAAATAGTTTTGATTAAAAAATAGTTTCCTTTTCTTAAATTACATTATGTTCTCGTCCATTTTCTAAAAGCTTAAAGATTTCAGCCGCTTCATAGAATGATTGGCGATTCGCAATTGAATACATGATGATGATGCCATGAGCCGATGTGAAACTTTTTTGAATATTCTAAAAACTCAAAAATAAGACTTGTTCCAAGTCGGAACGACGTGATTTTTCTCTTACCATTCCATCAACAATATCAATGATGTAGGAGTCGGCATCGTCGAGCTCATTGAGCAAGTCGGGAAACATTATTTCATTGCTGTATTGGACGCGAGCCAGACACGTTTTGCCAACTCCTCTCCCTCCGAGAACCGCAATTTTGCACTCGTGAATTGAGAAACGATCCTCGTCGAGTCGTCTGCCACTAAAAATACTTTTATTATGCCGCAAGAAAACCAAAAACAAAACAACTTTTTGTTGGTGTCAACCGAAGTGTCGTTCCATCGAAAACTTTTAATGTTTCTCAGGAAATTGTCTAGCTCCAAATTCGGGATTGGCGCCATTTGACTCGCCGCCGCGCCGCACACCAAACATTTTGGTGTTCGATAAACAATTATTGTTGATGATTGTGGCGTCGCCGTCGCCGTCGCCGTGGACGATGATGATGATGACGTAATCATCACACAACTGCTGACACCCATCCGTGGATGCTGACGACGTTGAGAATGCGAATTCATCTGTCCTCCAGTTAATGTTGAAGATGCACAATTCTCAATGTGCACTAATTGTGCGCAGCAGGTGAAGCATAACGAATGACCACATTGAAGGCTGACCGGCTAGAAATATGGAATATGAATCAATGAGATTAGTGAGCAAAATGACGAAAGAGAAGGAAAGGGGGAGGGGGGAGGGGAGAAAAAAGCACTTGAACTCATTGCTTTATTATCCTCCTCCTCCGTCTCAATTTTTATTTGAATTTTTATTATTTTCTCGTCAGGAGACCGAGAAAAAACTTGCATACAGCTTCAAGTTTTTCTGCTTTTCACTTGGGGTGAGATTAGGAGAAAAAGTACTATTTTTTGCTCCCCACCCCTCTCTCTTAACCTTGCTTAAATTTGGTTAGAGCAGAAAAAAAAGTTCAGAAGATAAAGGGTGAAAAGCGAAAAACCGGTTTTCAGGGTCTCAAAACAAAGGAAAGAAAAAAATTGTCTTCCCTTTGTTTTTCTAAAAAAAATCGCCACGGATGATGATTTTCTTCCAAAAAAAAAAAAAAAGCTTTGAAAAAAAATCGAAACCTGTTCGAACATTCGATGACAATGCGGGCAGACGCCGGCCGGCAAAACTTGGAGACCGTAGGTTTTCGGCTGTCGATGATGGCCGTCGGTTGACGTCGATTCTTCGTCGGACGAGTACGATCCGGCACTACAGTAGTCAGAGTGCGATTGGCGCGATGAGCATTTGGAGCTCGTTGACATTCTATAATTTGAACAGAGAGAATTATTGTGAGCCCTAATATGTTTAATTGAGATAATCGAAAGACGACGAATAATAAATGAGAATATGGGGCGTGGCTTAAAAGAGGTGGAGAGACAATGTACATAAGAAGAAAAGAGGGAGATAGGAGGGGTACCAATTAGGCATGCCACCAACTTTCGATAGGAGGGAGGAGGGGGAGTGTGGAGAAATAATTTAAAATGATCAGAACGAAATAGATCGTTGCGGATCGGAAAGGAAGCTCGAAAGAGAACAAAAGAAACAAAATTTTGAATAGAAAACTCAATGACCGAAAAATGATTGTGATTGCTCTTTTCTCTTTTCAGCCGACGACGACGACACAACAAATTTTGCACTAATTAGGAGTTGTTTGAGTTTCGGATCAATCGAATGAGCTGGATTTAACGAAAAGAAGAAGAGCAAGAGAGAAAAAGAGAGAGAGGGAGAGAGAGAGAAAGAGAAAGACAAAAATAAAAATTTCAAAAAACCAAAAAAAAGCGGAGACGTCAAGTCGGTTGGCTATAAAGAACAAAATTTGATGATTCATCTGGAGGAAGGAGAAGAGAAGGGTATGAGAAAAAATTGTAAATTTTGTTGCCTTATTCCTTTTAAAGGCGGCTTCGACACTTGTAGCGGCGGCTGCGGCGGCTTCTGTTTCATTTCCTTTTTTAAATATTTCTTCGGTAAACAAAACGAAAGGCAAATGTACATCATTTCTTTTTTTGAAACCAAAGTGGGTGTTAAAAGTTGATCCAATGTTCAAATAGGCGGAAAAGTTGCAGATTCTGATCAGAGAGTCACAAAGAGAGAGAGAGAGAGAGAGAGAGACAGACAGACAGACAGACAGAGAAAGAGAAAGGGAGAAGCCGATGACACTCACTTGAGTCACACCATCAGATGACACCTCGTCTTTCTTTTCAAAATATAATCAAATGCTACATCGGAAAAGCGGTTAAATAAAATTTCAAAAAAACAATTTGTTTCTACAAATTAAATGTATTTAAAGGGGAATTTCAAAATTTTGGGTTATCGTGGTAGGACACAACTTCAATTACTGGTTCAACAGCCTGAATTTGAAACAAAATATTTAATTACGGTTTTCGTGTGGAGACACAGACGCTTTACCCTTCCTAATTACTGTCTTAATTTCTTGTTGTTAAAAACTTTTAACAAAGAACGGAAAAAAGGCAGGCGGCTAGTAAAACAAATTCGAAAATCTTCGCGCCAAAAACAAATTATTTTCAAATTGTCAATGGAGCAACACAAATAATTTGTCTCGCAACGAATCGTATTTTCGTAAAATTTGAAAGAAAGAAAAAAAAGGACAAAAAGGTAACGAGAAGCGTAAAAATGACCGAAAATGAGGTTGACCTAATGAAAAAGAGAATAAAATTGACAAATTTGCATTCATAAATTCATCAAAATGAATCGCCTCGATTTGTCACTTTTTGTTCGGCGATAAATATCAAACAAATCTACCCGAAAAAGCGCCGCGGGTGGTCGATCGATCGATTTTTGTTATCTGATCAAACGGCAAAATTTCGAACATTTTCAAAATTTAAAATTCGACGAAACAAAAAAAATCTTTAAAAGTATTGTTTATTTTTTTTTTGTTTAAAGCAAACGTCAATAGAAATGTGCCATAAATTTTATGGTGGAGAGCCGGCCGGACAAATTTTTCGTTGTTGATAACAAATGAGCATCGACAACTGACGGACGACGTCCGACGTCCGACGATGATGGCGGTGTTCTCGAAAAGAGCGAGGAGACAGATGATGATGGTGATGACTATCGTCATTTGCAGATGGTATTTTTCAGTCATCAACACCAATCCGCCAGTATCATCGTGATATTGAGAAGCGATAAATGGCAAACGAGACACCATTAAAACAGGAAAAAGGAAGAAGAAGGAGACGACGATTAGATCAATTTTTATGAGATACATCATTTCTCTCTATCTATCTCTCTCTCTCTCTCTCTCTCTCTCTCTCTCTCTCTCTCTCTCTCTTTTTTTTTTTTTTTTCATGCCTACCGTAATCATTCAATTGTCAATATTTTATCTGCTTTGATTTATTCATTTCAACGAGCCAAGCCAACGGCGGTGGTATACCAATCGCTGATAAGCGGGGTAAATTTCAATGTTATACAATTTTTAATTTCCTCTGGAATTCTTTACGAACATTTCTGCTGGAAACACCAAAGATCCCCCACTTCACATTTACGAAATTAATTTTTTAACTTAATAAAAAACGAACATTCGTCCGTAGGACACATTCGGAAAAAAAGTTTGCAACAAATTAGATACATCAACATATTTCTCTGATTTTCTCTTTAATAACTACCGTAATAAAAAAAAAAGAAAAAAACAAAAACAGGTGGAATTTCGTGTCGTAAACATTCGGATTGACGTGAAAATCCGGAAAATCCGCAATCAAAACATTGATAGATCCGGAATTAAAAATGATCGCAGATGGTTCGTTTATCCCTCCTTAACCACTTCTCTTTCTTTCTCTCTCTCTCTCTCTCTCCTTCTCTCTTCCTCTGTCCTTCTTTTCTCAAGTTAAACAGGTGTCTTTCAAATCAAATCCGAAGTGGAAGTGCTTAAAAGGAAAAAATAACTTTTTTCCGACTGTTTTCTTTTCTTCCCTTTTTTGGTGGATGTTACCACCTGTGTAAACTTTGTCATTAAATCAATCAATAAAAGTTTCATTTTTCTCCTAGTTTCGAATTAGAAAAAGAAGAAATCGCACTAATATGTAAATATAAGTCTAAAAAAGAGGAGGTAGGAGAAAAAATATTACAACTTACCCTTCAACCCTTTTATTCAATCCCTCCTTTGGTACTGATGGAACGCACCGGATTGGATTACAATTTGAGGTTTGATAGGATTGACCGTGATTATATATTTAGCCATTCGAAACGACGTATTAATATCATTCATAAACAAATTGTAAATACGATCAATGGGTAAAGGTGGAGGAGGAGGAGAAAGAGAATGGTGACTGGTAATCTGATGCTCATTTTTTCTCTTGCTCTCCATAAGTGTCCCCCATCTTTTTTACTTTTACTAATATGTATTAATTAATCGTTAATGGAAATTTTGCTAACTGGAAAAAAGAGGGGGGGGGGGGGGGGGGAAGGGGAGGACTATTTCTCTGGGACCATAAAGTTTAGGTCGCAGGAAAAAAAGGAAGGGTGAGAGGGGCGGTTGGAGATTTTTGAATTTCGGTTCGATAGTGAATAACCCTCACTGTTAGTGTTTTGATTTGGGTCTCGGTACGATTTTTACAATACACAACTGTTTTGCCAAACATTACGTAGTTTGATTTTTCGAGCTGATTTCCATTTTGATGAAAAAAGCAGACAAAAATTCTGCAAACACCAAACTACAAGAAAAAAATTCGAGCATCGAAATTGTCGAAAAATCTCAATAAAATTATTGTTTTATTTGACTTCCGTATTAGATGGACCCAATTCATCGAATAAACAGTAACTTTCCTTTCCCCTCCTATTTTCTTCACTTCCCGTTCACTTTATGAATTGCGTCACAAATTTTTTGGTAAGTTTTGATTGAAAAATGTTCAACGCAACTTGTCAAATATTGCGCAATTCTTCAAAATCCATGACAAGAAATTGCCAAACCCAAATTATTTTTTGTTCGCTTCACTCTCTCACTGATTGTTCAATTTAGATTCAATTAGAGTCGCGTTTCGTTTTCGGTTCAAGGCCACCCACGCATCGAATAGTCTTTTTTCCCCTACTAAGAAAAAAAGGGGGGGGGGGAAGGGAGAGAAGTATTACTGTAGATATTTTAGTGGCTCGATGAAAAACGGCGGTAACCTTGATGATGCCCGTGTGGTTGATTTGACACCCTCTTCATTCACCATCTTCCACCAATTTAATTTTCAATTGTTTTGTTTTCTCCAAACCCCAATTAGACAAAAGAAGTGTGGAGATAGGAGAAGGGGGGGGGGGGGGTCGAATATAAAATAAATTTGAAAACTATGAAATGGCGCCAACCTGGATATTGACCTGACCTACAATTTTTTTTCCACTGCGACGGAAAGAAAAATATTCAAATAAAAGGAAAAAAAGAAAACAATAAATAAAAAGAAGAGAAAAAAGTTGTTTTTTAATTTGAATGAGGCAGAAGACAGGTGGATTTTAGATATTTTGTGGAATAGAGGAGAAGAGTGAATCGTAAAAAAGTTGCGCAAGATGTGTCGAATAAAAAGAAAACAATTTTATTTATTGATTGATAGCGGTGCTCTTTTTCTTTGAGCTCATCTCACATAATATTTTTTGCATCATTTATTCATTGTTTTGCTTACGCTTTGGTTTATCAATTTTTTCATATCATGAAGATAGGGAATTTATTGATTTTTTTCAAAAAAACAAATGATTATAATTTTTTTAGATATAAATATTTAAAAGCGGAAAAACTGTTTTGTCTAATTCAGTTTTTTCAATTTAAAAGCGGGAAGAAAAGTGCACAGAAAAGATGATGTATTTTTGTCTTTAAAAATTTTAGGTATTTAGTTATTTTAGGACAAGAACTTAGAATTTTTTAAATTTAAAGGCACATGGAAAAGTACGGCAATTTTCCAGTTCACGTTTCTTAAACAGATCTTTTCCAAATTAAGAAAAAAAACTCACGATAAATAAATGTTTGATTCTATCCTATTTCTTCTTGAGACCCAAGAATGCGGATTTTCCCAAATCATCTTTCAACAAACAAGTTCAATTAATGATTTTATGGCCAAATTTCCTTGGAGCAAAAAGTCTGAAATTGATGATCGATTGATGTTAATGATGAATCAGCAATTAATGAATACCCATTATTTTAAATTTATTGAGCACACGAGAGCAAATAATATAGAGAAGTGCATTGAGCATCTGATAACTTCCTTGGAGCATGAATTAAATGGTGCTAATTGGATGATGACACCTTCTTATGATATTTATTGATTTTTATTTTAATTATATGTTCATGTATTACAGTAACCCGCAAAAATATGCTTTTTTTTTTAAATTTTTTTTCAATCTAATAATTGTTTTGATGTAATTTAAATTTTCAATTTCAGCTGGGAAAGCTAGAAAATAAGAAAACTTCTCGCCAGATTTCATGCTTTTTGTGCGCACACTTAGATTTTGCTGAGCACACATCAGCAACCCCCAATTTTGAATTTTTCGATTAAAATTCTGTTCAAAACCTTAAAATCTTTTATAATATCCAATACATTCACTAATCTTGCGACGAGGAATTTAGAAACTCGTTGAGAAATTAATGACTATTATTCGGGATATTTTTATGTATTATTTGATAAAAAATTTTGATTAGAAAATAGAAAATGGATAATCTATGGATTTTTTTTTAATTCACGCTAATCCATATTTATATTCCAAGATCGGCAAAGCTTTGTGAGTCGATTTGTGAATCATTTCGTTTTCCTTCGAGCCAATAAGTTGTCATCGGCTCTTTTCCCTGAAAAAACAATAAAAAAGCAAAAGTAATGAGATGGGAAAAAAAAACCTTCGTCTCAACAACACCGCGTAGCACAATTCGATATTCTGGATAGAAGCAAACACAAAAATCTCGGGCCGCGTCGCTCATCTGAATTCGTTCGGGTTCGCTTGTCGACTCCATTCTGGACGCCACGTTAACCGTGTCGCCGAATAGGCAATAGCGCGGCGCTGTCAAACCGACGACGCCCGCCGCCACAGTGCCCGTATGAATGCCGAGACGAATGCGTAGGCGAACGTTTCGACGATGTGGTATTTCGTATGTTTTGAGGAGAAGCATCAAATCGATGGCGGTGTCACAAATGCACGAGATGTGCTCGTTGCCGTTCTCTTCGGGAATTCCTGAGACAATCATGTAGGCATCGCCGATCGTCTCAACTTTATAAGCCGAATGTCGATTGATGGCATCGTCGAATTTTGAATAAATGTTGTTTAACATGCTCACAACTTCTAATGGTGTTGATGACGAGCAAATTGTCGTGAACCCGACAATGTCGCTGAAATTTCAACATTTCAAGAAAACTGGGCTGAAAATCTAGAAATTTATTGATTTTTGTCACCTGAACATGACGGTTGCCATATCAAAAGTCTTTGGCGGTACCGATCGGCCCATTTTCAATTCATTCGCTACATATTTTGGGAGAAGCTGACTTAACAATTTATCAGCTTTCACGTTGGCTTCTTCCAACATACTGGTTCGTTCGATGACAAGCTTCTCAAGATTGTTCGCGTATTGTTCCATAATTCGCATCATTTGATCAACCAGTGATCCTTTTCTAAAAAAAAAGTTTTTTTTTCATTTCTCTCTCACTTTTTCTTACACTTTTAAATAATTTTCAGTGTTTAGACGAACACGTCGTATTGATGGCCGAACTTCAGGTTTCTCGTTCCAACAATCCAGAAGGAGAGCGACAATATCCGGATGAATTTGACTTCGATCATGAATTGTTGGCCGAAATGTTTTTGTGCCGTCGCGAATATAATCAATGACTTCCCCAATGTTGGTGCCGTTTGGGAATGGAAGACTTCGAAAAAGTATCTCGTGCATCACCATTCCAAACGAGTAAATGTCACCCATTTGTCGTCTCGCCTGCGATTGTCGCACCCAATTCTGATCGTTTCGTCTTGTTCGATTCGCTTCGCGACTTTTAAGCATCTCAGGCGGCTGATAGAGAATGCTCGTCTTTTGTGCCGAACCACTTTTTTCGTCATTCTCTTTGAGTGATTCTGTTGAAATCAGTCCCATTTTTTCCCAGCGTTCTAATGGATTTGCAATGCCGTAGTCGGTGAGCTTGATCATCCAGTTTCGATCGATGAGACACGCCCATGGTGTTAGTGAACCATGGTAGCCGATCACTGACGAGTGAAGATATTCGAGACCAAGTGTTACGTCTCGAATGAATGCTCCGTGAAATTTGGCGTCAAGTGTGACGCTAGGATTGTAGATCATGTCTTGAAGGGTTCCACGGGAACAAAACTTCCATAAAACGACCATTTCCTCTTTTTCATTGAACGACAATCCGAGAAACGGATTCAGATTGTCATGAATCGCCTGCTTCATCTGAAACAAACATTAATCAACATTTTTCTTGTTGTTTTTTTTTTTTTTGAAAAATCGCAACATTAAAACAAAACCTGTGTTAGAAGTTGAAGATCTTCGCGTGAGAAGGTAATAGGTCGACGTTGTGGATAAAGATGGAATGAAGCATGCGTGTTGGTGCCAATAACGGCATGATGCTTCACAAACATGCTCATATTTGACAATTTTGTGCGGCTCGATCCAATCGACAGCATCGATTTCACTTCATCTTCGTTGATGACGCGAAAATCGTCTCGATAGATTCGCCAAGACATATTTGCCAGCGCCCGATTTTCACTGAAAAAAAAACAAAACCAAATTTGCCAATCATAAAATCTGATTTCTACCAGAATCTGCAAATAAAGAATGCGCAGAGAATAACGATGACAATGAGCAAAATCAATGAGCCACCAACAATGATGGTGGTGTAATCGCAACGCTCATTTCGATAACCACACGCTGGCTCATCGGAAGGTAATCGCCCATCCACCGACAACCAGAAACCAGTGGAAACATCAGTTACTGTTAAATCGAAGCATCCATTTTTTTTCTTGAGACCATCACAATTGCTTAATAAATGTGGCTCAAGCTCGCTGACTTTTCGCACCGTGTCGCTGTTCGATGGCACAAAAAATGCGGCATAGATTGGTGCTCTTTCAGCAATGTCATCCATTAAAACGTTTCCAGATGTGGCGAGACCTTAAAAGAAAAATAGAGGAAAGCCAAGTTGAGAAATAACGAGATTAAACCAACCTGGAAATGACATTCGCCGCATTGCGTTCCAAACTGATTTTCCATCAAGGTATGCATCTTCATTGTTGGTCTCATTCATTACTGCTAGAACTGATAGGGCATATAAGCGAAGAGCATCATAGAGATGAATATATCCATAAATATTTTTCTAGATTTATTGATTTTTTTTTAAACCCAAACATTATATTCTGAGTTCGTCGTGGCGACACAATGTGGACAGAAAGTAGTTTTTGCAAGAAGCTCTTGCTTTGATATAATGAAAACGTTTGAAAGTTAAAAATTCCAAAAAAAAATTTGACCAAGATTTTTGCATATCATTAAATGAAGCATGCGCTTCTAGAATTTACAATTATTTGCCCACTTTTTGGTGCCTCGTCAAAAACAGAATATACAATTAATTTTAATAATTATTAGACTTTGTATGCATCTGTTTCCAAACGACTTGGCCTATTTTTTCGAGCCGCAGTTATATTTCAATCGTTTTGAAAAAATTCGTTTCATTAAATATTTCATTACCATTTCTAGATCGTCAATCGATAAACCATTCGCCTCGATTTTCTCACGAAACGGCGTCACTAAAGTGTTGTCGAATCCATTGAAGTCATCAATCTGAAAGAAAAACGTCAGAAAATGACTAACTTCTTGTTTAAAACTTACAATAACCGTGTTGGCAAAATGATCTTTGACATTTTGTTGATATTCGCCGTCATCGCCAAACCACGGCGCCGCATCTTTCGTTTCAGTCTGGAGCCACGGAAGAATCCAGACGTAGTCGGCGTTGTTTAAACCGGACAATGTGACAGCCTGCATGAACTCTTTCGTCATCTCTCGTGTTGATGAAAATGCACAAATTACGACTGGAATTGTTTTTTTTTTTTGATTAAAAAGACTTCGTTTTCAGAAAAATGATCTCAACTTCTTGCGTTTTTTGATAATTCTTCGAGCAGCCCACTGCTCATTATTGATTTTGCATTTGTGAACTCTTCAAACATAATTTTTTTGACAACTGTGACACCACGCGCATGAAACACTTCTTCAAAAGAGCTGACTCGTTCGAATGCTGTTGCTCCGGTGTTTGTCACAATTGCCACCTTGAAATTTAAAAATAATTCAAAGCATGTACGATATTGAACCGATTTACTTTTGTCCATCCATAATGTTTAACAAGAGCTGCAGTCGCTTCAGATAATGAATTGGTGGTTCGAATCGAGATGCGAGCCAAAGTTTTATAAATTGATTTATCGGAAAACGCGTTCGACGATGCCATATAACCAATGATCGGAATGTTCCAAAACGTTGCCATTTTTGCGACGGCGTCCAATTCTAAAGTTAAAAATAAAATTCTGAACTGATATTGTAAAATTTGCTTACCTGTGTTACAGTAGGGGCCAAGAAAAGCGCGAACACCTTGAACGTGATACATGTCGGCGCCAACGGCGACACCTTCAAACGCTTCACCACACCCCATTTGATTAATTATTCTGAAATAATCTGAAAATGTTTTGAAGAGAAACAAATTTAAAAAAAAACAGACTCAATATCGAAATTCTCATTGATGACACCTTCAGCTATAAGTTGATTACGTGAAAGCTCCAGAATCTTATCGCTGTTTTTCATAGCGCCAATTGCGCCAATGTGTCCCACTTTAACCTGATAAAAAATTGATATTAAAAATTTAATAATCGAAAAAAGAACAAATCGGGACCAACTTTAACATTGTCGCATTTCTCGACGAGAAGGAAAAGCAGAAAAGAAATTCGCCACATCATCATCGAACTGCTCAGAGCTCTCTTCTTTTTTTGCATTCAGCTCGGAAAATGAAATGAAATAGAAATGCTCATCAAAATTTAGTGTGGATTATTTTATCAATGCAATGCGGATTTTAAACGAGGATCGGATTTGATGTCGACAAAATTCGGGCAATCGGATTTGGTCTGTCATATTTACAAAGATATTTTTTGAGTGTCGAAAGCGAGGGACGCTCTGAAAAAAACGTGTTTTCAGGGATTTTTAATCGGAGCATCGTTAGACACCTAACATAAGTATATTTCATTCTTTTTTTGTTCATTAATTTTTCCAATTTTTAAAATATTTAATTAATTGAAAAAATATCACGAAATTAATTTTTCGACCTTGAAATTTTCCCAAAATAGTTTTTCAACCCGAAAAAAAGTTAAAAAACGAATCGTTATGGTGTTTGGTGGTGTCAACGACGACATTTTTTGTTGAAAATATTCCGATTTTCTTAGAAACCGAGACAGGTTAGTGATGCGATTATAAAGAAGAAAAAATATATAATACGTATATAAATAGTTTTTTTTTCCGATTTTCTTCTTTTTCGTTTTTATTTATGTTAAAAAACATGAATGATTGTTTTGTTTTTTTCTTATCAATTAATCATTAAATTAATTCTGCTTTTTCTAAATTTAAAACTATCAAAATTGTTACAGAATTATTATCAATAAAAATGGGGAATGAGAAAGAATCGAAAGTAGAAGATGGTGGGTTATGAGAAAACTTTAAAAACACTTTTTAAATTATCTGAGAAAAATATAAAATAATTAGAAATAAAAAATTTTTTAAAGGCAGTTACGCATCGTTTTTCGAGCAAAAAGAAAATAATTTTTTTTTTTAGAAAAATACGTTGATATTTTTTTTCAAATCACTGATGAAAATCGACAAATGATTGAGGATATTCGTGATAATGTGATACGATCAGCACTTGAAGAGGATGATACATCAGTGGTTGGTTTTATAAGTATTAAAACTCGTAGAATTGATCTATCTTCCATTGTTTTGTGATTTTTATCTGAAAATTTATTCGAAGCTTTTAAAATGTCAAACTTTTCGGCGAACCGTGAATAGGAAGAATTGTATTTTCACCATTTCAAGGGTTGAAACATTAATTCTGAAATTATTGACAGATAACAGGAAGTAGCAGTTCATCAAACATCTCACCTTTATCAATTCAACATCTTCTTCGATCCAACAATACTCAGCCGACATCATCAGGAAGTGGAAGTGACGTTGGTTTCCTTTCATCAATTTCAATGCCACCATTGACAATGCCAACAACATTCAATCCATTCCATTTGGCACTGTGCCAAACACTGGTTGCGACTTCATTTCCCACAACGTCATCATCAGCATCAACGTTTAACATGCAGCCAACGATGCCACTATTTTTTCCACAATCTCAATCGACAATGTCATCGATACCATTTCCTGCTGTTGAATCGGCAGAATTGTTGAGAATTCTGCAGAATATTTTGGGCGAGCAGAGAAAATAAATATTGTTTTTTTTTTCTTGAATCTATGTAAATCATTTCAATTTTTTAAATAAAGAATTAAATCTTTTTAATACGAAAAGTCTCAAATTCCCGCCTATTCGTTTCGAATATATTTTTTTCAACTGGGAAATAGACAATTTCCCAAGTTTGTAGCATATTTTTAATGCAGAGTTTGCGCTCTATTGACGATGGTCTTGCCACGGAAACTATGCGCCTTTAATCCTTTTCAAATTTTTTCGATGTAAACAAATTTTTCTTTCTAGGTTTCTCTTTAATTTCTGAATTTCATTCTGTTATATATTTGTATTGGTTTGAATAATAGTTATAAAAAAATATAAATTTTAATATTTTTAAAAGTAATATAACTTCATTTCTGAAAACAAAAATGTTAAATTTAAAAAATAGGATTTTGAAAAATAACCAAAAATTGATTTTTTACAATAAAACAACTTGTTTTCTTGTGGTTTTATTATTTTTTGTTCATAATTTCTCATTTTTTAGTATTGACTGTGTACAGTTAATTATAATTAATTAATATTATATTTGTTTTTTCTTTCTATTTTAAATTTTTACAGTAAGACTTAAAAAAATGGTTCGAAAAGACAGTGAAAGCAGCTGCTCAAGTGATGATAGCCATGCTGCGGAGGATTATTCTTTGGCCAACGATGCTGTTGTCACCAAGTACAACGTTGCCGCCGAAATTACCAATGCTGCTTTAAAAGTAAAGCTTTTTTATCAGGTGTATTAAAAATATATACTAGCTTTTATAGGAGGTTATTGCCAATGTTAAAGAAGGAGCTGTTGTCGGAGAGTTGTGTGACCTTGGTGATAAATTCATTCTCGAGCGAACATCAAAGTTATACAAGAAAGAGAAGGGTCTTACAAAGGTTTTTTTGCCCTATCGAGTTCTTATTTTCAATGTTTCTTTTAATTTAGGGAGTAGCTATGCCAACTTGCATTTCTGTGGATAATTGCATCTGTCATTTCTCACCCCTTCGATCTGAAGCTCCAGTTGTTTTAAAAAATGGTCAAATTGTTAAAATTGATCTAGGAGCTCACATCGATGGTCTCATTGCCACTGCTGCTCACACTGTTGTGGTTGGAGCTTCAAAAGATAACAAAGTCACTGGGAAAGTGGCTGATCTTATTCGCGGAACATATGATGCCCTTGAAATCGCTATTCGTTCCTTAAGACCCGACACGCTCAACATGGATATCACCAAAAACATTGATAAAACTGCCAGTGAATACGGATTGACACCAATTGAGAATATGGTTTCTCATCAACTAGAAAGAAATGAAATTGATGGCGAGAAGCAAATCATCCAAAACGCTGGAGAGAAACAAAAGTCTGAGCTTGAAAAAGTGAAAATTGAGAAACATGAAGCTTACGCGATTGATGTCCTTCTTTCAACTGGAAAAGGAAAATCAAAAGATTTGGATACTAGAACAACAGTTTACAAAAAGAACGAATCAGTTCAATATCAATTGAAAATGAAGGCATCTCGAGTTTTCTTCACAGAACTCAACAAATTGGTATCTTTTAATTTCTATTTGTTTAATCTAAATTATATTTTTAGCATGGGCCAATGCCATTCACTCTTCGTAGCTTCGAGGAAGAGGTTAAAGCTAAGCTTGGGGTAGTTGAATGCGAAAAATACGGACTTCTAACGCCCTACCCGGTATGAAAATTGCTATTCAGGTTCGACGAACATTTCATTTTTTTAAAGGTTCTCTATGAAAAGGAAGGAGACTTTGTTGCCCAATTCAAAGCAACTGTTTTAGTCATGCCAAATGGATTGTTGAAAATTACCGGACTTCCTCTCGACACTGACGTCTATCAAGCAGAGACCACTCTCAAGGTAAAAAATTTCTTACGTTACTATTAAAAAAAAACATTTTTAGGATCCGGAATTGTTGAGAATTCTCAAATCAGCTTTGAAACCAAAAAAGAAGAAGGAGGCAAAGAAAGAAGGTGAAACAGCTGCTCCTGCTCCTGCTGCTGCTGCCAAAAAAGCCTAAATACACATGGGATTTATTCACTGTTGAGAATATTTTGTCTTTTCTGTTCCTAAAATTTTATATGGTATTAAAAATACCTTTTTATAGTTAACCAATGTTTGAAGCTCGGGGTCTAATTGGGTAATATTTTTTTTGGAAAACACGTTCCCGGCGGCAATGCTCCGAGTGTTTTGAAACTATTGGTAAACTAAATTTTTTTCTCATCATCGGTTTCTTTTTTGCTTTTAGTTACGTTGGTAATGTTTTGTCCGTTTATAAATTCCTACCACGCCCGGTTGAAATTAAATAAATCTCCGTTTCTCTGTGAACATTTCCACATTTTGTTTTTTTGGGGGCTACACAATGTTCCACATTTCTACTAGCATTTTAGCTCGTTTTTTTACTCGAACTGTGTTGTTGTTGTTGTAGTAGTTTCGTCAATGGTATTTTCTCGTTTTCATCAAAAATCGAGTAATTAATTGATTCTCTTATTTGTTTTTATTATCTACCTTATTTTTAATTTCAATATTGTGGCTTATTATAAACTGAATTCAAACGGCAGATAAATAACTGAACAGCCTGAGGATAAAAAATGGTTGCATTTATTTGAAAAATTATAATTTCCGTATTCTTTATGCCAATCAATAAATAAAACCATATTTCTATAATTTAAGAAAAAAAAACAAAAATTACATTCTTTTACATTAACCCCTAGGAAAAATCCATTAATTTTAGAAAAAAAAAGAAACCTCACCGAAAAACGCTAACAATACATTTAGAAAAAATAAACGTTTAAGTGAAAGGCAAAAATATAATTTAATTTTTTTGATAACTTTTAACAAAACAAAAATTCGCTTAAATAATTAAAAGGAGAGGAAGGGGGCGGAGAGACATGCTTTAAATAGTTCAGGTTTCACACAAAAATTTGGTGACCAGTATGCGAGGGAAACGAAAAAAGGAAATGGACACAATTGAATCAATCAATAACTAAAAATAATTATCACAATGATGATGCTAATGTTCTGCCATCCGAACAACAAAAATTGGAAGGACTGGAACAGCAATTAATTGAATTTCTCAAAAATGTTAGAATGAAATCTGCTACCATCGATAAAACAAACGTTTTCAAATTAAAACAAAATGTTAGTTCTTTAAATAAATTAACTTAAAACACGAAAAACATGTTTCATCGATCAATCTGCTTCTTTCATTCTAAAACAACTTTTGGTTTGCTCAAATTTTTTTTTTTTGGAAAAATCAATCAAGCCATAATTAAATATAAAGTTCTATGCAGATCGATCGAGCAGCAGTCAATCTTCATCATCCAAGTTCAGCTCATCTAAGTTTATATCATTTCCATCGTTTGATTCTCCGAAATCATCATCTGACCAACGAACATCACCCGTGTCGGTTTCCACCTTCAATTTTTTTTTCTTGAAACCTTTTTCATTTTTTATTCATCTCACTTCCGGCGAAATCGGTTTTGATGAAGATGAAGATGCCGATGCTGACACTAAATCCGGCTGCTGGCTTTTTTGTCTATTTGGAACGATATCAGGCCGACTTGTTTCTAAAACCACATCTGGCGCTTTTGTCACCGATGACGAATTTCCACTAACAGCGGTTGGAGATAATCCATCATCATCATCGTCAACATTTTCATTTTTCTGAAACTCAATCAATTAAAAAGAAAACATTTATTTTTCCTACCGGCACATCGATTTGCCCAAAATTATCATTTTTAAAAGCATTTCGCTCATCGCCTTCATCTTCTTCTTCTTCGTTTTCTGGCTCTGGCTCTGGTGTCCGAACCGGTAATGGAGATGGAGAAGCTGGTCGAACCGGTGCAGCCGTAGAAACATTTCCTTCTATCTAAATTTGGTTAAAAATTCGAAATATTTTTTTTTAAAAACCGCAGTTTTACCGATTTCGAAGATTCGGCTGCTGTTGATGCAGTCATCACACCATTCGGAACATTCGACAACACTGCTTGTCCATCGGCTGTAAATGTGAGCACACCCGCCGCCAATGCTTCTTCTATCTCTTGCGCAATGTTACGCGACGCATTGTTTGGCACACGGACCGATGCGGGTACCGGCAATTTTGAAATTTGTCGAATGTACGATTCGGCTTTCAGTGTTTCAGAATAGCCGTTAAATAAATTCTCATATTTTATCGGATCTGCCAATGATTCTCCAATTTTCTGAAAAATTAGCAACATTTTTAGCGGTAAAAAACATTCAATTTACTCTTGTCGATTTTTCGTGAACTTTCGATGCTTTTGCCTTCCATAATTCCAAAACACGCGGAACTTGTGATGGAACATGCGTTCTTGCAAAAAATGCCGCTTCGGGTAGACGATCCGTGTTGATCAAAGTTTCGAGACATTTGTCAACATCGCCCAACAACAGGTTGCTGATGAAATTGATGTTGTTCGATTCTTGTGACGACGAGTCGTCGGCCAACTTTTGCATTAGCGGTGCCGAACCAGCGCATGTTGCCAACAACAGAAGACCGCCAAAATCTTTGGCGCGTCCAAGACATTCGCCCGCGAGCAACAATTCGGATTTCAGTGTCGCCGCATTGCTCAACGACTTCCATTTCTCCTCGGAATCACTTTGAAGCGCCAAATCGTAGGCGGTTTTCAGATCACCTAACCCAATTGCTAATTCAAATCTAAAAAACTTTTTTCTGCATGTAAAAATTCACTTTTTCCTCAATTTACTTATGATCTGGATCTTGAGACACTGCCAACGCTTGTTTTTTAAATCCTTGCTTTTCTAAAAAGTGTGCAACTCTTGTTCGTTGTTCTTTTGGTATTGTTGCCAACACTTTATCGGCCGTATCAAAGTCTCTTCTCATCACTGCTGTTTGATATTCTAAGACTGATAAGAGCAATTTGTAGGAGATCACATTCAAATCCTTGTCAACAGCATATACTCTCGATTCTTTTGCCATGTAGCCAAGCTATAAAAAGTTTTTTGTTTGCCTTGTTACTTCGTTTTTCAAATTTTCAATAAATTACCAAATAAAGTGGTCGATCGGCGTGTGCAATTGTAACAATTTCACCACCAACATAATAATTGATTCGATTCAAAACGGTTGTGAAAATGAAGCAGTCACCAATCCAAAATGCTGTCTTAACACTTTCTTGCTGTTCGCCAACAACTTCAAATGCATCTTCTAAACCGTCTTCGCTGAAATCAGCGTCGTCGGCGTTTTCCAACAGTTCCGAACGGTATTTCAAAATGTAAAATGAGTCGTCGCCACAAATTGCCACCATTTCACCATTGTCGCTCCAATAAATACTTTTCGAAGTGATCTCAATTCGTCGAATCAACGTCGCATTTTCCCAGTCATAGAAACAGAGAGAATTCGTCGAGCGAATTGCCAAAAGTGGTCCGCCGGCGATACCTTCGATCACCAGATCCGAACGGATAGTTTTGAAATCTTTGAAGTTTTTTTTTATCTTCACGTTTGTCGCCGATTCGCGAACCGCAAACATGTTTGGATCGATTGCCCAAACGAATTCGAGCGCCTGGCCGAAGTCTTTATTACGAAGTGCCATCGACGTGTAAACAATGTATTCGCCATCTCCACACGCGACTACAAATCGACCATTTGATGAGTGAGCAAGAGTTTGTGGATAAATTTCAGATGAACCGAGATCTTTGACAGATAATGGAAGACGTTCACCATCTGAAAATCAAAATTTAATTTTGAAAATAAATGTTAATCTTACCTTGAATCGCTTCTGCTTCTTCAGCGCTAATTGTTTTCAGATTAGCTTGTTGGATTTCCGAATGCTTCGCCCATAGAATTTTGCCTGATGAATCCATAGACACCGCTGGTTCTTCACGTCCTAGCTTCAATGTCACTGATCCTTCGTCATAACCAATTGCAACAGTGTTGGCACCTTTTTGTGCTTGAATACACCAAACCCGCTCCAATCCATAATTAAGAGTTGTTTCAAGGCGATACGTGTTAGCGTGCCATAAACGAACAGTCGAATCTTCGGAACCGGTGATAATTAATGGAAGTTCGGGATGGAAGCAAACTGACGACACATTTTGAGCGTGTCCATCAAGAGTTTGAACACATGTCTTGTTTTGGTAATCCCAGATTTTGACGAGATGATCATCAGCTCCAGAAATAATATACGGTTTTTCACCTCCATGATAATAATCAACACAATTGACCCCTTTTTCGTGTCCTTCAAGCGTGAAATTCGGTTGATTACTTCCAAACTGCCAAACTTTAACAGTTTTATCTAATGAAGCTGTGGCAAAAGTGTTGTTGTCCTTTGGGTTAACAGCGATTTGCATGACATAATGAGTATGTCCTTCAAATGATTGTTTCATTGCCCATTTGTTGTCCCAATCCCATAACTTCACGAGCATATCATCACTCGAAGTGATAACAAATGATTGCGTTGGATGAACAACGATTGATCTTAAACTGAATTTTATTTAAATTCTATGATTATTTTGAAACCTTAAATAATCGGAATGAGCTTCAAATTGATGAACACGCTCCAAAGTGTTATAATTGAAAACTCGTACATGCATATCGTCTGATCCGGTGACAATCCAACTTTTTCTCGCAATAAATTTGGCAGCCCGTACTGGCACATCGCAAACCTACGTATTGAATATTTAATCGTAAATCAATTTAAAAAAAAAACCTCAAATGATTTGACAAGTTGTTGTGTTTCATAATTCCAAATATGCACATTTCCGTTGTAAAGTGCGGCTAGAAGCCATGGCTCAGTTGGATGCAAATCAACACATTTTACACGATCCGAACGTGCCAAAAGCTTTCTTTTTACGTCAAGTCGTAGCGGCATAGCTGAAAATGAGAATAAATTGAAACAATTTTAACAATTTCACGATAATTCACGATTTTTTTCGTATTACGACATTTAAAAAAATTCATTCGAAGAAATTAAATTTTAAACTCTAAAAATATTGCCACGTTGCCTGAAAATTTCAAAGAACAAAAAAATTCGGAAACAAATTGCGATAGATAATTTAGAAGGAAGAGAGAGTGAAACGTCGCCAACTCAGAATTGAACACAACGCTGCGAGACCTACCCGTAAATAAGTGTGCGCCTTTCATCTCTCGTCGTCAAATTCTTGCCGTTCACATTATCTCTCTCTCTCTCTCTCTCTCTCTCTTTCTCTTTCTTCTGTCAAAGTTTATTGGGGGCTGGAGTTGAATCATCACAAAATTCGGTGCCGAAGTGGATAACATCTGTGCGATGAAGAAAATTTATTTTTATCTCCAAGTCGAAAAATTAGTTTTTATTTATTTAAAGAGAGAAATTGCAGTTTTAAAGAAAAATGAAAAAATAAATAAAACTATTATTATTTAAAAAATTTTAAAAGTCTAAAAAAGTTGAGTAAATGAAAAAATACATAGTTTTATTTTTTTAGCGAAATTTAGCCTGGACTTCGTAAAATGACAAATACGCTCTATTTAACAAAACAAGTTTACCTGAAAAAAATTTAAAAAATTAGTAATTTTTAAAAAAAATGTTCTTACTTAAAATTCAAAAATCTCTTATATTTTTTTTTCGAATAATAATTATAAAAAATAAATGAAACGAAAAAAATTGAAAAGTTCATTTTTTATTCATATGAGTTCCTTTAAAATAATATTATTCATAGATAATTAGTGTATTTTATTTTCTTCAATGTTTTCGCAACATTTTCAACATTTTTCTCCCTTATTTGATCATTTTTTGCCCAGAGTTTAGGGAGAATTGTTGCTTTTTCAAAGAAGAAAATGTTATTTTTTCAATTTGAAATGACTTGGAATAATCCAATTTCATTTTTATTGGCTCATTTCGCCGAAATTTTCACAAATTTTCATCATCGAGTGTTTTTTTTTAGCTTTTTGCTCCGCCTCTCTTCTTTCTTTTTTTTTTTTTTTTAGTTAACCTCAACGATCTAGAATTTTTAGAAAATACGACGCCTACGCTCTTAGACAACTTGTTTTCTTTTGCGATTTTAAACTGAAAACTGTGTGTTCTTGTAACAAAAATTAAAAAAAATACTTTTTCTTCTTTTTTTTTCAAAAAAACCTCGAAAGTAATTAAATTACGTATTAAGTTTGGTTTCTCGTAACTGCAGGAAATCCAAACTTACAAATAATTTTTCATATCCTTAAAAACATTCCAGTTGTTTTTATTGTTCCATTCAACTCTAAAGAAATGTTTTCAGCATAAAAATAGAGGCGTGGCTTCAGCGAGAAAAAATCAAAGTCAAAGTAAAGCGGGAAAGATTTTTTGATGGATGACAAAGTTTTTTTTATCTCTTCGTCTAAAAAAAAGGTATGTCTTTTTACTTTTTTTTATCTCTTTTTTACTAGAGAAATCTGAAATTCTGCTTCGATTTTTTTTAAAAAGAATCCAATTTTTTTTTCAAACACACGTGAGTGCAACTTATAAAACAGATCGGCTAACACGTATCTTAAATTCAATTTTGCGTTGTTTTTTGCTTCTTTTTTTTCTCTCTCTCTCTCTCTCTCTCTCTCTCTCTCTCTCTCTATGTCAATTTCTGTAGATTTGCATATTTTGTTCACCCTCTCCACCCCCCCCCCCCCTCCTTCCTCAACTCCTACTCCTCCTCCTTCTTTGTCTTGTGTCGTTTCAATAGCGGCTGACACAAAATTTATTCACAATTTATTTTTTTTTCTACTTCGCCTGATTCCTGCTCTCCTCGTTTCTCGCTTCTTTGCGGCAGCGACGGCGGCATCTCGTCAGCTTTTTGTTTTTTGAAATTTTTTGAGGAGCAAAAAGATTTTCGAAAAATAATATCTTCCCGCGGCGTAAAAGAATTCTAGAAAAAAGTGTCAACTCTTAGCGAATGTCAACGCCACGCCTTTCCTGCTTCCCTGCTCCCTCATGAATATAAATCATTATTTTTCAGTGTTCCTTTCTCTCTTCCACCCATTTTCCCCCGAATCTGAAAAAAAAAGAGAGGGAACTCATTTTTGTTGTTGCTGTGTTTTTTTTTCACTTATTTTCATGTCAACGATGCGTAAACGTGGAGCATAATAATTAAAAAAGGACAAGCGAGAAAAAAAAAGAAGGAAAAAGTTGAAACCAAATAAAGTTTTTGGCAACAAAATAATTTTTTGTTTTTTTTTTTTTTGAATTTTAGCCCATCAAAGAAAAAAACGAATTTAAGAGAAGGAAGGGATGAAGGGAGGGAGGGCGGGAGGGCGTGATAATTGAGCACATTTGGCTCTCGGTGCTCTGCGCTATTTTAATCTGAAATCGCCAATCTTTCCGATTCGAATTTTTTTACATTTTCATTTTGTTTCTCAAGAACCTAGTAGGTGATCTTCAATGTTGTTAGTTGCGCCCCATCGAGCAAATTTTATTTGAAAATTAAATTATATTCGCTAATTTCGTGTCGAGACCCAAACCATCAAAACATTTTTTTTTTTGAGTTTTTCAAAAAAAATTATTTGTGCGAAACTATAGATTCGATTCAAGACCCATTTCAGATTTTTTTTCACGAAAAATGAACTCTTAAGCCGAACCAGTTTTCGTTGTTTTTTTGTGTCAAAACCCATCCCAACTTTTTTTTATCGGCCCAAAAGAAAGATTACTGGAACTGATCATCAACCCCGAGCCATTTTCTATCGTCGTCAAGACCCGTTCCGCTCGCCCATTTTTTTTTCGGCATATCAAAAAAAAATTGTTCGTTCTACCAAAAAGGAAAACAATTATCGTCAAAATGTGCTCAGAAAAAAAGGAATTTTCCGTAAAAATCTGGAAAAACAAAAAAAAAACAAAAATAATGCTGAATCAAACTCTTTCCCCTCCCCCCCCCCCCCCCCATCAAGCTTATGCTAATCATCTTCAGTCAACATTTGGAAAAAAAAAATTGAAAAACAGGAAAAAATTTTTTTTTAAAACATGATTAATTATTCGTCTTGAGACCTTCCAAATTTCATGTCACAATATGCCTTTTCTTCTTCTTCTTCCTTTCCGTCCAACAAAAAGGTTTGAAGGATTCCTTTCGCCTTGGCTGCTTTTTCATTTCATCAAATAATGAGATTTTATTCTTTTTCTTTCTTTTTTTTTGGGAGAAGGGGCGCTAGGGGGGGGAAGATTTATTTTCTGTTGTATTTGTCTTCATTTTAGTGAAAATTTCCTCAAGAATTTCAGACAAAAAATCGTCCCTCTCTGTCTCCTCTCACCTACCCACCCCCCCCCCCCCCCCGAACCCACCCTCTTTCTGAATTGTTTTTGGCATTTTTCCGGCTTTTAGAGAGGCAAATAGCGGATGTTGTCTGTCTTTAGAAAAAGAAGAAGAATGAGAAGTTTTTGAATAATCACAAATTGTAAATAAAAAAAATTGGGAGAATGAAAGGAGAAAAAAATTATTGAAAATCTATTTTTGAGTTACACAAAAATATGCACTTTTTTCTTTATTTTCTCACATTTTTTTAATTTAAAAAAAGCGAGAATTTTTTTCCTAATTCTTTCAATATTTAACTGAATTTTTTATAAATCGTTCACAAGTTCAATATATTGCTACCGTAGACTCAACGGATGATTAGTTTCATTAGAGCACACTTGCCATACTTGAATTAAACATTTAAAAAAAGTTTCACGTAATTCACGTATTTTTGTCTTCCATTTTCGTCAGTATTTCGACGATCTAAAATCGGTTTTGAATGAGAAAACGATGTTGAAAATCCCCATAGGAAAAGGGTAGAAAAATTTAGAGAAGAGGGAGAGGATTCTAAAATCGAAAAAAAAGGCTGAGATAAAAACGACGAGCTTATCCTTCTCCATTCTTCCTTTCTCCCCCTCCCGGCTCCTTCATCAATTCGTCTTTTCTTTTTTCAGTTGTCTTCCTCCCTTTCTTTTTTTTTTTGAAACAATTTCAAAATGTTCTAGGCAGATCTCATCACATATTATGTTCCCCGAGGCAAAAGCAGAAGCAAAAAAAAAGAAAGAAAAATAAAAAAATTCGTCGGAGCAACAAAATTTAACGCAAAAAAACTGGGAAAGAGGAGGAAGGAGGCGGAGCTTAAAAATCTTACTCCCCCCCCCTCTCCCTGCCTTTCCTTTTCTCCGTTCCAAAAACAAAATATTAGAGTATATTGATTGAATTGAATGGGAACAATTTTTTTTCATTTTTTCTATCTCTCTATGTCTCTCTCTCTCTTTCTCTGTATCTCTTTTTTTTTTCTCGCGCGCGCAACCGTTGAGTTGTTGCATTCGGATATTGAAATTTCCGGTCTTTTTAGCTTAAAAACTTTTTTGTCTTCTTTGCGCTTTTTTTCTACAAAAATATTTTGCTCTTCAATCATTTTCGCATTTGTTCTTATTTAACTTGCTCCGCCTTTGAAAATTCATCGCGTATTGGCCTAGAAATACAATATTTGATTTTCTAGTCCACGAAAAGAACGCACACACGCAGGTTCTTTTTCATTATTAAAGCTTTGAACAATGTGAAGAAACATTTTTAATTTTGCTGGTTGAGCAAAAAGAGGAGAGCCAGAAAATATTAAACTGAACTCTCTCACTGTTCAACTCTCTCACTTTTCCCTTGCTTCAGAATATTATTTCTTCTCATTTTTACTGCAGTTTCACCATCTTCAGCTTCTCCTTCTCCTTATCTCAAGCACGAACACCCTTCAACGTTTATTTGAGCGACCAAAAAATGAACGGATAAAACATTTTTTTCCATGTAGGCCGGAAATTTTCTTTCTTCCGGCCACCATCATCTCATTATATTCGAAATGGATCTTGATCCTATTTAATTCGGGTTCCTTTCACTTCTTCTTGTTCTTCTTCAGCATCTTCTGCATTCTTTATTTACTTTGAGCAATTGGGGGAAGAAAAAAATCTTTTTTTTTTCATCTCCCCAAGAATTTATGTAAATTTTTTTCTAAAAAAAATTTTGAAAAAAAAATGTATATTGCTTTCAGTGAAACAATGATGCGACAAAATCGGGTGTCGTTGGGCAAAGCGATTGCTCACGAAATTCAAAATCGGGGAATGACGACAAATGAGGTACACAGTGTTGTGTGCAGTAATGCGTTATGGTGTTTGCACACTTTCCAAACTACATACAATATTATTTTTGTATGATGAATAACATTTTTTTTTCTGAATGTGAAAAAAGTTGTGTAAAACTGCGTCATTGTGTCTACACAATTTTCAAATAACAAGGCAGAAAATAAATAAAAAATGGGCGTAAACTATTTTTAAGAAAAATTGTTTTTTTGATCAGCATAAACTTGAAAAATAGATTTGCTGAAAAAGTTTGAAAATGTTTGCAAAGTCACCAAATATTTGTAGTATGCTCATCCTTCCCTTTTTCTTTTTTTAATTTTTCTTAAAGCATTTCTACTCCATCTGCTCCACCACCGCGTCCGTTCCATTTTTATAGAAAAAAAATGTTTTGTGTCGCCAATATTTTTTAATTTGAACAATTTTTTTTCCTGGTTCTTCCACCTCTCCTTCTTCATTTTTTTTTCTCAAACCGAAAAACTTGTTTTTTTAATTGATGCTTTTCCTGTGTTTTTTCTCCCCCCCTCCCTTCCCTCTCTTTTTCAAATTTGTTATCTCTTAAGACACATACATACACAAAACACAACGATATTCCGCTTCAACGCGCACAAAAAATATGTTTTTGTACTGATAACTTTTCATTTTTTTTTTTTTTTGATATGAAGCAAAGAAGTTTGTAGTCGACTCCCCCCCCCCCCCTTATTTTTGCTATGTTAAATTTCCCGATCCAAAAAAAAAAGAAAAAAAAAGAAAAGCGATAGAAAAACATTGGACTTTGAAAGAAGTAAAAGATCAGAAAAAATGTGTCTTTTTCAGGTCGAAAATCTATTTCTTCGATGCAAAACTTTCGAATGTGTCTATAGGTGAGGAGAAGTTTTTTTTTCGTTTTTTTTTTTTGAGAATTTCAAAATTGAAAAATCTAGGAAAAAGAGAAAAAGAAATCAAGCAATTCTCAATATTAACTTTTGTTTGTACTTTTATGGCATCAAGCTGCTTTTTCAGATAATGAAAAAGCCGAGGGGAGGGGCTAGGGGAGGGAAGGAGGAAAATTCCAAGAAAATCAACGTTTCTTCATCTATTTTTAATCTCGATTCTCATTTTTTTTTTCTTCCGTTTTTCATCATTTGTTTTCCCTAACAGAGTTTTTAACAATTTACTAGTATTGCTTTCTGAGCCAATCAAAAACGCGCTGATGATCTTCTCTCTCTCTCTTTCTCTCTCTCTCTCTTTCTCTCTCTTTTTTTTTTGGATTTTTCCGAAAATTGTTATATTTTTTTTATCGTCTCTCATCTTAAAATTTGGGATTTTTTTTTTACTTTATTGTGTTACTAATCTTGTTTTATATTATTTTCTCGCTCTAGCACACATACAAAATGCACACGGGCCCTACGTGATGAGCCCAAATTATGTTTTTCATTCACATCAGAAGCTTAATTTCTCCCTTTTTTCTTTCTCTATTTCTCTCTCTCTCTCTTTCTCTCTCTCGTATGAATTATTTTTCTTACTGAAAAAACCGAATTTCTTCGAGTTCGTGTCAATTAAAACAAAAAAAAAGAAAAGAAAAAAAATGTTCAGCCGGAAATGTTTTCAGAGTTTTTTAAAATTCAAATTTTTCTGCCTAAAACAGATGCATTTTTTTCTGATAAAAGAAAGAGGAAGAAGATGTGGAGGCGGAGCTTAAATTAACATTTTTTTTGCTCGATTTTTTTTCAACAAAAAGTCGCTGGCAGCCGGCCACAAAGTGGTTCACTGTTTAATAGGTTAAAAAATCTTTGGTTTTTTTGTTTGATTATGGAGCCAAAAAATGAGAAAGAGAAAGAGAAAGAAAGAGAGAAATCGCAGCTGATATTTAATTAGGTTTTTGGTGGTACCCTCTGTTGCTCGCCGAGCATCACTATTGTTGTTGGTTTTTCTCGCGTAATTCTTAATGAAAAAAAAAGGAAAAAAATTGTTTTTTCAAAAAAAAAAAAAAATCTCAAAATTTTGGAGCATTCAAACAAAAAAAAGAAAAAATAATAATTTTTGTTTTGTTTCCCGGAAACATGCTCCATTTTTCCCATGAATATTTTTTTCGCCAAAATTCTGTGTGAGTGAGAACTTTCAACACTGAAAATATTGTTAATTATGAGAAGCATATGATTTCAGTTTGATAAAGTGTTAAATCAGTGGGTGAGTCGTAGACGACTAGGAAACCACAAATTTTTAACATCAAAAATTACTGTATGGAAAAAAAAAATCATTTTCACGTCTTCTCGCCTCCTCATTTATTTATTTATTTGTTTTTTGTTGTTTTATAGTTTTTTCAATAACAAAAAGAGCATCGTTCTCTCTCTCTCTCTCTCTCTCTCTCTCTCTCTATCTCTCTTTCTCTATCCATCTATCCCTCTATCTCTACCTCTAAACTTTTTTTTCCGCTTCTCGGCTCATTTCAAGGCTGAGAGTCTGTGTTTTAATGTTGATATATTCTTTTTCCAACCACAGTGACGAGCGACGAGAGATGCGTCTGTTTTGAGAATTTTTTGTCATTTTTTAGGTTTCAAAAAAAAAAAGAAAGATAAATTTTTGGCTTTTTAAATTATTCAACGTTTTAATTTTGTTCTTCTCTTGCTTCAAATTGCCATTTAAAAATTCAATTTTTTTTTGTCTGCCGCCCGTTTTTATTGAGTTTTTAAGCTTCATCCTAAAAGGAAAATTCTAGTAGAAAAAATATGAAAAATCATTCGCAAAACGTTTTCGAAAAAATTTTGCTGAAGAAAGGGGTTTTCGCATTTTGCTGGAACTTTTTATTGCGCGTCCCCGATTTTTTTCAATTCCCAATTCTTTTGTAAACATGAGAAAATAAAAAGAAAAAGGAAAAAACGAAGGAGAAGAGGAAAAGGAAGAAAAAAAGGAGAAGATGAAGCTCAAATTAAACATTGGTTTAAATGCTCCAAAAAAAAAACTTTGGAACCTTCGGAAAAAAAAATTTAAAAGGAATTTGAAAGAAAAGGAAATGAGATGAAATCGAATAGAATCGAAACTTCTGAATTTCTACCGTATACCACGTACATGTAGATATTTTTGATTAAAAAAAAACATTTTTTTTTTCGGTGAATAAAATATGATAATGCACTTTTTTTCTCTTTCCTTTTTTTGTTGTTTTTATTATTATTGTATTGAATTTCGACACAAAAAAAGAATGTTGTGAAATTTTGTTGGCACCAAAAACAAAAATTGGCGGTAAAAACAAAAGAAAGAAAAAAAAATGTTTTTTTTCTTTCATTTTTTTTTCTGGTTAGCGTAAAAGTGCAGCTTTAAGCATAATTGATTCGAATTAACTATTTTCGTATTTTTACTATGTTTTTATTAGAAAAAACATTTTGGTGTGTTGTTGGTGAAGCGTTAAGTATGATTTCTTTCCCCCCCCCCCCCCCCCCTCTCCCGGTTTAGATGTTGAGAGGAAAAAAGGAGGGCGTGAAAAAAACAACCAAAATGAAAAGATCGATAAAGCCAGCGCTTGTTGAAGGAATAAACAAATTAGGTCAGAGGGGGAATATTTGAGAAAAGCTTAAATGGGCGGGGCAGAGATGCACTTTTTATTAATTTAATTATTTTTAAGTTCGCGCGAAGATGTAGATTCTATGATTTTTTTTTTGGTGAGTGTTGACGTCGAAATTATAGATTTGGCTTTTAACTTTTTTTTTAGTTAGAAGGGATAAGGTAGGAGGGAGGAGGTGGATGAGAAACTTCAAAATTGATTGGCACCTTTCCTGTATCTCAGAGCAACAGAAATGAAAAGAATTTTGCTCTTTTTCAGCACCAAAGAGTTTTTCGTTTTTTTATTTTTCAACCAAATTTTTTACCTTTTTTTTAGGAAAAGAACAAATTCTGATCAAAAGCCATTTCAATCCGGCACTTTTTTTCTTTCTACCTCTTTTTTTTCTAAGAAAAAATCCTTTAAAGAATCAAATATTCTTGTTAGAAAATAAGATGGCCTAGGCAGTGAACAGTTTGGAGTCTTAGGCCATTTAAACGAAAATCTTGTTTTTGGTTTGTCTTTTCCAATTTTTTTTAAATTTAAAAAACAAGGATTTTTCGCTGAAAAATCTAACAACAATAACGATAATTTTCTGAAGAACACGAAGATCTTCGTTTTTTTGATAAGATTTTTCAGAAGCTCAAAAGCATCTTTTTCTCCAAATGTTCCCCCCCCTCCCCCTTTCTCTCTCCTCTCCCGACAAAAGCTCAGAAATGCAGCTTCCTCTGCCAACGACGTCACCTCCCGACGCACTATTTCCTGGGATTTCAACACGCACTTGTCTTCTTTTGCGCCACCATATCAAAAATTGATAAAGCTCAACATTTTCTAGTCAGATTATTTTTGGCTAGAAGCCAAAAAATGAAAAAGTGTGAAAAGGCTAAGGGGGGGGGGGGTGGGGGGGGGGAGGAAGGGAGGGGAGTGGGAAAGGGGAGGAGCGAATCGAAGGGTTGAGCTAAAGACGAAATATGAGAAACAACATGAGAGAAGGGGGGAGGAGGGAAGAGGACCGGAGCTTGTGTAGAATTTATGATTTTTCAATGTTCATACTTGAATTGTTGTCCTCCCATTTTCAATATTCCTCTCGCCCCCTCCTCCTAACGCTTTTCTCCATTAAAAAAAAAAAATGTATTTTTCACCCAGAAAAAGAAGGAAAAAATCTGAAAGGTGAAACAAGATTATTTCGGCAAAGAGGAGAAAGATGAAAAGGATTTTTTCCTGCTTCTCCACCTTCTTCATTTTCCTCTCAGTCAGCTTCTCTTCTTCTCTTTTTCTTTCTTTTTTCTTTGATTTTTTATTCTTGACTTTTTTGAAAAAGTTTGATTTTCTCCGTGTATACCTCACAATTATTGCAAGACGAAAAATGTGTTGACAACTTTTGGTTTTTTTTTCAAGAATTATAGACTTTGAAGGCTGTAATTTGATGACACGAAAAATTGTCTTGAATTTCATGAAATATCAGGAAATGCTCCCCACCGGTCGGGGGTTCACCTGAATTCCATTATATTTTTTTCTTCTTTCGACAAAAAATAAATCAGAAAAATAAAAAGTAAAAATTTTTTTTTTTTTAATTTTTCAGGGAAATAATGCAAACCGAGTTTGACGATGGTCAACTAAATTGTAGCTATCGTTATCCGTATCCGCCCGAACAGGATCCCGTCTCACCGTACGCCCTATGGATTGATGGGCCGTGCACGTGTGTGGCGACACTTTTGTCGCTTGTCGGCGCCAAATATGCGATAAAGTTCTTGTGTCGCGCCGGTCTGAATCGCGATATGACGGCAGCACTTTTCGCACTGTGCGCCATTGATTCGTTGCTGCTCATCGCTGTTTTTCTGTTCTATGGAATCGAGGCGATGTCGGTGCTTTTTCTACATTCAAATATTATGTATAATAAACAGGCGTTCACTTATAAGCTTCATGGTGTTGCAAGCTCATTGACGACTTCATCGGTAATCCATTTGAACCGGAGAATTCTGGATAAAAATTCTAGATAAAAACCACTTGTTTTCTTTCTAGACAATGCTGGTAATTTACATCACATTTCTACGCTTCATGGTGGTCGTTCGACCATTACGATTCGCTACAAGCATCGCCCAAGCTCATCGTCGGACAGGTAGCAAAGCGGTGCGAAAATTGTCGGCGACAATGACAAACGTCGAAGAGAGTCAAACCATCGGCAGCTACTCAAGAGGCACTTTTGCGAATAGTTCAATGAAGCGTCGCTTCAGCGTTCGACAACTCATTCGGCCGTTTTATACGCCAGGTAGAAGACGAGTGAAAGGAAGCTCAAACAATTTTTTATCGAATATATTTCAGCTCTCTTAATTATTCTCAGCTTTGTTGTCAACATTCCGATTTTTTTGGAGTTTACGATCCGAAGTTGTTTTGATGTTGAACACAATGAAATGGCAAGTCATCCAGAGGCGACATCCTTTCGAACATCGGTGAACTTTTAATCTTTTTTTTTCACGTTTGAGAAAACCAAAAAAGAAAAACAGGCAGCTCTGAAGCTATGCGCATGCGTGGCGGTTTTTCATATGTCAAATTAAAATTTGTAGAATCGAAAAACTGTCTTTTTTCAGTTCACCAGCGGTTACAAGGCGGCACTGATGACGTTGACTCAAACCATCGGACCAGTCTCAATAATTCTGGTTCTGTCGATTCTAACCGAATATCGAGTTCATCGAAGTTTAAAAGCGCGAAAAAAGTGAGATTTTTTGAAAAATGTTGATTCTCTTCCAGAAGATTGGTTTTCTTTTTCTTTTCCAGACTATTCGAAAGTCAACAACGCAGCCGTAGTGTGGTGATCAGTGAAGAGATCAAAGAGCGTGTCTCGCGAACCGTCGCAATTTTCATCGCCGTCAAATTCTTGATTTTTCGAACGATGCCCATTTTTTTCGACGTCTACGAGATGATCTATGGCATCGAAGGTTGGGGCGTCACAATGAGCATCATGGTCAGAGTGTCAGACTTTGGAATTGTTCTCAACACAGCCACCAACTCGTTGGCCTATTTCGGAAAACAGCGTTGGGTTGAGAAGCGCCTTCGACTTCTGATTCTGAAGAAGGAGGAGAAGAGAAACGCGGCGGCGAAAGCCGTCGGCAACACATCGCCGACACATTTGTTTAAACAGGTAGGAAGGATGTAAATGGGGAAGGAATGCGGCTGTGGTAAAAACTTTGCGCGTAAAATTCGACGTTCATGTCAATGCAGTTAACAAACTACAGTAACCGGCGTTTTGTTTTTTTGTGAAAATATAAAAAATGAATTTAAAAAAAAAATGTTTTTAGTGTCAGACGTCATCAAAAAATGATGGTGGCGGTCTACCACATCCGATATCGGTTGAGAAAACGCCGCTCGTGATGCAAACTAAACTGATCAACGACGATGACGACGTTTATTCAGAAATGGTGTAAAATGATGGAAATTTTTTAGAAAAAAAACGGGTTTTTCTTTCTCTCTTTCCCCCCTCCCCTCCTCTCTCTCTCTCTCTCTCTCTCTCTCTCTCTCTCTCATCTTTTTCTCTCCATGTTTCCGATATTATTTTTATGAAACAATTTTTTATTAAAACTTTAATAAAAAAAAAAGAGAAAAAGATAATAAACTTTTCGTCAACTTTTTAAACTCCGAACAAATTAAACATCGATCGAGATGTGGGAGTGGTGACGGGTAAGGCACCGCACAATCCGCACGTCAGTCCGCATCCGACTCGTTTTTGATAAGCTGACGTCGCCGTTCCAGTGCAGAAATTTGTGCGATTTGAGCAGCTGAAATAAATCGATAAATGGTTATTTAAATTGTATAGAAATTATGCGCGTAAAGTTCAGTGTATGCACCGTTTTTTTTACTACAGTAATCTGTATTTCATTAAAGAGATTTTTGAATTTTAAAAAATCAGAAATTTTCCCTCGGTGAAGCTAAGCTTACTCATGAAGCTGATTTCCACAATTGGAAATTGTTGTCGCTTCAGGCCAAAGACAAAGATCACAAGTTCGTGGACAAAACAAAGCCATCATATCGACAAAATCGATATCTTGACACAAACCGATACGTGTTGAACAATCATCCAAAAGATCAATACAAGCATATTCTAAAAAAAGGAAGAAAGATTCAAGAATCCGAATAGGATCAAATGACAAAAAATCAAATACTGGGATTGATCGGACCAGCATCGTAGCACAAATTACAGGTTCGTGCACAATTTGCTCGAGCGAAATCCTGAACTCCGACCGCTTTACAATCGATATTGAAACAATCACTCAAATAATCTCGACAATCACCACCTGAAAATGAGAGAGAAAAGGGGCTTCTCTTTTCTTTACTTTTTTTGAAACGATTCCGTGGTTCAAGGAGACATCAAGGTTCGGTATCCCTTTGCCAATTCAAAAAAATAACAAAAGGGAGGGATCGAACTAGCGAGAAAAGAGAACTGAAAGGATTACCGACGTGGCACTTTACCACTTCACCATTTCTTCGGAATTTCTCTGTATCTCTGTCTCTCTCTCTTTCTCGATTTTTCATTTCTTGGCACTTCGCTCGAATTTAAAATTTATTATGCTTCGAGATTTTTATAAATAAATTTGCACGGCACAAAAATTGTGTGAGAAATAGACATTGGGGTGAGCAAAAATGGGTGGAGGAATTCCGGTATGCGCCTTTAAAGTGGTATTCGTACCTGGTTTGACAACATCTTTTGTCGAGCAACACTTCTCACTAATACATTGATAACCAGAGGGACAAGAGCCCAAAAAACAGTCTGAAAAATCAATATTTTTGCTCCATTCACGAGCCCCTCCTCCTCTTTGAATTTCTCACCACTTCTCGTTTCACCGTTACAATAAGTGCCGTTGGTTTGGCTGAAAATTTCAACGGGAAAAATGATGAGAAGTGTGGCGACGAGGTGGCGACAAGAAATCGACGTTGTCATATTTTGAAAGGCGAACACGATTGGATTTGATACAATTTTTGTAAAATTATCGATGAATTTTTCCACTGAGTCAGGATCAAAAGCTGATCAAATAAAAAAAATGATTTTTTTTTTTTGACTTCTGATTTGTTTGTGTTTGGTGTCATTTAATGTTTCGAAATTTTCCTGAACAAAATTTGCGAAGACCATGCTAAGTAATTTCGCTGTGTGCCTTGAAGTTTTTTGCGTCATCAATAAATAAAATAACAATTTCTTAAAACTGCCAATGGCAGCCAAGAAAAAACGTTTCGCCTTGAAAAAAAAATTATCAATTGAACACTAACGACAGGTCAAATTTATTAACAACGGAGTGTCGTACGATATGTTTTCTGATAAAAAGTTTTTCGACAATTTACAATGTTGTTCGCACATTTCAATCCTAAAATTTGTCAATTTTACGCTAAACTCAGAGCAGTGTAATTACGGAGCTTTTTTTTTAATTTTTTCATTGCAAATCAAGCTTTTTGTACTTTTTATGGGCAGCGAAAAAAAAACCGTATAAAATATTATCAGTTTTCATTTTTTTTCCGTCCTCAGATAACAAATCTTTTTTCGTAGAAATCATTTCTCCTATCATCAATTTTCTTTGCCGTCTCTCACTGGGAATTTAGCTCTCTCCTCCCTCCCTCCCCCTTCCTCTCCTTCTACTGCGTCTCTAACATCGTCTGTTTGTCTGCGTCTCTTCCTCTTGTTGTAACACTCCTCGATATAGGCCTGTCACAATCGATAGGCCCTGCTGTTTGTTGAGGCCTCGCTCTTCTTTTTTTCTTTGCATTTTATTTAAACTTGTCGCAGTTTTTTTTTTTTTGATTTTTCGTTTTCCTAGGTATTTTTCGCAACGAAATGTGGCCTCCAGCTGGTGATGCGTGTAGTTATGGGTAAGAATTTCAGTCAAACTTTTTTTTAAAGAAAAATTCTGAATTTTACGGATAATTTCAGATATTTGAGTTTGAATCCTGAAAGTCAACATGATCATTATCACCATCATCATCATCATCATCCACATTCCTCAAATCATCAGGAAAATATCGATTGTTACCAGACTTTCACATGTCCATCGGATCTTCCGATTGAAACATCCTACAATCCTGGAACAATGGATCTTCCACAATTTCATAGTAAGTCTGAGAAAAACAATTCAAATTTTAAATATTTCTTTTTTCGATCTTGACATTCCAATGGAGCAAACTTTGATCTATCAACAAATTTCTAGCGAGTGTGAGCATTTTTTAAACACCAAAGATTGCGAAAAATGCAACGTGAGGTACGTGAACCAACTCTTCAGAGCTCGTTTCAATGAGAAAATCATCTTCAGACACGACGATGGAGAGCACGAAGCGATTCCGATCGATGATCTCGTCGATATTGTTATGAAAACTGTGGAGAATATCAAAAAAACCGAAGGAGTCGGAGCAAAAGGTGACATCATTCAGAAGCTGAAAGCTGAAATTTTTCAGTTTTCAGAAGACATTGGCCTTGTATCAAAAAAGCGGCAACAAAATAAGAAGGCAGCGGCAAAATATCGCGATAAAATTAAAGCGAAGTGAGGGTGCTTGAAAAAATAATCAAACCGATTAATTGATTGATTTTTCAGATGGAAAGATCTTCAGAATCAGAAGACGAAGGAAGAGAAGCGTAATCAAGAATTGAAGGAGAAAGTCAAAAAGCTGGAAACAGAAGTTGAATATCTTCGCAAGAATTTCATCAGCAAAATTTGTCCGAGTTAATTGAAAAATGTTTGCACACAACTCGAAAATATTCATCGATTTTTTGTGATAGTAACAACACTCCGCTGTCTTCAAATTCCATTTTTTTTCTCTATTACAAAACGTTTCCCTTTAGACTGTATTTACCTCGATAAAGACAGGGCAGAGAAGAAACAACGGAGTGTTGTAACATTTATTTTTTTTTGTTTCACTTGCCTTTTACGTACTTCAGTTCATAATTTAAAAAAAAAATATTTTTCCCGGTATTTTTTTTTCGCTAGAATTCAACTAGAAAAAAATGTTGGTGAAGGAAGTATTACAACACTCCGTCATTACTGTTTTTTTAAAATGTTTTTATTATTCATTTTTTAATTAAACGGTTTTTAACTTATAAATTAATTGTAATTTTCTTTTTGATTTTCTCTAAAAACAAGTCACTTTTAAACCACATGTAATTGTGGAGTGTCGTAATCATCTCTCAAAAATATTCGAAAGTTTATCTTTTTTCTTCACAAAAACTATGTTCTTGAGAAAAATGAAGAGGATTTTATATTTTGTATAAAATATTTAAAAAATTGTTTTATTAAAATCAAGTCACCTTTTGAATAAGTGTAACGATGGAGTGTCGTAATAGACGATGAAGTGCCGTAAAACAGCTCATAAATTTTTAAAAATGTCTCTTTTCTCTGAAAAAAAACAATGTTCTTGAGAAATTCAAAAAAAAGGAGGAGGAGAGAGGTGGAGGATCCAGTTCTAATCACTTTGGATCCTAAAAAAACTGGAAAATTCGTACAGTTTTATTATACTACGGTAACAGTTTGAAAGAATATAAAAAGATGTGCTCATTGAGCCCACAAATTGAGAAAAAAAAATGATATTTCTAATTCCGCCAAAATTGTCTGAAAAAACAAGCTCAATATTGATTTTCTTGATCCTTCTTCATTTTTGTGGGCTCATCGATGGATGCCTAAGATTCGGATGCGCTCCAAACCCAGTGGTCTTCTTCAATCCACTTCCACCAAGGACTCTCCAGTTCAACGGCCGCGTGTCGAATTGCCGCACCACTTTTTGTTCGCAATGCGTTGGTGTTTTTTGTCATAGAAGATGGATCGTGTCTCAACCTCCTCCGCCACCCCCAATGGTCTGAAAAGAAGGGTTTCTTTTTTAGGCTGAAACTAGAAATTTTTCAGATTATTTATCGGAACTCGAGAAGACAAATTGTCAGATTTGGAGCAGCAAAATGTTGCTCATTTCAAAGTTTGTTAGATTTTTTACGGTAAAAATTTCAAGGAAAACATTTTTCTTCTAGATTTTTCCTGCTGTGGATGATCGATCGGATATTTCGACTTTTGAATATAAAAATTATTGATTTTATTAATAAAATAATGTTCAAACTATATACAAACAAATTATTCTTGATCCAAAATCCTAACTGCATTATTTCCACTCTAGGCACTTGATGTTTCGATAGTTTCGGTTGTCGTTTTTAATTCAGCTTCAGCTTCTGGTTTTGTTTCGGCAGTTGCCGCACGTTTTTTAAAGATTCTTGAGCGGAAAATTGATCCGCAGCATGAAAAGTCTGGAAAGAAATATTGTTCAATTTTTTTGGAAAATTATTTTAAAGAAATGTTTCCTACTGTTTGGGGCGCAACAGGCGACTGATCCGAAAAGTTGTTGAGGTCTCGACACGAAAATCTTGAAAAAATTTTGATGAAAATTCAAATTGAAAAAAAAATGTCTTCTTACTGGAGCTGGTGGTGGTGGAGCACAAAGTGGTCCGAAGCATGGATTGGCCGGCGCCGAGACCACAATTGGAGCTGGTGGTGGTGGGATTGGTGCACAACGTGGTCCGAAGCATGGTGGTGGAGGTGGAGCACAAAGTGATCCGATGCATGGATTGGCTGGTGCCGAGATCACAATTGGCGCTGGTGGGGGTGGAAATGGAGCACATGCTGGTCCGAAGCATGGTGGTGGAGCATTTACAAAGATTGGTGGTGGTGGTGGAGGACAAACTGGTCCAAAGCAAGGCGCCGGAGCATTAACAAAAATCGGGGGTGGTGGAGGACAAGCTGGCCCGAAACACGGATCTACTGGCCCCCGAACAATAATCGGACCACATCCTGGACATGGAAAAGCGAAAGAAGTCGTTGAAGCGAAAAAAAGAGCAAAAATAATGATTGTCGAGCTCATAACTGATCGTTGAATGATTTTCCACCAATCGTTGTGCTCTCTTTTATATCCAAAATAATTGGAGCAAAAACTTGAAAAAGTAACAAGCTTGATCCTGTGTTAAAACATCAGAACAGCAGACGAAATAGTGTAGTAACAGCAAGAGACAATGATAAACAGATATGTGCCTTTATCCCTCTCTCTCTCTCTCTCTCTCTCTCTCTCTCTCTCTGTGTGAGGATAAAAAATGAGGAGGAACAAAAGAACAGGGAGAAGAACCGGAAAAATTTTTTGTGATGTGTCAGGAAGGAAGAAGAAATAAGAAGAAGCAGAAAGTTGTTGCCAAGTGATTTCTTGATCTTCGAATTTTTCCGGTTTGTCAATCCCGATTGTGAATTCGTTCCACTTCGTCGACTTTTAATCTTTCAAAGTGGCGACATTTTTTTTTTTGAGCTGAGCTCCTGAATAATTATTGAACAAACAATGGAGATTTGATTGAAAAGGAAGAGACAACGAAGTTTGAAGAGGAGAACACGTTTCGCTAGTTTTCGTGGTGGGACCCATTCATTCTTCTTTTTTTTTAGAGTTTTTGATGAACCTCAAAACAATTTTTTGTTAGAAATTTTAAGCGTGGAACAAGTATTCATTGCAGGACCTATTCAATAAATAAAATCATAATTTAGATGAAGCTCAATAAAGTTATGGTTATGTATTTCAAGTGTGATGACACTGAAGTTTTGAACTTTAAAAAATCACATTCAATTTTCGTTGCAAGACCCACACCACTTTATTACTTGTTTTTCAATTCTAGGCGGGAAAACTTTAAATCCCCTTCTTGTTGGTTCTGAATTTTGTTTTATATTTAAAAGTGGAAAAAGTTTTCGTTGCAGGACCCAATAGTTTTAAAAAATTGATTTATTCCTATTAAAAATCAGTGGAAAATAAAAATAATTAAATTATTGGGAGAAAATCAGACAAATTTGTACAAACAAAATTAATAACGAGCGCCTCGGTTCCTGGCTCATTTCTATTCCTTTTTGGCGGCAACGGTGGATTCTGTTGTTGTCGTTGTTATTTCAGCTTCAGCTTCTGGTTTTGTTTCGGCAGTTGCCGCACGTTTTTTAAAGATTCTTGAGCGGAAAATTGATCCGCAGCATGAAAAGTCTAAAAAGAAATATTGTTCAATTTTTTTGGAAAATTATTTTAAAGAAATGTTTCCTACTGTTTGGGGCGCAACAGGCGACTGATCCGAAAAGTTGTTGAGGTCTCGACACGAAAATCTTGAAAGATGAAAATTCAAATTGAAAAAAAATGTCTTCTTACTGGAGCTGGTGGTGGTGGAGCACAAAGTGGTCCGAAGCATGGATTGGCCGGCGCCGAGACCACAATTGGAGCTGGTGGTGGTGGAATTGGTGCACAAGCTGGTCCGAAGCATGGTGGTGGAGCATTCACAAAGATTGGCGCCGGTGGAGCGCAAGCATCACCGAAACATGGCGGTGGTGGGATTGGAGCACAAGCTGGTCCGAAACATGGTGGTGGAGCATTCACAAAGATTGGCGCCGGTGGAGCGCAAGCATCACCGAAACATGGTGGTGGTGGGATTGGAGCACATGCTGGTCCAAAGCATGGTGGTGGAGCATTAACAAATATTGGTGGTGGAGCGCAAGCATCACCAAAACATGGTGGTGGAGGAGCACACGCCGGTCCGAAGCAAGGCGGTGGCAAAAAGATGGGGCCACCACATCCGGGGCACGGCAGAGCCAAAGTTGTGGAAGAGACGAGAAGAGCCAAAAGAGCAATTGAATATTTCATGATGTGAGTTGAGAGTTGGAAGCTACAATCCAGAAAACTGAAAGAGCCCCGCTTTTATAGGATTTCTCCTATCGGCATCGGCTCGAAACTTGCCTCATTAAGTGTGCACATGCTCAAGAAGTGAGAGAAAGAAAAAAAAGAGAGTCGCAGACAGTGTTGTCAAAGCTTCTCCCTTCCTCCTCCTCACCATATTTTTGTTATCTTATCATTTGCTGTCAAAAGCTTCTGTGTACAACAAGAGGATCACACACTTGAGAAAAACTAGAGCTTGTAACAACTTCACGCTCTGATTAGATGAAGCTGCATACTTGAGACAAAGATGACCATGAACAGGAAATCTGCCGAATCGTCTAGCGCTTTTTTCTCTCTTTTTTTCTAAAGAAAGAAAACCACATTTTTGTTTGAATATGATGACGAAATTGGTTGTGGATGAGAAAAGCATTAGAATTTACTGAAATTTTTGATTTTTAGAGTTTTAAGAAAGGAAAACTAAAACATCGGTTCATTCAACATTAAAAAATCAGAAATAAAAAAATAAAAAAAGTACAGCCCCCCCCCCTCTCTGAGAAACTTAAAAAATGTGGGGATTTTTGAATAAAAACTTTATGCTTCCAAACGGCTGAACAACACAAGGCCGAGAAGTCGAAAAATCGAAAGCTCGGCCATTCTAAAAAAAATGTTTGTGGACGACAAAAATTTAAATTTTTTTCTGCGCGTTTCGTTAAATTTACTCAAATTTAACTGATTTTCTTTTATTTTTTTTTGGTCGTTTTGTGTTTAAAACGTATTTCAAAAGTTTTTTTTAATATGAAATGTATAATTTAAATAAAAATGGTAGGAAAAGCTTTTTTAAAGTTAATCACATTTTTTTGTTGTTGTATAGATTTTTGATTAAAAAATGTTTTTTTAATTGATTTAAACAATTTCAGACAAAAGAAACAAAAAATTCACTGGAAAACGAAGAGTTTTCAAGAAAAATTGGGATTCTAAAAGGTAAATATGTAGTGCTTGTTTAAAAATTTGTTTTTTATTAAAATTTAGATAGATAATTCGAATCAAGTTCTATAAAATATCATCTTTTGCTGTAAAAAGTTCGATCATTTCTTGAATTTGTTTTCTATCAAGAAGGACCATTTTTGCCGACAATGTTAGAAATAAAAAAAGGGTGAGGGTTTTTTGGTTTTATTAAATTAACTTATTTAAATATTTACATTCATTTTTTTAACAAGTTTAAACTTGAAAACTTAAAAACGTAATTCAAAATGTTTTAAATTTAAAAATCCGACTCCGCCAATCAAAAACAAGGAGCGTTCACTCTTTTTGTGTATGCCGATATCTCGGCACGGCAAATACAATAACTAATCCCGTGTAATTATTGAAACATTTAAATATTAGTTACTAGCCAGTTTAATTTAAATTTAAAAATGTATTTATTGTAAAAATCACGTGATAACTCTAACTCAAATTTTAATCATTTTAAAATTAAATTTTGTACATACGGGGTTTGTCAGAGGTAAGGGGTAATCGGGCTTTTGTTGAAATCAAACCTGTAATTATGCGTGTGCATATTGTAGACGAAGTGTTGTTGCTTTTCTTACTGTTTAAAAATTTCCTCAAACTCTCAAAAATTACTCTTCAATTTTGGTCATTTATCCATAAAGGTCGGTATATTTTTCAGTAAGACAGAGAATCAGCACATTCCTCTTACAGATAATGTAGCTAATAAAGTTCTGATCTTTACTACGCGGTAAAATTGATGGCATCATCATAATTTTTTGAATACAACTTAAATACAATACTATCAACATTTTTCAACATTTGTTTAGTTACTTAGACGTTGTGTAACAAATTTTCCTTAGCTCTATTCACCTAAAGATCCTGAATGGTCTTCTGGATCACATCCTAACAGTTTACTATTTTTTGTTGAGATTGATGTTCAATTTCATGAATTATAATACTAATAACTGATTTTAGCAACTTTCTGTATTTAAAAAAAATATCTTTGCTTAAAAAACTAAAAGTTCTTTCAAAAGTGAGTTTATCACAATTTCGAGGAAAATGAAAATTTAAAAATTTTTCGAAAAAAACATGTTTTTTTTAATTAATTATACTATTCATGTTATGTACGTTAAACTTATAATTTATTTCATTTTATTATTATTTTTTTATTATCATTAGAGGTTTTCATAACTTTTTCCAGCAACAATCAAATGCTTTTTATTTTCCAAATTTCTTGTCCAACACCTAACTTTCTATTTCTTAATCTTTAACTTTAGTTGTTGCGGATTTCAGAGATTTTCATACGAAATAACCAAAAAAAAGGGAGAAAAAAGGGGGAGGGAAGAAATTGAAAAGAAATTTCTAAAAACGTAGTAAATTCTTTTGAAGAAAAAAAAAGCCGAGAGGAGGGTGAGTGAGAAGGGGGTGGGAGGCAGGTAAAAATGAAAAAAAAGAAGTATGAGAGATTATCTTCTGGAGTATTTTTATTTTTCTGAAAACAATTTTTTTTTCATTCAATTGTTTTTATAAAAAGAATAAATTTCACTAAATGGTTCTCTCCAGGATTAGCAGTGAATGAAATTCCGCAAAAATCCGAGCATACTGTAAATAAGAAAGGGTGGAGCTTGTTTTTTTTTGTTGTAAAAAACGCCGCATTTTGAGGAAGAAAAACATTTAGATGAGATGAGCTCTCCGAGCTTGAACTCGACGTGTTGGAGACTTGGCATCTCGCCACCGACCACAATGCCATCAATGATTGATTTGCCGAAGTTTGTGGTGCCAAAGGTGATGCCGACGACGCCAACAAGCCTTCTTATTCAAAGCTTGTAAGTTTTTTTTTTCAAATTTTTCCGTTTTTTTAGAAATTTTTCTATAATTTGACACAATTGAATAAATGTTAAAGTAATCTAAAAATAAGGATTTGTTTAATTTTTTTCAGTTAGGAATGATTTCTTTTAACTCAATAATTAAAATTTTAACACGAAAAAAATTTTTGCGTCGAGGCCCATCAATGATTTAAAAAAAAAAGGAAAATGCAGTAATCGATTTTACATTTTGAGGCTAAAATGTGTTTCGTCACACTTACAAATAAAAACACGTTGTTCTCTATTTTCCAAACAAAATTACTAAACGACACTCAGTAATAACGATCAATAGTTTAATTTTTTTAAAGTCTTTTTATTTCGTGAGTTTCTCCTTTGAAAATGTTTTTAAATTTCAGCGAGGTTTGAAGATAGCAAAGCCCGCTCAAGTGTTTTTTTTCAGAAGAATAATTAAAACATTAAGCGCTTAAAATTGAAAGTCGTACAGTTCGCACGATTTAATTGTCCTTGGTGTCTGTGCCTTAACGATTTCGTTCAATTATCGATTAAATTCAACAATAAACCGCGAAATTTAAATCCCGGTGTGACCGAAATTTTTTCGTTTCTATTTTTCAAAACTTTTGTTTATTTCGATTTGTTTCATTCGATATTTATGCGTTGGAAAATGGATTTTGACCAGACGCGCACGATTATTCAACATTTTTTTTCTAAAATCATCGCTTTTTTTTCCTCTCCTAAAATATGTTTAGCGTTGAAAGGCGTGGCTTGTCTTGTCTTGCAAGCTTCACAATTAATTTTGTTTTTCTCTCCAACTCTCACCGCGAAAATACTCTCTCCAATGCAAACTTTTTTTTTTGAAATTTATCGCCAGCGCCTATTTTTGAGTTTCGAAAAATGTTCAAAAGTTGTTCTTTTCAAATTTTAATTATCATTGATTGATTAATTTGTTTCTAATCTATCTCTCTTCCTCTCTCTCTCTCTCTCTCTCTCTCTCTCTCTCTCTCTCTCTCTCTCTCTCTCTCTCTCAATTTCTTAGCTCCCTAACTGTTATTAAACTGAAGACGTTACGTTTGGAGAGAGAGAGAGAAAACGTTAGTAAGGCAAATACATATACATATAATGTCCTTACAAAATAAAAAAAGAGACGCCGAGAACGACGAAAAACAGAAAAAAGTTTAAGTGAAATGTGTCTGCGCCGACTACCGATCATGCCCTTTAAATATTTTGGCTGTTTAAAATCTGTTGTTCAACGACTTGTTGCCGTTTATTTTTCAAAACACTTTTTTAAAAAACATTTTTTTTCTCCCCTTATTTTCCCTAATCTCAATTAATGAAAGTATTTCAAAATATGTATTCTGTAAGAAAAAAAGCTCAACGGAATAATATATATTCGAAATAGAGCGCGCTTACTAAAAGTTTCAGAGGTGTTTTCATTCTTTTTTCAGAAATATTGCTCCATTGAGCTCAACAAAAATATAGGAGAACCTTTAATTTGATTTCCATTAAAGCGCACTTACCCGAACGTGTAGAATTATTTTCATTTGCTTATTAAATTTGTTCCGTTGAAATCCAATTTAAAAAAAAAGTTGAATTTTATTTTGAATAAAGAACAGTTGCCTTCAAAGAGTGTTACATTTTTCCTCCAACTAAAAACCAACTAAAATCTAAGCAAAAAATTAAAGAAAAGTGTGAGAAAAAAAATGAAGGAGAAAGGTGTGGGAAGAAAAATAATTACATTTAAATGTCTAAAATTGTTATATTTTTCTCTAATTTCTCTTATTTCCACCTTGTCATTTCTCGCATCATTCATTAATTGATTAGCAGTATGTATAAACGGCAAAACGACATTAACAACGCAAAATTGCCTTGCCTTTTTCGCTAGTTTCTAGTTTTTTTTTACTAGTTTCAACCCCTCCCCCTCCCCCCTCCCGGCCCCCTTCTTGTCGTCCCCTTCGTCCTACTTCTTCTGGTCGTCTACACGCTATCTACATACTTTTTGAAAAAGTAGAAAAAAATGGCTAAAGGTTTTTTGTTTTTATCAACAATGCCCCACTCGACATCTGACGGTTATTTTCATGTAGAATGTTCTAAAGTGTAGAAGTATTAAATGTGCCGATTTGAAAAGATACAATTTTATCTTAAAAGCCAAAAAAAAAAGCAGAAAAACTTCGAAATTAAGCGTCGCTCTTCGCCACCACTAAATCGCCCTACTCGATTTCTCTACTCTCTCTCCGTCTCAACCTCTTTCTCTCTCTTCTTTTCCTCCTTTACGATGTTTTCCACTTCTTCTCCTTCGCTTACTTCGTCCTCTTCGCCTTAATGTGCTCTCATTTTTATTCATTTGTGTGAGCTGTGTAAGCGTGCTAGAGAATGAACATTTAACCACAAAAAAAAGAAGAAAGAAATGAGCACATTATTGTGAGCTTTTGCTTTTATTATTTTTAAACAAAAATATTTTAAGTAAAGTTGAAAAAGTTTTGGGTTATTTTCATTCTATTTTCCCCCTTTTCTTTCTATAAGTGAGTAGGTGTAATTGCGGAGTGTTGTTGTTCTTTCAGTCGTCTAACTTAGGTAAATATGGAATTAGGGTTTAAATAAAAGAGAGATAAAGAGAGAGAATGAAAGAAACAAGAAAAGAAGGTCAAATTATTTTTATTTTTATCGATTGAATTTTTTTCTTTTTTTTTTACATTTTAAGCACAATTTTTAAAGACTTAGTTTTCCTCAAAATTTTTGTTTACTGAATCTTTTTCGGAAAAAAATTTATCACAGAAAATTAATTAGAAACGTGAAGAAAGATAAATTTCTTGTGTTGTTATCAATCGAAATATAACGTTTCATGTGAAAATTTGTTTTTTTTTCTGCTTACAGAATGGCGAATGAAAATAAATTCAAATATGCGGTTGTCAGATTGCCTGAAACGAGTGTTGTCGACTTTTTCTCGCTTATCGTAAGTTGTTTTACGAGATTAAAAAAACCTTTTTTTTGTAAATATTCAGATGACAAAAGGTTATTCTGATGTATCATTTGTATCGAATCTGAATCAATGCTCACTGAGAGATGATCCAAACGATGATCCGAGCCTGGTGTCGTCATCATCGGGAAGTGGAACCCAGGTTTTAACCTTTTAACCAATTTTTAAGTTTTCAAATATTTCATTGATTTTCCTAGTTATTTTCTCCAAAAATTGAAAAAAAATTGAAACGTGTTTTAAACTTTTAAAAAAATGCAAGAAGATTCAAAAAATTTCAGAACAATGACGATGACTCAACATCTGAAAATAATAAATCGTCACCTTCCCATCTGATGCCATCAATCGATAGCTCGAATCATAAAAAACGTGATCCTTTTCTGTCAGATCGATGCCAACAATCATCTTCAACACCATCAGTCATCGCATCAGGAGCACCACTGACAATTTCGTCGCCATCGACTTCATCCTCCGATCTATTTCCACCGTCGGCATCAATTGTGGCGCCCGATTTGTTCTGCAATTTGTTTGGAAAAGCGGCCGAAATCGAGTTGGACGCATCGGACTGGAATGAAACACGACCATTGAAACATTCGATGCCACCAAGAGGATCGAGCATGGATGTTGGCGCCAAATTTAGCCCATATTCAAATGGGAGTAATTGTAAGCAGCAGGTAAGCCAAAAGGCAACTTTTTTTCCTGAATTTCAGATATTTCTTATTTAGGATTCTAATGTTCAGACAAGAATGAAAGGATGGCAACGAGAATATATTAAAGACGTCATCATAAATGGGCATTATCCAACTGAAGAAGAGCTTCGAGACATTGAAATCAGATGTGATTTGAGTCGAAAACAGGTTCGGAGATTACTGTAGAACTCGTTTCAGCTGTGTGCTCATCAAAATTTAAGGTTCTTCGATTCATTGCTAAACGTCTTGTCAACCCGAATCGTAAACCCAGAGCTCATCATCAAGATGATAAGGGGTCAAAAGACGATGAAGAAGAACGAGCTGAAATCGATGATTTTTCGGGTCTTAACGAGCTTCTGATGCAAAATGTTAAAGAAGAAAATCATTGAAATTGGCGATTTTATTTATTTTGCATAATTTGCAACAATTTCCATATCTACTTTATTAAGAATTTACATTTGAAAAAAAAATATTTTTTTTATACGCGGATACTGTCAGGCACATCATTAAATATTTTAAAGGCTGCTTGAAGCTTTGAAATTCGGTTTTTTTAATTTTTAATAATCAACCGGTATAGTAAAAATTGAATAGCAATTGAAATATTGGAGACATTTGTTCCAATAAATAAAATAATCCTCGTTTCGACACTTCACGGGTGTGAAAGGTTTTTTTTTAAATGTTAACCTTGGGCAAAAGGATCAAACAACGGAGAAGCAAAAGCGGAAAACTGATATGAGATTTAACAACGCTGAGAGAAGAAAAAACAAGTAATTTTTACATTACGATGTTCCACAATTACGTTTTGACCTGATTTTAACAGACACATTGGACGCGGTTAAATTTTAAATTTTCGAAGCTATTTTTTCACTTTTCATGTTCGAGTTTTCAAATTATTTTTAGGTTTAAAACATTTTAACACACACTTTAAACACACTAAACACACCACACACAGTTAAACACACACACACTAAACACACAAAATGCGATAAACGCGAACCCGGGAAATGTCGGGTGAACATATAGAGTGAATGTCGGAAAAATTGGGAAAATTTATCGCTTCTTCGGCTTATTAGCTAAGATCAAAGTGTAGTATCTGTTCTTATCGTATTAACCTACGGTATACACTCGAATGAGTGTAATTAAGGTTATATGATTTTTGGAAACTTGGAAAGACCCGGGGCTTGCTCCGACTTTCCGAGGGTCGTCTCAGCGTTGCACTGCTGTTGAGCTCGGCCCGGTCCCCATGGGGGACAAATAACATTTCTTACCGCCAGTGGGGATCTGTTAGAAATCAAATGGGAAATTTAAAATTTAAAATGTGCAAAAACATCGAGTTTTAGAACAAATTTTTAAAATAAAGAATTCCAAATAACTGTTGGAGCAGATCCCACACGGGTTCTTCAAAATTTCCAAAAATCTAACTACTCGAATGGAGTAATTAAAAAGATTAATATCGATAAAAATGCCGATATTTTAATTTTTCTAAGCCATAAAGCCAAAGAAACGAAATTTAAATTTACCCCATGTTTTCACCCGACATTTCACGGTTTCGCGTTTATCTCCGTAAAAATGAAATTTTTTTGCAATTTTTGCTGAAAATTTGACTTTTTCATTTTTTTTGCTTTAAATGAAAGCTGAGATTCTGTAGAATATTTTAACACTAAAATTAATTTGAAATCTTAAATATGAAAAGTGAAAAAATTGCTTTGAAAATTCAAATTTATCGGCGTCCAAAATGACGTCACTTTTTAATCAGGTCAAATTTGAATCAAAAGGTGACGTCATTTTCAGAACTTTCAGAGCCATTTTTTCACTTTTCATATTTGAGATTTCAGATTAATTTTAGTGTTAAAATATTCTCCAGAATCTCAGCTTTCATTTGAGCCAAAAAAATCAAAAACTCAAATTTTCAGCAAAATTCGGAAAATTTTCATTTTTATGGCGATAAACAAAACCGTGAAATGTCGGGCGAACACAAAATGAATTTTTTTTTTTGCGATTTTTGCTGAAATTTTGAGTTTTTGATTTTTTTGGCTCAAATGAAAGCTGAGATTCTGTAGAATATTTTAACACTAAAATTAATCTGAAATCTCGAATATGAAAAGTGAAAAAGTTGCTTTGAAAATTCTGAAAATGACGTCACTTTTTTATTCAAATTTGACCTGATTAAAAAGTGACGTCATTTTGGACGCTGATAAATTTGAATTTTCAAAGCAATTTTTTCACTTTTCATATTTGAGATTTCAGATTAATTTTAGTGTTAAAATATTCTCCAGAATCTCAGCTTTCATTTAAGCCAAAAAAATCAAAAAGTCAAATTTTCAGCAAAATTCGCAAAAAAAAAATTCATTTTGTGTTCGCCCGACATTTCACGGTTTTGTTTATCGCCGTAAAAATGAAATTTTTTGCAAAATTTGCTGAAAATTTGACTTTTTGATTTTTTTGGCTCAAATGAAAGCTGAGATTCTGGAGAATATTTTAAAATTAAAAAAAATCTGAAATCTCGATTATGAAAAGTGAAAAAATGCCTTTGAAAATTCACATTTATCAGCGTCCAAAATGACGTCACTTTTTAATCAGGTCAAATTTGAATAAAAAAGTGACGTCATTTTCAGAATTTTCAAAGCAACTTTTTCACTTTTCATATTCGAGATTTCAGATTAATTTTAGTGTTAAAATATTCTACAGAATCTCAGCTTTCATTTGAGCCAAAAAAATCAAAAACTCAAAATTTCAGCAAAAATCGCAAAAAAAAAAATTCATTTTGTGTTCGCCCGACATTTCACGGTTTTGTTTATCGCCATAAAAATGAAAATTTTCCGAATTTTGCTGAAAATTTGAGTTTTTGATTTTTTTGGCTCAAATGAAAGCTGAGATTCTGGAGAATATTTTAACACTAAAATTAATCTGAAATCTCAAATATGAAAAGTGAAAAAATGGCTTTGAAAGTTCTGAAAATGACGTCACTTTTTGATTCAAATTTGACCTGATTAAAAAGTGACGTCATTTTGGACGCCGATAAATTTGAATTTTCAAAGCAATTTTTTCACTTTTCATATTTAAGATTTCAAATTAATTTTAGTGTTAAAATATTCTACAGAATCTCAGCTTTCTTTTGAGCCAAAAAAATCAAAAACTCAAAATTTCAGCAAAAATCGCAAAAAAATGTCTAGTTTACGGCGATAAACGCGAAACCGTGAAATGTCGGGTGAAAACACGGGGTAAAAGTCAATAAAATCGATAAAAAATAAGCTTTTCAGGTTTAGAAAAATTAAAATATCGATATAAATCATTTTAATACAACTCTCATTCGAGTAGTTTTTATAAACTTTGAAAAAGCCGGGTGGGATCTACTCTAACGGTTATTGTGGGATGCTTTATCTTTAAATTTTGTTCTAAAATGGCTTCGTTTTTCACATCTTTAATTTCCCATTTAATTTCTAACAGATTGCCCCTAGCGGTAAGAATTTCTATTTGTCCCCCAATGGGGACCGGGCCGAGCTCAACAGCAGTGCAACGCTGAGACGACCCTCGGAAAGTCGGAGCAAGCCCCGGGTCTTTCCAAGTTTCCAAAAATCATATAACCTTAATTACACTCATTCGAGTGTATACCGTAGGTTAATACGATAAGAACAGATACTACACTTTGATCTTAGCTAATAAGCCGAAGAAGCGATAAATTTTTCCAATTTTTCCGACATTCACTCTATAAGTTCACCCGACATTTCACGGGTTCGCGGTTATTGCCGTAAACATGAGATTTTTTTGCGATTTTTGATGAAATTTTCAGTTTTTTCGTTTTTTGCTTTAAATGAAAGCTGAAATTCTGCTGAATATTTTAACACTAAAAATAATTTGAAAACTCAAATATGAAAAGTGAAAAAATGTCTTTGAAAATTCAAAATTTTTCGTGTACCATTACGATGTTCCACAATGCCATGTTGACCTGATTGTAACAAAAACGTAAAAAGAACTTTTTTTGGATGGAGCCCAGTGAAATGTCTTTTGCTAAATTTTTTTTCTTCTCTAAAGCAAAGCAAGAGAATTTTAAGATTTAAGAGGGTCGTCGTTTCACTTCACGGCTTCATGTTTATCATCGTAAAATGGTTGTTCAGAATACCTTTAGATTTATTAAAACTTGCAAATAATTCTTATTTTTGCGGCAAATAGCTAAAAAAATTGCAATTAAAAAAGAAAAAACAAAAAAAAAAACAAATTAAAACAATTATTTCTGCATAACCGAAACATCACAACTGAACTTTTTTTGGGCAGATCGGACAAGAAAATGAAAAAATTCATCAATTTTTCTGAATATTACAGAATGACTTATTAAGGCAAAAAGGCTGAAGAACGACTGGTTTTCTTCTATTCTTGTTGCGAGAGAGAGAGAGAGAGAGAGAGAGAGAGAGAAAAAAAGAGAAAGAGAGAAAATACCATTGAAAAGATGAAAAAAAGCTTTGTGACAATTCAAAAATTAAACAGGCAGCATTTTGTGAGATTTCTAGCTTTGTGCAGTTTTTCTTTTTTTTCGTCAAGATAAAATAATTAAAGAAGAAAATGGGGGAACAAATAAACTTCAAAAAGACTTTTTGGGCTGAAAATCATAAAAAATGAATATAAATATGATGTGAGAAAGAGAGAGAGAGAGAGAGAGAGACTGAGAGAAAAACAAAAACCCGCAGCAAATTCAACGTTTTTTACTGAATTTCCTTTTTTTTTCTTCTTCAACTTTCTTCATCTTCATCTTCTTCATAATTTTCTTTTGATTATTTTTCAATTTTTCAAAAATTGATAAAATTGGGAAAAAAACGGACATTGAAATTAATAAAATTATAAAAAAAAAGGAAAAAAAATTTAAATCGTCAGAAAATGTAAACAGCAAGAAATTAGTACATAAAAAACATAAGAGAAGGGCTTCTAGACAAATGTCGATGTCGATCCTTTTTCAGGCTTTTCGGCCGGCATCAGGCTTTTTTGAGGCACATATTGACCTGGAAAAAAATCGTCGAGAATGCTTTTAATTTTTGTTCGGTAAGACACGCCGTTTCTTACCAATAAATGATCCATCTTCGGTGAAGACGCCCGGATCGGTGTCGCCATATTGTGCCATGCTGTCAGTTTCTGATTCAGCTTTTGATCCTGTCAACGATCGCTTCTCGTCATCGTCACTGAAAAATAAGTACATTCAAGCTGTTGAGAGCCGAGGCGTATGGCAAACCAACTTTTTATAACCTCCGAAATTCTGTTTTCCTAATATTGGCTCACGTCCTTGTTCGCGCTCGCGTTGCGATACCGGATAATTTTCGCCGCGATGACGCAACGCGACACAAATGATGCAACAAATGATCAGTAGTAGAAGAAGAATCAGCGCGACGAGAAGAAGAAGCCAGAGAGCCGCCGATTTTGGCGAGCGTCCCGTCGTCGTCATTCGTGTCACGCCCGAGTACGTCTTGCCAGTCTCGACGCCGCTACCGTCTTGTTGAAGAGCAGCGACGCGAACGTCGTATTGGGTGCCAGGCGACAAGTTCGGAATGTGAACTGTTAGGCCGCCGTCGTCTGCTGCCGACACACTTTTCCACTCGCTTTCATCGTTTGGCTTGTATTCGACTTGATACGTGTTGCCAACAGGCGACAACGTTTCTTCATCGAACTTGGGCGGACGATAGGAGACGTTGAGATAATTGTCACCAATTCCGCTTTCAATCAGTGACGGAACTCCAGGATCAACTGAAATCAAACACTTTAAAAAGACGCATTTTACATCACGGCTGCCACTTTGCTACCACCGTAATCCCATGGTGTTTTTTCAAAAATAATTGATTTGTTTTAAGGAAAAATAAGGATAATTTTTCCTTCATTTTTAATCCTCTTTTCACACCTGCCTATTCCCTATCGTAATCTTTTTATTTTTTTTTGTTGAGAAATGGTTTAGGTCTTGAAACGAAATTTATTTATTTTAAAAAAATCCTTCTCCTTCACAATTTCTTTTTTGTTATGCATAAAGAATTGATGAAAAACGTTCTCTACCACATTTTTGGGTGCAAACTCGGCTTTTTCCTTTTGGTTGAATAATTCATTCTCATTTTTTTTTCTAATCTACACCTGCCATCAGATAAAAGCTCACTTCATTATATGTATGCCTAGGCGTTTTACGTTTTCCACCCCCTTAGAGAACATCAAATGATGTATAATCCAATCTTTTCCACTTTTTCTCCCTTTTTCTAAAAAAAAAACGGAGAGTACAAGGGGGGAGGCCTAATAATTATCTTCTAAGAAAAAGGCCATTCAGTAATTCAATATCTATTTTTCTCCGGGTGCTGCTCAGAAACAAAAAAAACGACTGAGAGCACCAGTGTGTGCTCGTCCGTGTGTGCTCCAATAATCCATTTGCACTTTTACTTTCTTTTTTTTTCATTTTTTACAGCCTCAACATGTATTATTATTATTACTTAACGAACAATTTTCTTGTTTTCTTCTTCAAGGCTTCAAAGAAAGTATAGAAGGGGAAAAAAAATACATAAAATGCGTCTAATCTCCCTGAAAAAAAGCGGCCGACGACATTTTTTCTTTTTTTGTCTTCCTCTTCTCCTCACCAAATACAAATTTTGTTTAAATTACATTTTCCCTGGGTCTTTGTCTAGAAAAAAGAAACGCAAAAAGAAGCATTTTTGTGTGAAATGATGGGGAGGGGGGAAGGGGGGTCCAGCTTTTCAAAAAAATTAACCCAATTACTCGATTATTAAGAATTCCAGAAGTGGCCCAAGCTCATTCTTCCCCCTCTATAAAAAATTGTCTACAAATGCTGCAAAATTTTTCAGATTTTTTCTGACAAAAAAAAAACAAAAACAAAAACACAAAAAAACCTGTCGAGAAAAATCGAAGCTGCATCAATAGAATCAGCGATGCAATGTGAAACATTTCTCGTCTCATTCCTCTTCTTCTCCTTTTTTTAAACAAATGTTCAGATTTTAATTAAATTCAAAAATAAAAAGAAAGGAAATTTTAAAAAAAAATTTCAATTTAAATTAGGTAATAAAATGTATATTAAATAACTATCAAATATTTCATGAAAATACTGTCGCAGGACAAAAAAAAAAGTGAAACTCCAAATAAATCGGCCAGCGCCACTTTTTTGACAAACAACAACAACAACAACAACCACACAGAGAAAGAAGAGAGAAGAGAGAAGAGAGAAAGAGAGAAAAAATATTAAAATTTATCCTTGACGACGACGCCTTTTCAATATTTTTCCACTTCTTCTTCCTCTTCCGGCACCGTTTCAAAAATAGAAAAAAAAGGGAAGGAAGGAAGAAAAAAATTCAACAACGACTCGAAGAAACCAACCAAGCTCAAATCTTCCCCGCCTCACCGCCATCTTCATCCCATCCATTTCCTCTTGCTCCGCCCCATTAACTGTGAATACAGCATGGGAGATAGAGAGACAGAAAGAGAGAGAGAGAGAGAGAGAGAGAGAGAGAGACAAACAGACAGAAAGAAAAAAAGAAAAGCTTTGCTCACACAAAATAGCTGGTCGCATTTTCAACAAAATTGGTTGTGTGTCAGCAAAAGGAAGAATGGAAAGTTTACCAATCCTTTGCTTTTAAATTTCCTTTCCTCCCCCCCCCCCCCCCCCTCATCCCTTTTTTTCGTTTCTCATTTTGTATGACTCTGTGTGTGTGTGCATGTGGTGTAGAAGTTGCTTCTGTTTTATTATCTTCAACCCAGTCATTGAGTCAGTCAGGCACTCGTTTAAGCTTCTCCCTCCCCGTGTCCCCCTCTTTATTTCCTCCCTCCTCCTCTAGCATATTTTCAATTTTTTTTCGCTTTTCCTTCTCCACACCCCCTGCGCCCCCTTCCTTTCTTTTTTTTTCTATTCGTTTTCTAAATTTTCCATCTTTCAGTTTATTTTTTCTTCTTCTTCGTTTTTAATTTGTGTCTCGTCTGTATATTATGTCTCAGGGCTCGATTTCAAATTTGGAAAAAAAACTTTTTTTTTTTTAATGGGGCAAGTGCTCACAACATTTTCTATCCTATTTTCACACTTTTTCAGCTTCTCCCTTTTTTTCTTAAAGATTATGAGGAGCCCAATTCATATTTATGTTTAAATCTGATTCCGGTATGCTCCTTGAAAAAATAACAAAAAACATGCTTTTTTTCGTATTTTATAAATCATGATCACAGATTTCAGTATTCTTTTTGACACATTTTTATTGATTTTATAATTTATTAATTCTATTTTTTTTGCGTACAAAGATGACTACAGTATCTCTGATAATATATTTCAAGTCTTGTTTCGAAACCAACCTATGCTACAGCAAGAAACAATGTGAATTCGTTTCGAGACTACTGTTGAATTTTTTTCAACAAACTATTCTCAAATTTACGGCTACAGTAACTCAAAATTTCAAATTCTTATTTAATATGGTTGTTCGTTTTAAGACCCAAAATATTTATTTTTAAGACTCTACTAAGCTTTGAAAAAATCAGAGAAAAGAACTGACCTCCAGCTGCAGTGACTTCGGGCAGCGTTGTCGCATCCGACGAATTCGGATCACCTTCGCCGGCTGAGGTTTGTGCGCGTAGCACAAATCGATACGGCGTCTCGACGTCCAATCCGGTGAGACGATACTCGTTGACGAGCGCCGATATTTGTTGTCTCGGGCACGTTTTTTCGACAATTCGCCCGTTTTGCGTCTTGCAATATTCGACTTCGTATCTAACAAGTTTGCCGTTCGTTCGACGTGGTTTTTTCCAGACCAGCACGACGACGCCCTTTTCGTCGGACGTCTTCGAGTTCATTGGATAGGCGCGAAGTGAGCGAACCGGCGATGGAACACCTTCGTTGGTACGGAAGTCGATTGTTGAGCTCGGCGCTCCTTCGTGTGCTCCATTTGTCACCTATTTTCATTAGAAATTAAATATTATAAAAATGTGGGTTTTTATGTTCTCTTACCTGAATATAAGCATGATTCAATGTGTCCGGCTTCAACTCAGTGATTGTTCCTTGATCAGCGTTTGGCCCAAAGACAACTGTCTTCTTACGTGCCGGCTCTCGTCGCATTCGCAAATGACGTTTCCATCGCTTCGCCGACGAGTTCTTCTCATTTGAATTCTCTTCGTCATCATCATCAACATTTTCGTCGTCCTCGTCCTCCATCTCATCCTCTTCATCTACCCAATACGTCAGTTTGTAGCCGGTGAAATTTCCGTTCGCCGTCGACGGATCGACCGGTGTCCATGCAAACGTGACAGTCGTTCCGCTTTTCTCAAGCACTCTCAAACCGGTCGGAATACTGCTCGGCACACCTTCGCCGGTTCGTCCGAATTGCGATTGTGGCGTCACATCGGCTGTTCCTTCGGCGTTCATTGAGATCACCTGAACCTCATATGGTTGGAACGGTTTCATGTCTTTGTCGTCGTCGAGTGTGACGGTGACGCGATTCGCAAACGGATCTTCTACGGCAATTTCTTTCCATTCGTTTTCACCTTCGGGACGATATCTAGAATAATTTTTTTAAATTTTATTATCATTTTGTGTTTACTCACTTGACAATATAATGAAAATCTGGTCCGTTCCATTGCTCTCTTGGCATCGGCTTCCATGAGACGACCAAATTTTCTGGATTTGTTCCTAACGCTTCGACACCGTCCGGGTTTTTTGCCGGTTTTCGGGCCGGTGTAGTGCAATTTGTTAGCGATTCATCGTGTCGATCAATGCGCGCGTCTAGTGGAGCGCTGTCGCCGACCGCGTTTCGGGCCAAAACGCGGAATTTATAGTTTCCGAACGGTTCGAGTGGAACGACGAGCTTCGAACGAACTGTTCGCGAATCACCGTCAATATGATCGTTTGGATGCGCGTTGACCGGCGACGAATGCGTTCGCCATTGAGCGCCTTCTGTCTCCGAATCTATTTGATATTGAACCCTGAAGAGAATTTTGAACAGAAAACAAAAAAAAACTGCAAACCAAAATTCTTTGACCGGCGAAATTATGTCGGCCGGCTCTGAGTGAACAAAGCTCACTGTGGCCGAAAGCTCATTTCTTCGACACTCGACGATTGCCGTGTGCACCGGTGCCGGCACATCCTTGATCTGAATTCGAATCTCCTTTTCTGCTTTGTCGAGTTTTGTGCTGACGACACATTTGTATTTTGCCGTGTCGTATTGTGACGGGTTTGCAATGATCAGCGAATGATCGTTGTCAATCTGAAATTGTTAAAATAATTTTTTTTTGAAATGAAACTTTGGAAAAAATCAATAATTATTGAACTTTCAAGAATTTAAAACTTTAGACAAATTCCTTAGTTTCCAGTTTTTAATTATAAAAAATCAATAATTTCTAGTTTTTTTTTTTTTTTTTGGAATTTTGTTCCCTTTTCTTCACAAAAAAAAAAAAACGAGAACAAATTCATTCTCAACTTTTAAAGATTTTTTTTAAATCCGAATTTTCATTAAAAAAATTACTTACTCTATAATGTCCGGATTCGATATGTGCTTCTGGCAATGGTTCATCATTGATCAACCACTCATATTTAACTTCTAATTGATCATCAACTTTCGCGTCGCATTCCAATCGAAATTCTTCACCAGCCATTCTCATGTCTTCGGCTCTTTCAAACGGTTTTACAATTGTCGCTTCTAAAAAAATTTCAATTATTCTACACATTATTTTTTCAAATCTTCCATTTTTTTCTCATGGATAAATTCTAGGATCCTGTGTGATGATTTTCGCAAAAAATAAAATTTAAAAAAAAAAAAAAGTGTGCGCTTTTTGCAACCATTTTTTGTCTGTCTCTCCGCCCATTTTTGTATGCGAAAATTTGAAAAAAATTCGCACCTCTCACAAGTAGCTTAATAATTCCTGTCGCTTGTCCATATTTGTTGGTTCCAACGCACGTATATTCTCCATCAGATCCCGCAGTGACTTCTACAAGAAAAAAATCTCTCATTATTTCCTTTTCCCTTTTCCGCTTCCTCACTATCAATTATCAATTTTCCAACACCGTACGGATTCGATGGCACTTGAGTGTGCGCAATACCGGCCAACACTGGCGATTCCCAGGTGATTTCAGCGTTGGGACTGGCAAAGAATTTGCATTCCAGCGTGACTTTTTGACCAATCACCGCCTCAATCTCGTCCATTCCGGGCTCGACCAAAAGTTGCGGTTTGAACGCTGCAAAAATTGATTAAATTCATCAATTAATCAATCGATATTTTTTCCGGTATTTAGAGAAATCTCGTTTTTACCCAATAAATTCAGATAGAAATTTGTCCACAAATAGCCGTGCTTATTTTCCGATTTGCATTGATAAACCGCATTGTCGCCACGTCCATGAACACCTTTTTTCACGTCATAAATTGTCAATTTTGTGCCATCGATCAACCATTTTCGATCTTTGTCTTCCTTCATTTCTGAAATTCCAATTTTATTGATTTTCTCTTTTTCTCTTCGTCTAATTTCATTTCGTACCAACTCCATTTTTGTAAAATGTCACGCGTGGGGTCGGCTTTCCGTAAGTTGTACAATCAAATACCACAGTTTCACCTTCACTCGTGTTGGTGTTGGGCGGTGGTCCATCAGGCCAGTATGGTGCAGCTGGAAAAAAGCGGTAAAATAAAAATGAATCGGTCGAAGATCAACAAATTCTGCTCATACCTTCTACAACCACATTGAATGTTCGATCGATATCGTTTTGAGCCGAGAATCGACAATCATATTTTCCAGCTTTATCTTGTGTCACATTGAAGACGAGCGTCTTGCCAAACGATTCGAGACGAAAACCGTTGGCATCGTTGTCTTCGCTGATCTCCTTACCGTTATGATACCAGCGTGGTTTTGGTGCTGGGCTGAAACATCGACCGATTTTCCCTTTATAGTTGAGTATGAAAATGTGTTTCTTGTTGTTTCAGACCCCCTTCCTTCCCTCACCGTTCTTATCGGGCCAACTAATCCCCTTACAAAGAGAGAGAGAGAGAGAGAGAGAGAGAGAGAGAGAGAGAGAGAGAGAGAGAGAGAGAGAGAGAGAGAGAGAGAGAGAAAGAAAAAAAGATAGAGAACAAGGGAAATTATTAATTACGCTGCACACCGTGGCGGTGTTCATTGGTCCGTTTCCTCTTCATTTCCATTCTCGCTTCTCACAATTCTTTTCATCTTAATTGGTCTTCCTTTTTACTATTCTCCCGACGCCCCTCCACCTTTTCTTCATACTAATTAGGTAAAAAGCATAGCGAATCTTGGCCGAAATTGTTGATACCGACAGGAATGAGAGAATGACAATTAAACACATCCACGATTTTTTTAAAATAACTGTTGTTGTATTCTCGCTCCAGCGCACAACTATGTAGATTCGGTCTTTTTTTTGCTACAAAAAAACAAGAGTGCCCCGTAAGAGATGTTTTCTCCCGAAGAAAATTTGTTTCACTGCGTATCACTTTTTTCATCCATTTATTAACACGTTTAAATTTTTGGAATGCACTTTTTCAAAACACCCCTCAATTTTTCTCGATGACAAATCCCCGCGTTTTCGAAAATAGAATACATCCACCAGGTGTTTCCAATGAATACCTAACTAAAACATTTTTCTCTCTTCCTCTTTCATTATTTATTAGAATTTCTTTCTCTTTCTCTCTCTCTCTCTCTCTCTCTCTCTTTCTCTCTGTCTATTTCTTTTTATTCCCATCTAAAAACTCTCTAAAACCACATCCATAACCAATTGGATGCTTTTTCTTCTGCTTACACTTCTTTCTCTTTTTCTCTTTCTCTCTGTTTCTATCCCTATCTTTTTTTCCCAATGGGTTCCTTCTATAAATTCTCAAAACCCTTTCCAAAATTGAAGATGAAGGGTTCAGAGAGAAAAAAGAGAGAGGCGGGTAGAAGATGAAGGAGAAAAAGAAAGATGAAAATAAAAGATTATTTTTATCCACGATGGAGACCCAAAATTTTCTGTTTCAATTTATCTTCTACGACCATTCAATTTTTCATTAGCACAAATTTCACGTCTCTCATTGTACATATGTTTATGTAGAGAGAGAAAGAGACACAGAGAAAAACACTAAAAAATGAAAGTAAAAATTTCAATAGCAAAGAGCTTCTTTTCAAATAAAAAGAAAACCTAATTTCCATTGTTTTTTTCTAAATTTTTTTTATTGTTCTGCACATGTGTGGGATTCAAGTTGCTCTTGGCTCAAACTTTCGTTAAGAAGGGAAACAGTGTTTTGGTCTTGAAGCATAATTTAGATCTCGTTTTTTCTTCTCATCGAATCGGTGGTTTCTTCTCTCTCGCAACATCATTTCTTATCTCTCCTCCTCATTCTCCATAGTGACGAGACAAGAACACCACTCGTACGTTTTTCCGAATTGAGAGACAGCATGCGCTCGCGCGCCATTCGTCAGAATTCTGCTTCTTTCTTCCTTTTCGCCTTTCTCTCTTTTCTGCCAAGTATCAGAATATTCTTATTCGCCCTATATAATACATAATCCATATCTTTTCTTCTTTTATTGTCCATTTGAAGAGGTGTGTGAGAAAGATGGCTCTATCTCTTTCAATGACTACATACATATAAGCTCAAGAGTAAAAAAAAAGGAGTAAAGGAAGAGGGCAAAAGAAAAAACAACAACTCACTATCCAGAAAAAAAACAGTGCAATTTATGTTGATTTCCTTGCAACGCAACTGGCGAACTTTGATTCACATATTGTTCTGATGGTGGCATATGAGATACTGAAAAATGTTCGTTCAAAAAGTTATCATCATCATCCGACTTTTTCTTTTTTTCCTATTCCCACTTCTTGTGTGTTTTCCCTTTTTTTCAAACTTTGTTTTTTTGTGTTTGCGTGTCTCTTTCATATTTTCCCTTCACAAAAAGGAGAAAAAACCCAAATTTTAGAGCACAAAAAAACCAAAAAAAAAAAAAAAAATGATGGTGTGTGCAATCAATCCGTCACATCTTCGTCTTCTCCTCTCTCTCTCTCTCTCTCATTCTTTCCTACTTTCAACCCTCTTCTTCTCCTTCTCTTCATTCTTTTCCAATTTTGGTGTCATTCGCCGCGCCGCCCCGTGACAATGGTGGCACGAACATCCGGACGGACGGAAGAGTAGAGAAGAGGATTGCGCGACACACCACATCAAGCATTTTTCTTCTCCTTTCCCCCTCACCCCCCACCCCTCTTCTTATTCCTTTTTCAAGTTATATATGTACATCATTCAAGGAGCCCAAAAAAACGCATATATGCAGATATATGTATGTATACATCTGAATATATCCGAATCGACAAGCATCGGTTGCAAAAAAAATAAATAAAGAGGAAGGAAGGAAGGAAGGAAGGGAGAAGCTATAAACAAGAGAAAAAAAAGAAGAATGAAACGAAATTCGATTCTTCTTTTGGACCTTTTTTTATGACTTCTCTTCGTTCTCTCATTCTCTCTCTCTCTCTCTCTCTCTCTCTCTTTCTCTCTCTCCTTCTCTTCCTTTTCCCCTTTTATTTTAGTTTTGCTCTTTTCATCAATTCTTAAAGCCTAATCCAATTGAATAACCGTCACTCATCAAGAAGCATTTTGAAGAACAATAGAAATAGCAATGAAAGTGATGATGTGATATGTTTCCTTCGCTTCTTTTTTTTGGCTCTTCAAATAGAGACCAATTTTAAAATGGTAATTCTTTCTCTCTCTCTTTGCCACTCTCAATATTTAGGACACTAAACAATCCATTAACTATCGGTTCGTCGTCACCTTCTTCTGGTTCACTAATCATCGATTAATTCTCTTCTATTTTTCGTCTTTCAAATCGACAACAGAATAATTAATAAATACATAGAAAAACCTAAAGAAAGAGAGAGAGAGAGAGAGAGAGAGAAAAAAAAGAAACCCAAATAACCCAAAAAAATTTTCCACCCTGTTGAGCTTCTCCTCTTCATGCTCCTCACACCTTCTCTAAATCGATGAAGAAGACAATTGAATCCCCCTCCTTTCCCTTTCTCGAAAGGAATAAAAAGAAAGAAACAAGCAGAAAAAAAGAATAAAACAACAACAACAACATTGTCATTTTTTTTATCAGATCGCGATGTTTCCTTCTCAACAGCAGCTGTTTTGTGTCACAATTGAAACTATATCTCTTTTGATTTTTCTCAAAAATCCCCCACTTCCCCTTCCCTCCCCTCTCCACCCCCCTCTTCAGCTTTTGTTAGATATTAATTTCAGAAAGAATCAAAAAATTCAAAATGTTTGCTTTACAACTTTTAAGTGTAAAAAAAAAGAAAAAACTATTTTTACACTCGAAAATGTTATTGGAATTTGCATCAAACATTTAATTTTCCAAATGCTCCTTAGTCTTTCTTATTTCTAAATTTTTAAATGTCATTATTATTATTATTATTATTATTATTCCCACTTTACATTTATTTATATAAATAAATAAATGTATAAGGATCTTTATGTAGATCAATCTATATTTGTATATATTTAACCAAAAATCTGTCGCTTTCTTCAATTTTTCCCTTCTCTCTATCTTCGTCTTCCTCCTTTTTAAATACCTCAAACAGTTTCCGTCGGTTACCACTTCATTTCTCATTATTTTCCTTCTTCCTTCTCTCTCCCCCTCCCCCCCCCCTTTCCCTCCATCCCTCATGCTGTTCTCTTGTAATTTTGGTTCTAAAACACCTCATTTTTCCATTAAAAAAAAAACTCCCACCTTCCTCGCCATTTCTATTTTTTTCCCTTTCATCATTTTTACTTAACAAACAAAAATGTAGCAAGAGGAAGGAGAGAGAGAGAGAGAGAAAAAGAAGCAGCGTCCAAAATCGGAATTAAATCGAAAATCAATCAATTGACGATTGTGACATTTGTTGTGTATGTTTCATCTCTATTAAAAAACAGGGAAAACAAGAATTTCAAAAAAAAAAGTTGGAAAAGAGGCGAAAAGTTAACTTTTATCGATTTTCTTCTCAACTTTTCTCTCACACCCATTTCAGTCCCGTCCCCGCACAAAACAATAAACAAAAACTCACAACTTCTTCTTTTATTATTGGTCACTTGAAGACTAAATTGATTTCCAAATTTGTAGTCTTTCAGCTCGATATTTTCAGCCGTACACGTGTAGTATCGTTTACTCTTCAAATCCGTCACATTTACATAGTGAAAAAATAATGTTCCCTGAAATCACTAACCATTATCCAAAGTGTTAGGATCATTGTTATCCTTAGGATACGATCTGACGACCATCCTCCTCCGCCTCCTCCTCCATCTCCTCCTCCATTCAACCACATTTTTTAATTCAACAAAAATTGTCCTTTTTTTGGGATTTAAAAAAAAACAAAATTTTTTTTTCTCAATATTCCTAATCTTGGTCAGAGAAGTTGGCGCGTTAACAAGAATAAACAATAGAATTCTTTTAAAAAAAACAACACAGATTTTAGAATTTAGGTTAGAATATAACAAAATATCACCAAAATTGAGCCGTTAAGAAGAAGAAGGAGAAGAAAAAATAGTTTTGATGACGATCTTCGTCGTTGTCGTCGTCGTCGTCGTGGCAGACGAGTTGGAGCAAGCTCTTTGGCAGCAGCAGCAGCGCAAAAATTAGATCGACACACTCACACTCAGTTTCTGTGAGATACGATGGTGCGAGACGTCGACAGTCAGAGAAAAAGAAAAAAGACATGCACATACACAGAGGGAGGGAGAGAGAGAGAGAGGAGAGTGTAGAGAGAAAGAGAAATATAAAGTGGAAACCAGTCTCTGTTTCGTCTTTTCGTCTCGCTTCTCTTCTGAATCCCATAGTCTTCAATAGCGCAATTCTCTTCAATTTCAAAATCTCCACGCATTTTCAGCATCATCTTTTCCTCCTCTCATCTTTTCTTCTTCCTTGCGCAAAACATGGAAACGGAGACCGAGAGAGAGAGAGAGAGAGAGAGAGAGAGAGAGAGAGAGAGAGAGAGAGAGAGAGAGAGAGAGAGAGAGAGAAAGAGAGAGAGAGAGAAAGAAAAGACTCCGCCCTTTTCAATTTTTTTCTAACATCTCTCGTCATTAACAAAAGTTTTTTTTCTTCTTTTTCTTGGTTTGGGGCGACAGCGAATGATCTTCCCCTCCCCCTTTCAATTCTTCTCCTTCTCCTTCTTCTTATTCTTCCACTACTTTTTTGTTTTGTTTTTTTGTTTCACTTTCTTTAACTCTTTCTCAACTTCAACTTCGCTCCACTCTGTCATCTGCCCTCTTCTTGTCTCGTCTCGTCCTCTCTCTCTCTCTGTCCCTCTCTCAATTTTTTTTTCGTTCTTGTGCCCTAAGGGAATTACCTAGACCCCAATTTTCGGGTTTGCTGTCAGTTTTGGACAAGCCACAGCCACAGCGACAGCGACAACAAAAACAACAACAACAACAAGAAAATAAAAAAACAGGATTTTTAGAGAAACGGAAAAAAAATTGTTGAATAAAAAAAAAAATATGTAGCTCGACGAAATAGTTCAACGAATCCAAAAAAAGGAATAAGAAATTATTTTTTTTTCATCCAAAAAATTTCAAATAAATTAGACGAAGAAAAATTTACACCGACGACACTCCGCAGTAACGTCTTATTTATATTATCATTCTGTGCCATCCGTAAGATTTTTGTTTATTTTCAAACCTCGCCTAGTTTTTTAGGAAAAGCTTTTTGCTCAAATCTTCAAAAAAAAAAAAGAAAAAAAAAAGTTCACCGAAATTCAACAATTTTTCGTAAAAAAAAATGTTTTTTCTCCCTTTTTTTAATTGGGCTTTTTGCACTTTTTCGTTGCAACAAAACATGTAATGTCAGTCATTTTTTTTGTGTGTGCAACGGAGTTTCCGATTTTGCTCGAGAAAGACAAAAATTGTGACCTTTTCAATTTTAAATTTTTAGGAAATTTTTACAACTTTGAAAACAACACAATTTTGAGTGAGTCAAGGTCGATTATTCCAACCAATTTTCTAATTATAATCTTCTCTTCTTCTTCTTCACTTTCAATTCTACAACACTCCTCATTCTCGCCCGGCCCAACCCCGCGGTCGACGAACAACAATAAATAAAATGTAAAATTACAAAATTGTGAATTTGAAGGAGGAAAGAGGGGGGAGGGGGAAGAGAAAAAAGGAAAAAAAACTGCAAAGAAAAAACATGTAAAATATTATTCCGATGAGAAACCAGAATTTTTTTTTCTTCAGAATTGTAATAAAAAAACACGTAAAATTTTCCAGTATTGAAAAAAACCTGGTTCTAATTTTTTTTTTAATTTCATGAAAAATGTAGGAGAATCTCATTACTTCAGAAAAAAATTCGGAATGAAATTTAAAAAAAAAACATTTTGTTGAATGGAGGAGGACCAATTTTTACCGTCCAAAAAGAAAAAATACGAGAGCCTCGTCAGAATTTTGGGAATTTCATTCAAGTTTATTTTATTCAATATGAGAGCTCAGTCATTTTTTTCTTGGCACACACAGCCGGGAGCCAAACAAAAAAAATGAGCGGATTCAGTTCAGCGTCAATTTTTTCAACTTTTTTTGCTCTTGCTCGATTTCGCTGAGTGCCAGTATTTTTATGAGCATTTCAAAAAGCAGTTTGAAAGAAATAAAACAATTATTCGGATATTTCAAATGAAAAAATGTCCATTGCACGTTGGTAGAACTCGATATTTAAAATAGATTTTAAGTTATTCAGAATTTTTCTTTTTGGCCTGACTCACATTTCTTTCAGTGAGACATTTTCAATTAAAAAACCCATGAATAAACTTCAGAAAAATCCAAAAATTTGGACGAGGCTCCCAGAAAAAAACCAAAAAAAAAAAAAATCACTCACTTGCTCATTGCTCGATATGTGACTGCTGCTGATCGTCTCAAACAATCCCGGCTCTTCGCCCATCAAAATCCAATAAACTCGAGCATTCGGATTACTTGCCGGCGGTGTGCAATTTCTTTGATATGGATCACCAACTTCAACGACAACCACTTCGGGCTCAGTCGTCAGAAAGTGTCGAATCCCTGAATAAAAAAAAAACGTTTTTCTCTCATTTTTTCGTTTTATTCGTTTTTCCTCTGTTTCTCTTCTTCTTCTCTCTCTCTCTCTCTCTCTCTCTCTTTCTCTCTTGTTTTCTCTTTGCACATTTTTATTAGTCATTTGAAGGCAATAAAAATATTTGAAATGAGCATGAAATGATCGAAACCTAATAACGAACAATTTAAAAATATAAAATTGAAAATTAAAAAAACAAATTTGTTTATTTATTTTTTCAATTTTTTACTTTAAAAAGTAAATAAACAGTGGCTAGCATAATGGGGTTGATGCTTTTTCCGAAATTTTGTGTTTAAAAAAGTGTTCATGAAAATGAAGTCAGAATTTTAAACAACAACCGGAGTTAACTCTTTTTTTATTGAAAAAAAAACGTCAGGGAATCTTATAATCGCCGCTGAAGCATGGTTTTTTTTAATTGTAAAAACCATGAAACTTTTTTTGAAGCCTTCTTGAATTGTTTACAAATTTTAAAAAAATGCTTACAATTTTAAAATATAAAATTTAAATATTTTTCCACTTTTTTTTTCGAAAAATTAATAGAAAAAAAAATATTTTTTTAGTTTTTTTTTTCTCATAATCATTTGTGTTTGAGCTGAGCTGAGCTGAAAAATGTTCCTCTCAATAAAATCACTTACACGTTTCCTGAATTCGAATCGGTCTGTCAATTGCGGTTCCGTTGCTATTGCTCGCTTCACATTGATAAACTCCTGCATCTTTTTCTTCCAATTTCGAAAAAACCAACGTTCCGTCGCCTGGTGTTTGAACAACTTTTTCCGGCATTTGAGCCGGCTCGAATTGTTTTCCATCTTTTTTCCATCGATAACTGAAGATTTGTTTTTATTCAAGGCGCTTAAACTGAGGGCATGAAAAAATTGTCGTTTGCAATCAGGTTTTATTGAAAATATTTTTTTTTAATAATTTTAAAAATAAAATAACCTTTTTTTATTAATAATAGTAATTTTTACGAGAAATTTTTTAAAAAAAGCGAACTTTTAAGACTTTATTTGTTGAAAATTAGAAACTTTTAGGAAAAAGCTGAAAATGAGTCATCAAAAATTTTTAATCGTCTTAAAAAGTGACTTTTCTTAGAGAAGTTGAAAAAAAGAAAAAAACTCACGTCGGTCTTGGGTTTCCTTGCGCTGAGCATCGAAGCGTTTGTTGAAGTAAATTTCCTGGCGTCACTTTTGTCTCATCGCCAATTCCGTTTTTTTCAACTTTGAAATAGACCGTGTCAGGGTTGATTTCGTGCACGAATTCCGGCGGTGTTTCAATCGATCCCCAATCGATTTTCGCTGTTGAAGCTGCAAAAGAAAAAAACAGAACTTTGATTACTCGCTAACAATTAATGAATAATTGTCAATCAAATGAAAATTGATGCGGAACAAAAAAAATAATTTTTTTCTTTCTATTTTTTTTTTCCACCAAATTATAATTCAAAAATGCTTACCTAACCGGATCGTCGTTGTTGTCACTAGAAAAAGGAGACAGAACCCGAAATGCCTCCTCATTATTTTCGCCTATGATGATGGTTGATTCTTTCTTCTTGTTCAGAAATCTTCTGATTCGACGTTGAAAACCTAGCAAAAAAATTCCTATCGTCGTTCGTCGTGTTTAGCTCTAAAGGAAAATGATTATGAAATGATGAAAAACGTGTGAAATTTTCTGGGCGGAGCAATTTTGCGATTTCATAACAACAAAAATTCGAAAAACAATGAATCATCAATAAAAAAAAGAAGATTTTAAAGAAAATTAAAACTTGGCGCCGGAAAAAAAAAATAAAAGAACACTGAACCATACGCAATAATGCACAAAAACTGTAGTACCTATCGTATGCATATGTATTACAAGAAGATAACATAGAGAAAGAGAGAAAGAAAAAGGGGGGGGGGGGGGAATGGAAGAAAATCGTAAATTATTTCACACTTCAATTGTTGACAGATTAAAATCGAGGTAAAAGAGCATTTTATTGACCAATTTGAAAAAAAATGCAGAAAAATCCTCAAAAAAAAATCTTTTTGAAAACAATAAAGTCAAATATAGGTACAAAATGAATTCAAATTTTCCCAAAAACATAAAAAAAGAAAAGAAAAGAAAGCAAAATGGAAAAAAGTAAAAGAATGAATCGCCCCCCCCCCCTTTTTTTTCCATGTAAGAAAAAGCAGAAAAGAAAGAATTGAAACGGCCCCTTTTTCAGCTCATACTGGATTATGTAAATTGACAATCGAGAAAGAGAGAGAGACAGAGAGACAAAGAAAAAGAGAAAGAAAGGAATAGATTTCAAAAATCATCATCATCATCCAAAAAGACAAAGTGAAATAGCCCAACAAACAAAAAAACAGTGTTCCCGGAGACGCAGACAGTTGAGGAGAGGCAGAGAGTGAGAGAAGTCAGAGAGAGGGGGGAAGGGGAAGGCTTGGTTTCTTCTTTTTCTTCTTACTTGATCAGTTTAATCTGTTAGATAATTCAAAAATTGCAAGAAAAGGTGAAAATGAAAACAAAAAAGCGGGCTGGCAATGATGATGAGAATTTGACCATGATGAGAAGAAAAAGAAGAAGAAGACGACGACGACGATCGACGATGAAGAAAAAAAAAGAAAAGAAAGAAAGAAAGAAGGATTTGATGGGAAAAATTCAATGGAAATGACTCATAAACCAATTCGATTTGACATTTCTCCCCGTCCCACACCTTCCCCATCCCTCTGTTTGTCTCTCTCTCTCTCTCTCTCTCTTATTTTCAAATCAATCACATTTAAATCATAATATTAAATGCTTATTTATTTTTATATAAATAAAAAATAATTAAAAAAAAGCCTTGTTTTTTTTTTGGCGCCAACTCCATAAAAGAGAAGAAAGGTGCCCAAATCAAAAGAGAGAAGAGAGACGGAGAGAAAAAAACGCGCGCAGAATCAAAAAAATGTTGGCTTTGAAATGATGAGTGATAGATGGGATTTTCGTGACAGTTTTCTTTTTCTTTTTCTTCTTTTTTTTTCTACCAAAAAAAACAACACCTTGCCAATGTCCTTTAAGCGATCAAATTTCGAATAGACGGAAAGACAAGAAAAAAGAAAAGAAAAAAACAAATTTGTGCCATACGAAATAAAGTGCGCTCTAGCGAACACACATTGAAATAAAAACGAAAAAACCACGAAACCATTTTTGCACACCGCACAGATAATAAAAAAATGCGAAAATCGTGGGAAATCCAATTAACGTTACGCCTTCATAATTTTATGGCGTCGACGCAAATGTCCTTCGACGGTCCCCCACTCTTCTCCTCTCCCTCTTCTATCATAAAATAAATATAAAAATATATACATTCATGTACACAGAAAACGTTTTGAGGTGGCACACACCAAAAATAAAAAAAAAGCGAAGGGAAAAAAAGCAGTGCTCCAAAATGTTGTGCTGGAGCTACAGCTGAGAGCCGGAAAACGATCATAACTTGAAATAAAAAAAAATGAAAAAAAAAAAGGAAATGGATGGTAAATGCTTCAGAAATTCCAAACTCTGCCCCCGTTCATTTCATTTCGTTGTATTCTGATGTCTTTTGACAGAGACGAACTAAAGCAAAAGCGGGGGAGGAAAAGAGGGGGGGGGGGGGTTGGGTGGGGAGACAACTCATTATTCATTTTGGAACGCTTTTCGGGTTTTGTCAAAAAGTGGCGGCGGGGAGAAGCGGAAAGAATGGGAATGACATCGAATTGACATCATCATCGTATCGAATTGAAGAAAGAACAGAGAGAGAGAGAGAGAGAGAGAGTAAAAGAAGCCACAGGGGGGGGGGGGGAGTTAATTATTCAAAATGAGAATTGTTGATTTTCGGATAAAATTTCAAATGTGCAACAATTTTCGAGCTCCTCTTATTTTATTTAGAGGGGACACTTCTTTTTTGAGAATTCCATACTTACTGTATTCGTAGTGAGACCATTGGAAATTTTACTGATGATAGTTCAATTTTTTTCAGCTTTTTTTATCGTCTCCAGTTTTTTCTTGAACAGTAAAAAGAAAGGAGGGGGGGGGGGGGAATCATTCACAATTTTTGCTTTCAAATGGAATTTTAAATAAAAAACGAATTTTTTTGTTTCGATGGGTCTCACCACGATGCTTTGAAGAGTAAAAAATGAGGAGAGAAGTGAAGAAAAAAACAAGAAAAACACTTTTTTTTTAAATTTAATTCAAAAATACTACAGTTTTTTTTGGTCTCACCACGATTTTTCAAACAGTGAAAACAAAAGAGGAGAGAATCAGAGAAAAAAACGTAATTTTAATTAGAAAAATCACTTACAAATTTCGACAAGTTTTGTTATTAAAATGATTAAAAAAAAGTTTTTTTGGATTTTCGCTCGGAAACGTCAAAAAATATTTTTTTTCCCGTCAATAAAACCAAAAATGGTTCTTTTCTTTCCAATTTCTTCCCCATTTTTATAGGAATCTCATTTGACCGATACGAAATAGGCGGAGCTTATTATTTACAGTAATCTTTTTGATAAGCAAAAAATGCATAAATCATAAAAGAAACTGCCGACTTGGGTGTAGCTTATAAATTGCGTAAGCGCGGAGCATTGTTAAATGATAAAAAATGGTTCATTTTATCAAAGAAATATTGGTTTTTTATCGAACAGTTTTTCGTTCGCTTTTATAATGCCGGAGTGTCGTTCAACCTTGATCCTCACTCTGTCTGCGTCTCTCTTGACCATTTCTTCTCATAAAAAAAATGTGGCGCCAAATAAAAATTAAAAAAAACAAAATATCGAATGAAAAGAAAAAGAAGACGAAGAAAATGACAAAATTGGTGGGTTCAACGCTCACACCAAACAACCAGCAAAAAAAAAAACATGCCGGCCGCTCTTTTACATTTTTATATGTATCGGCAGTGGCGAAAAGGGAGCACACGAAGAGCTCATCCATAAATGAGCAACAAGCTCTCCCTCTCTCTCTCTCTCTCTCTCTCTCCTTTTTTTTTATCTTCTGCCAACTTTTTTCATTTCGTCACCCACCTAGAGAAAAAAAAGAGGGGGAGGGGGAGGGGAGAAAAAGCGGAAAAAAATACAGAAAAATTCCAATAATAAACAAAATTAACATTTTTATTTTTTCGTGTCAAGACGCAAAAGAAAAAGAAATAAACAAAAACACATTTTTTTCTACTTTTTAAAGAAAAAAAGAGAAAAAACCGAGGTGAAAAGTGAAAATATGACTAATTTTTTGTGCGCCGCCTGTTTTTTTCCTCTTCCCAACTGATGACGTGGCAGAAAAAATTTTGAAAGAAAGAAAAATGGTGAGAAAATGTTGAGCTGGTTTTTACCGTAATCCTGTCAACCTGCGCATCAAACTTGAGGAAAATATTTGAAATTTCAGCTTCCAAAAAACACAACAAAAAAAACCAGAAAATCTGGAACAAATAAATTTCTAAAAAACCGCAACGCATGCCGCCTTATCGCGTCGCGGCTGCGTTTAAAACATCTTTCTAGATTTTTTTTAAATTGAAAAAACGCGACGCATGCAATCGCGTCGCGGTCCGCCGTTTTGGTTCTGTTTTTGAAATAAAAAAAAACCGGAAGAACAGTTTTTTATTAGGAATCTCCCGGCACCCAAAAGAGAAAATGGAAAAAAAAAACAATTGTTTTTTTTTAATTTTAAAACCGCAACGCGTGGCTCCGCGTCGCGGCTCAATGAAGTTTGGTGAATTCTCTGTGAACTGACAGTTCAAAGGGGTTTTGATTATTTTTTTTTTGTTGGGAATATTACGATTCTTAAAATACGTGTTAGTTGAAATAAATTTGTATATTAAAACCAAAAAAAAAATTGGATTTTCATTTTTTTTTTTTTTGGGTTTCACTACAATTCCAACCGGTTGGAAACGAACAATCCGATTGATTCCATTCAATTCATTATTGATTTTTTTTGTCATCAAGCTAATAACAAAAATAATGAACTGCTGGTTGGATAATCGAAATAAAAGCCAAAGAAACAAAAATAAAACGGTGATGCGGAAAAAAACCCGTCATCTGTCTGCTGCACCACTCTACCACCCACACTTTTTGAGAACGAAGATGAAGGAGGAGGAGGGGATTAAAACCAAAGAACTAATTAGGTTATGATGGCTAAATGACACCTAATTTATGACAAGTTTACTTGCCCCCTCCCCTCCCTTTCCTTCCCCCTTTTTTTTGTCTTTCCACTTTTTGTTTTACCAATTCGGTAAAAAAATAACAAAACAGGTGTTGGAAATTTATTTTAATGTGTTCAATTTGTCCTCTCCTCCCTCCTTTCCCCTCTTAAAAATTTCATTGGGCTGTTAACCCTTCAGGTTTTTGTCATCGTAGCAAAAAAAAAAAAAACGAGTGCGCTTTTTTTTTGTTTTCGCGGCGAGACCTGAAAAAAGGAAATTGAACATTAAAGTAGGAAAAAGAAGGAAGTTGCACTTGTTCTCTGCCGCTTGTGGATGTCTGGTCTTGACATTCTTGATAAATATTTATGAGAATTCCAATGTATTTCTATTATTTTAAAGGCACACGTTTAGGTTAATGTCTAGAGTAGGTGTTGCCAAGAATTAAAATCGAACTAGAGTTTGCGATGAGACCAGATAGAAAAATATTAAAGGCACACGTGTATTTATTCTACGCAGGGTTTAGAAATTTCAAACAAATTTTCAAAAAGCAGTAAAAACCCACAATTTTTTTTAATTTGGAAAAAAAATCTAAATTTTCGCGTCGAGACCAATTAATTGTCCTTTAAATATCAAAAATCAAATCAAACGAAATAAATTATCCAATTTAAAGAAGACAAAAACAAAAAAAAAAAAGACGGCTATAAAATTTTTCGTTTGGTCGTGGTCTCGCCACGAAAATCACATGAATTTTTCTTTTAAAAAAAACCGAAAAAAATTAATTAAAATTCAAAAAATCGCAGGGAAAAGCTTGAAAGAGAGGAAGGGGGGGGGGGGGAAAGAAAAGAAAAACTTCAATTTTTTCCCTTTTCATTGTTTTGAATGGACGAAAAAAAACCATTAAAAAACTGTGAGAAAATGAGGAAAAAAATGGGGCGAGTGGGGGGGGGGGGCGAGATCTCATTAAACCAGTGACAAATTCACTGATGACGTTAAGACTACCACGAAGCAATAAATGTCGACAGATGGTGTCGTCGATCACCAAACCACATCACTATTTTTCCGATCTTCTGATGTGCGGTGAAGGACAGAATCTCGGCAAAGGAAAGTGGGGAGACACAAAAGAAAAAAAGGATTTTTTCTTTCCTTTTTTTTTTTTTTTTTGGCGCACATTGATGGGAAAAGCAACCATGAAAAGTGGAAGAAGAAGGAAAAGGGAGGAAGAAGAAGAAGAAGAAGAAGAAGAAGAAGCCAGCACAATGATGGTGACCAACCAAGAAAAGGAGCAAAAGGGGGGGGGGGAAGGAAAAGAGCACACACATTAGAAAGCGAGGAGGAGGAGGAGGAGCTCTCACAAATCTTTTTCAAATATCTTTTTTTCTTCTTCTTCCTCGTATTTTTTTTTGGTGACTTTTCACCCCTTCCCTATTTAACACCATTTTACTGGATGTTTTTGTTATTTTTGAATGTGGTGGGTGGGTGGAAGAAGCTGCGAGAGGGGAAAGGGGGGGGGGGGGGGAGGAGGAGAGAGAAAAAAGATGAGTTTTCTATTTTTCACAATGAGAGTGGGATAACAAATAATCAAATTTTTCTTTCCTTGGCGCTTCGCCAGCCTTCATTTTCCACTACTTTTTTGTTGCTAAATATGAAAAGAGACGTGGCAGAGAGAGAGAGAGAGAGAGAGAGAGAAAAGATCAGAAAATTGATGAGTTTTTTTTTTTTTTGAAACAGCGGAAAGAAAGTTTTCTTCGACACGGCATTTTTGGATGAAAACGAAAATGAAAAATCGAAATATTAAAAAAACAACCTTTAAAAACCAGAAAAAAAATGAATTGCGGAGTGTCTTTGGAAAAAAAAACAGTTTTCAATCATCATTTAATGACAAGTTTTTGCCCAAAAGAATTCAATTAATTCTAAATTTAAAATCGGAATTTGGGAGTGTCGTTTGAACTATGAGGAGAACACAAAAAAGATAAAAAGATACATGATTAGCAAGGCTTTTTTTAATTCGGAATTTAAAAAAAAAATTTGAGTGAAGAGAACACGTGTAAACGCGTTGTGTCGTCAAGGAAGTTTAAAATAAAATTCGTTTTTTTCAAAAATCAAAGAAAAAGTTTATCGTGTAAACGCGTTGTATCAATAACACGGGAAATGAACAAAATAAGAAGTGTAAAGGTGTAGTTTCGTTGACAAAAAGAGTTTTGAAAAAAATATTTGTTAAGACGTAGCAACGTTTGATATCACAAACTTTTTAAAAAACCAGATTCAAACGTAAGAGCGTAGTGTTGTTAGAGAATTGTTCTTTTTATTCACTGGCACAATTAAATATAATTGCAATATTTCACCGGAAAAAATTCAAGAAAAAAATCTAAAAAAGTTGAAACAATTGGGGGAGCAAAAGAAAAAAAAGAGAGGAAAAGGTGGGGGGGGGGGGGGGGGGGGGGGACGAATAGAAGACGTCGTCGTCATCGTCAAGTTTGACGATGAATTCAATTTCGTCATCGTCACCTCTCTTCTTCAGCTTTTCCTATTCTAAAATGTATATTCTAAATCCCTCCCAGCCGGTCTCGCTTGCCTGTCCCTTCTTTTCCAAACTTAATCAGAAGACGTCAGGAGGGCGGTGAAGGGGGGGGGGGGGGGGGGAGGGGGAAGGAGATGGGGGTGGTAAAAATTGAATTAGAAATTGTGTGTTGTGTACAACATAAAGTGGGGAAAAAGGGTTTGTTTCGACACCGCTTTTTCGTCGTTACCCTGACTGCTTCCACTCTCTTTTGACGTGAATTTTACCAAAAGCAGAGTGAGAGAGAGAGAGAGAGAGAAAAAGCCAAATAATTATCAAAGAAGGAAAAGGTGCGAATAACATGAATGGATCGGGTTTTTTGAATAATAGTACTCCTATAATTAGAGGGAAGAAGGTGGCGGGGGGACCAGTGGAGAGACCACTCTCGCCAACACAACACCACCACTTCAGCTCAATTTAGCAACAGTTTGTGAGACTCTTCATCAATTATGCTGATTTATACAACAATTTTTTCTCAAAATTTGTGAAACAAGCGGAAAACAAATTATAAACGAACTTCGCTGTGAGACCCACATGACTTACTCGATAAATGTTCCGTTTAAAAAATTAAAGGAAAGGTTACGTAGCTACAAAATTACGATCAAGAAGGCTACACCAGTTTTAAGTAAGAGAATACAAGTCACAGGGAGAACATTTTCAATAACTTGAAGTCAAATAAATTTTTTTTTTTTTTTTGAGAAAAGTTAGCGAAAAAAATTCTCCTGTAGAAGTACAAATCTTTGTTTTATTTCTAACGAGACCCAAATAGAATATTTTTTAAAAGTGAGAAAAAGTTTTCAAGCTTAGTTTTTTCAAAAAACAGGAGAGAGGATCATCGAGAAAATTCAAAGTGTTTTCTACTCAACAAAAACAATTTTTTGATTCGTTTCGAGACCAAAACTTTTTCAAAACGAAAATTTTTGAATTGAACAATGAAAATGTAGCGGGGGGAAGGGGGAGACGGTGAAGCAAAACAATGAAAACCGAGAAAAAAAAGAACAAAATAGTAGAAATTTTGAAAAATGTTGCCGATATTTCAAAGAAATGACGTAGACAGTATTTATTGTGGTCAAGCGTCGAATTGTCATCAATTCAATCCCCTCCCCCCCCCCCACTCCTTTTTTCCTCTCCCACCAATTGCGACTCATCACAAATTATTAGCTCATTCTCTCTCTCTCTCCTTGTTTCTCTTACTCTCTTCATCTCTCTCTCCTTCTCTATTTCTCTCTTTTTCCCTTTCAATTTATGTATGTAAACAGAGAACGAGAGGGAGGCTTGTCGGCTTCTGTATGCAGATGGTTTGACTCGAGTTTTTAGTTGAGACACGAGAGGTGGAGAGACAGAGAGAAAAAGAGAAGGAGATAAACAGTCGTCAGTTCAACCTATAAAAGGTCAGATTGGATGATTAGAGAGTGAAAGAAGAAGAAGAGATTTAGACACTGTAACATTTTTCAAGCTTCATCTAAATTTTTGCTCTGTGTGCTCAGATGTCATGTTTTTCAATTTTTTAAATAATTTATGAATTAAATTACGTTTCTTCTCCCCCCCCCCCCCCTTCCTCTTTAAACCTAAACTACACAAATTTATGTTTAAATGTTCCCCCCCCCCTTCTTTTTTTTTAGTCTAAAAAAAGTTGAAACTGAGCATTATAAACTACAAACTACAAATTGAAAAACAAAAAAAAAGTTTTCAAATTTTTTCAGCTAAAAAATCTCTTAAAAAATAGCAAAACAAAATTCCATCGAGAAAAAAAAATCAAAAAATTCCACAAAATCTCATCGCGGCGAAACATTTTTTAAATTTTACAACAATATGTATTTGAATTTCGGGCTCTCAGTCACAAAAAGCAACACCGAGCCGAGCAACAGAAGCGGCGGGCAGCAGCATTACGAGAAGCAGCAGATAAAAACAAACAAAAATGATTTCAAATTATGAGAGACCATCGGAATAAATTTTTCTCTGGAAATTATTGAACAAAAAGTATTCAATTACCAGTCAGGATTCAATTTAATGAAAGTAAATAAACCATTTAGGATTAATTCTCTAAAAATATTCAAAGAAAACGCGCAAAAAATCATTGATCAACATCTTGACCTCATTGAGGTGGAGCTCAATGCTCAATGAGCTCCACCTCTGTCTTCTCTCTTTCAACCCAGTTTATTGATCGACAAAGTTTTAGAATAAATAAAAAAAGTGTGAAACAATAAAAAAAAATAAAAAAGAAAAAGAAGATTCAACAAATTTTTGACAAGAAAAATGCTGTGAGCAAAGAGCACCAAACATTGTAAATACAAGACAAGGAAGCCAAATATCTCGCTGCTCCGCCTGCCTGCTCTCAGCTTTTTTTTCATGTTTTTTTTTTTTTAATTTTTAAAATGTTTTTTTTAGCTCTTCATCTCTTTTTGTTTGTCAGAGAGAGAGAGAGAGAGAGAGAGAGAGAGAGAGAGAGAGAGAGAGAGAGAGAGAGAGAGAGAGAGAGAGAGAGAGAGAGAGAGAGAGAGAGAGAGAGAGAGAGAGAGAGAGAGAGAGAGAGAGAGAAACAAAGAGAATTGAGCACAACATGAGCAAGCATCCTTTAAATGGAAAGTAAATATCGGGCAAAAATTTAGCTTCCTCCCTCCCCACTCCCCCCCTCCTCCCCCCCCCCCCCCCCCCCCCCCAATTTTTCTCTGAAATTCAACACCCAAGTCGCCGAAAATATTGCGGGTGGTGACCACCCATCTTTTCTCTCTCTCTCTCTCTCTCTCTCTCTCTCTGTTTGTTCATCACCAATTAAATTGCGGACCCCAAAAATATTCGCCTTGAAAATATGTTAATTTCTTTTTTTTTTTCTTTTTTTTGTAGAAAAGCTTCTCCAAAAACAAAAAAGAAAGAGAGAGAGAGAGAGAGAGAGAGAGAGAGAGAGAGAGAGAGAGAGAGAGAGAGAGAGAGAGAGAGAGAGAGAGAAAGCAACAACAGAAAGGAAAGCACACTTGAAGATAAGAAGAAATTGAGAGAGAGCTTTAGGCTGATGATGTCAATATTTGATTTTTTTTTTCAAATTTCAATTTTAAAAAAATTCTTTTTTTTTGCCGCGAATTCAAAAATTAGAAAAAACACATGAAAAAATGATGGGAACTGAAACTTTTGTTTATTTTTTCCGTATAAAATTATTTTGATCTCTTCCGGGGTTTTTTTTGCAATAAAAGATCAAAAAAAAAAATTTTTTTTTATTTTTCCAAATCAATTTTTACATCAAAATTAAATTGAGATCAACGAAAGAGAGAGAGAGAGAGAGAGAGAGAGAGAGAGAGAAACATAGAGAGACAGAGAAAAAATAATAAATTTAAAGCGGAAGCTTAAAGCTTCGATGAAAACGATGAACCATTGTCATAGCTGCTGCAGTTCTCGATTTCTGCAATATTTTTTTCCTCCAACCAAGGAGCATCAAAGTCATAATAAATTGGCTCTTTGAGCCATTTCTGAAACAAGAAAAACCAAGATTTTTTAAAGTTTTTTTTCCCCGGACAAACCGAATCGATTTTTGACATGAAGTTCATGGCAACAAGGCAATAATATGTCTGGAAGTTGGATGGTTTTTTTTTTCAAATAAGGCGATTATCGATTTTTTTCCTCGGCTCGAGATTCCTTACCAAATATAGAATTGAGACGATGTAAATAATGGCAAAGATCACTGAAATCGGAATGGAAATTGCGTTGTAACCGAACGTGCTTCCGATCCAATTGACGAGGAAATAAAAATTGATGAAGAGAATGATCAGCGACAGAAATATGATCAACGCCTTTTGATAACTGAAATTTCGCTTTCTTGTTTTTTTTTCTCCGGAGCTTTCCGAGAATTTTCAGAGATTTTTCAAATAAAAAAAAAGAGCCGGGAAACCTTCTGAAGTTCAATGAAAAAAAGAAAAGCAAAGGGAGGGGGGGGGGGTATAAATTATTGATTGATTTAACCAACCTTGCCAATCGATATTGAAACATGATTTTTTTATCTGATACAAATGTCAAAACTGGAATAATTGCAAATGGAAGTTGAATGAGTTGAACGCAATTCAAGAAATCGTTCAACCCGGAAATATTGTCGATTCCACCGCTGAAAATGACGACGGCCAATGTTGGTAGGATTGCCAATGATCGTGTGATAAGAATTCGTTTCCATGGCGCAATTCGGATTTGGATGAAGCCCTTCAATCAATTATTGATTCGATTGAATCGATAATCATGGAATATATGGATACCTCCATTGCGAATTGTCCGGCGTATGTGCCGGTCATTGTTGATGATTGTCCAGCAGCCAGAATTCCGATTGCCCAGACGTACAACGAGAAAATTCCAAACGTACAACCTGAATTACACCCGATTTAAACGGATCTGATCCGATTCACAGGTTTTACCTAGATAAATTCCGGCATGATAAATATCGGTATTGGCAAGATCATTGTTGTCCGGAAATTCATTTTTATAGAAATTTGGCATATCATTATGCGTATTATTGTAACAAACTTGTCTCTAAAATCAAGGATTACTGTAGGCATTCGTGTCAAGAACCCCAACTTACAATATCATGATTTGTCTTGCCATACATTCCCTCAGCGAACACTGAAATCACCAAGGTGTTGATGATAAACGAGCAGAAAAGAGCAAAAGCGGATTCGAGAAAAAAATATTTGTTGGCTTCTGTCACTTTTTCCGCTCGTCTTCGATCCACTTTTCGACTCTGAAAAAAATGCGATTTCAGTGATTCAGAATTTCGCTTGAGACCTTGACAAGCGCCGAGTGAAGATAGAAATTGTGTGGCATGATGACGGATCCAATGATTCCAATGCCGACAAGTATTTGATCCTTGTCGCATCCGGTGCACCACGGCAAAAACATTCCGGTGAAAATCTCGCTGGCCGGCGGTTGACTTTTGCCAAACTCGAAGCCGAACGTGATCGCCATACACGAGATGAGGAAGCAGAACAACGCCTCGAATTTTCGGATTCCATACTTTTCGAGGAATAGAAATGTGAACGTGTCGAAAATGGTGATCAGAACGCCGGCCCATAGTGGAATACTGTAGGTATACGGTAGGCAAAAATTGTTGAGAAATTACGAAACTTACGCGCCGTTTGAAAGAAGATAAAGAGAAATCGCGGTTCCGATGACTTCCTGCATATCGCTTCCAACAATCGCAATCTCAACCATGATCCAGAGAATTAGTCGAGGAATTTTCGGATAATACGAATAAGCAACCTAAACAAAATCAGTGAACCGTTTAAAAGATCCCAAGAAAAATTATGGATAAGGAAGCTTTTCCTACTTCAGCCATATGTTTTCCCGAGACGACACCAATCCTTGCCGCCAATCTTTGTAGAATTAATCCGATGATGTGCCCAATCAGAAGCACCCAAATAAGTCGAAAATCGGTGACAGCGCCACCTTGAAGATCTCCTTCGATATTTCCCGGATCCAAATAAGCGATGCTCATCAAGAATCCGGGACCTGTAAACGACCAGAATTTGCGGAAGCTGAACCATGTCTGAAACGAGAAGACGTCATGTGAGAAGAAAGTGGTTGAAGCACTTACATCTGGTTCATCGTCAATCTCCACCTGCTTCTCGTAGGTTTTTTGAGCTTCACGTCGTTGATGAACAACTTTTTGCTCGCTCATAGTTTTTGCTCGACGACCTCCACGTTTGTCAAGAAAAACACTGACGACAATCTTTTTCGATCTTTTTGATTTTATACACTTTTCTGGTATCTTTTTTTCTCTCTCTCTCTCTCTCTCTCTCCTAATTTTAGGCTTTTGTTAATGAACTTACAAACAAAATAGGCTTTTTCCCTCGGTGAAAAAATGTGATAGAATTGAGGATGGAGAGAGAATTAGACAAGGCAATGGAATTGTGTTGATAATCAGCAAAATTTAGGTTGCTAATAAAAATCTGATAAGAATTCGATTGAAAATTTTCGCAAATTTCACGTTTCAGCGATGAAAATGCAAAGATCGATAATGAGCTTCCTTCTCGAAATTGCACACTGTCTCGGTGTTGATCTGATCAAAGTTGAACATTTTTTTCTCAATTTTTGGTTATCAGTTGAAATATCGAAGATGATTGTTAAATGATGCAGTCAATTTAATTGAAACGTGGGGAGACGAGAAGCTTTTTCTTAACAGGATTCAATAAATTTTCGTTTTTTTGTTCAATTTTTCTTTAAATAACGAAAAATAACGATTTATGTAAACAATGCAGTGCAACTACGCTCTATTGAACAACATTTTTAAACATTTTGACACGTCGCAATCGAACAAAAAAAAGAAAGAAAAAAGGGAAAATGAAACTATTTGATGACGAGAATGTTCTAGCCGTTCATCCAATCTGGATCATCATCATTTTTCACCGAATAATTTTTCGATCCGCCCATTAAAATATTCGAATAACTTTGAATTAAAGTCGAACAATATCTGCAACATTTTTGTCCAGATTTTCCTATTTCCAGCCTTTTGTCGATCTGAAATTGCTCACAGTGTTCGATTTTTCGAGTTGACATCATGAAAATAGCTCAATTTGATCGGATGGATTCCGATCATTTCAACATTGTAAATCTTCATCCATTGATTTCGATTTTTGCGTAAATAGACTTTTTGAAGTTCACGAGATCTGAAATTTGACATTTTCAGATGTTTTATTCTGATGGTGCTCAACCAACGTTTGATGACGAGTCGAGCGCAGAAATCGACTGATCGCAATTTCATGAAAAAGTTCATTTTCATAGAAAATTGACATCAAATCTGCGTAATATTGAATTTCACTGGTTGGAACGTAGAAGCTGAATTTCAGAATATTTGGGAAATTTTACGATTTTTCGGGAAGGCGAAGATGTCTACGTTGCGGACGGGGAATTTCGCTCTAGCGCACACCTAAAAATACATTTCACCGGGCTATGTTCTAATACTCTAACGGTTGACATAATTTGAGAAGAGCTCGTGGCTACATCTCAGTCTTCCCTGCCAAGATGAAGCTTCTTACAAATCTGAAACGCTTCTCGATTTTCCCAAAAGCATATCATGGGCGGCTGTCTGATTCTCAGTGATGTAGCCAAACTTTCGAAGCTTCAAAAAATGCGTTTGTCTTTCTTGAAACTTGGCTCTGAACACAAAAAATGCTCTCACCCTCCGCTCAAACTGTTGCCAAACATTTTTCAAATGCTCATCGCTCGTCGATTCGACTCGTTTCACAATTTTTCGCGCCGCCGCCAAACCGTTGGCGCCGCTCCACGACAATGACGATGTAAGCCATTGAACACCTTCGAGATGGTGGACGCGTCGAAAATCGATTCGTTGCCAAATGTTGAAGTGGGTGTCGTCGGACATCATGAAATAACCGTCGACATTGTTCAAGCGCATTTGTTTGACAAGTGTCAAACAATGATAGGCTTTGTATCCCCGATACATTTCCATCGGATTCATGTGAATATAATTAAAAGGATGCACAATTCTCGGAAAGCTCGTGTCTTCAAAAAAATAAAACAATATTCAAAATCCTGTTGTTTTTCAATAGAAAACCGCTCGCGAACCGCAACGCGTCTCTATCTCTCTCTCTCATTCAAAAACCGAGCTCATCAACCAATCGAAATCAAGTTTTTTTTACCAGTTTCATTGTATTTCGTCTCATTCCAGGTTCCACAAAAAATCAGCGTGGCAAAATATGGTTGATAAAGCCTTTGAAGTAGTCCAATGCCCATTTTCCACTCATAATTATTGGTGATAATGAGCACATTGTTCAAGTTCGATCTGAGCACATAATCTTTCGAATGATAATCGGCTAATTGTCGAGGTGACGGCATCATTCGAGACAAATCTGAAAATCCAATGTTGAGTTGTTTTTGAAGCGAAACATTCTTTGATATCCGCCAACACTGCACCAATCGACAACATCGCCAAAATAATCGATTTTTTTCTCGGCTCGTTGAAGCGCCTGAAAATATTCTGAAATTCTGTCGAAAAGCCGTGCCAAGTCCAAAATTTAAATCAAACGGGTTTTGTTGGATCTTCTGGATAATCCAGTTCAAACTCGAAATTTGCTCGCCGACAATTTATATCCTTGCTCTTTTCATTTTCCATATTTTGGTAAAGTGATTCATTGTCGAAGGCTGATTGAAGAATTTCCGGAAATTCGAATCGAAAAAAATTTTCTTTTTCTTTTTTCATTTAAAGTTCAGCTTCTCACTTTAAAAACTTCAAATCATTCAAAAAAAGCTGAATCATTTTCAGATCGTCTCGTCGCCAAAACTTCTCAATCACAAACTGATTGGCGAGCTCGATGATGCACACCGAAACGTCTGTCGATGAGCACTGCCAAGTGTGAAGAAATTCGAGAATTTTTCCCGAATCCGTGTAGACTTGTCTGAAACACACAACAATTCGGCTGACTTCAGATTCGGATTCGTGAAAATATGCGAAACTTTTCGTCGATGAAATCGTTGAGAAAATTGTGCGAATTGCGAAATTGAATCGCATTCATCTGGGTGAAGGCGATGGTCAGCTGGGACAAGTGCAGAATTTTTTGAGCAAACAATGATCGCCAAATGTCGGTAGTTCGAAACGACACCGTGGTTGGTAGGAACAAAGTGTGAAAAGCTGAACGATGGAAGAGAGTGTTCTGTGAGTTCCATGGTGAGAAGGTTCCCGGCGACAAGGTGATCGTCGGCGCAAATTTATTGAATCGTTCATTCAAACCCGTTTTTCGATCAGCATTGATTAATCTGAAGTGATTTTAACATTTTGAGAATTGAGGATGGCCAACACCTATAAATGGCGTCAACATCTGGATCGTGATGAACCAATCCTTGTTGAACTGAAGCTCTTGGCATTGATTTACACAAAATGGTCGCGTCTTTTGCATTCTGATGATCTTTGAGGTATTCGAGAGGAAATCCACGTGGCCACATATTTTTTAATCCAAAAAATCGATAAGGATTAAATATTTTTGATCTGAAACGTTTTTTTTTCTCTCTTTTTCAGACAGGAATTTTTTCGACTTTGAAACTTTACTTCAGATCTTTATCAAGAATCGAAGGCCTAAATCGGACGCCTGACACCATTGAAGTTTCACCAAAATCGAATTGTTCCAAGCCTTTCCCTTCAATGTGAATTTTTTTTTGTTGCTTTTTCGTGCTGAAATTTTCAGACAAATTTCAATTACCGAATGGTTTGTTATCATCATCCGTGTCATAAATCCATTCAGCTCGTTGAGAAATCGCATATAAATAACCAATGTTTTTTCGCGTATACGAATTGCTGGGCAACGAAGAAATGATTGAAAATGCTGCAAAAATTTGTTTTCTAGAATTTTCAGAGAAACAACGAAAATGATACGCAATGATTTCTGAAAATCAATCGATAAAAAATGGACGCCATTCAATGACCAATCGATTGGTGTTTTGATGTCAGCAACGACGACCAAATTCCAATCGTCAATTTTCGCCAGTCGCTGAAGAAGACATTTTAAAAATCGTCAGCGGTCGATGACAACAAACTTTGACATCATCGGTTGGTGACTGAACACTCGTCACGACGATCCATTTGTTTCCCGACTTGATGCTTGACACGTTCGGAATATTAAACGACGATGACGACGACGACGACAATGTGCTCAATTTATTGTTGATTCTTGTGCTCGGCAAAAAATAGAGAATCCATAATAAAAGAAAAATTGCAAGAAACCATTTTTTATCATCCATTTTCCATTAAATCTGAGGAAAAAAATGAGGAAAGAATAAAATTCCCAAACAAAAACGAGCGTTGAGACAAGAAAAAAGTTGCTAAGAAACGTTTTTTTTCTTCTTTGCTTTTTGGTTATAAAAACGAAAAGCTGAAAGACTTTTTGTTTCGTTCCGAACAAATCAAAAAGAAAAAGATGGCAATAAATGTTCAACTTTTTTCTTGAGGAAAACAAAGAAAAGAAAAAATGTCTGAATCAATCAATAAATTTTTTTTTTCAAAAAAAATATTTGAAAAAGCGATAATTCAAATTTTGGAGCATTGCGAATGTTCCGAATCAGTAGTAAAACATTATTATCAGAAAAAGCTTCAAATTAAATTTGATAAAATAATTTGTTTCGTAATTTTTAATTTTTTGATATCAAATTGCTCCAAGGTGAGTTTGCTCCTCGTTTCTTATTTGTTTTGACTCCGCTGATCGACGATATTTCAAAGCTCTAAAACGAACCGTCAAATTTTGATGATTTTCAGCATTTTTTAAGTCCAACGGCGCAAGGAGCCTTCACATTTCCTTCTCTCTTCAACAAAGAGTCAGCTGGCTTCATTTTCAGTTGTCGAACCTTATCGAATGCTGGAATTACAATGGAGCAAAGTTGCAGACAATTTTTTAATTTTTTTTCAGAGCTTTTTATTTTCACCTTTCGTTCAATTGGTTTTTTTCCGAATTTTGATGAACAATTCGCTGAACTTTATCTGAACATTTGAACAGAATGATTTTCTGAGAAAAAAAAACGTCGAAGAAAACACAAAAACTTGCCAAGCAACAATCAAAAGAAAAAATCAATCAACCAATCAATCAATAAAAAATGATAATTTTTCGCTTCTTCTTTTCTCACGCCTAATTGATTTGTGTCTCCGATCATAACGATTTCTTCACCAAATCTTGTCTTTTTTTTTGTTTGAAAAAAAAACTCCCAAAAAACCAGCATTTTTTAGGTTCTAAAAAATTGGTTTTATTTCTCCGAAAAACCTTCAAAGAACAGTTTTTTTTTTGTTAAAAAGGATTTTCATTTAACCCCGCCCTCATCTTTTTTCCTTTTTTTTCATTTTCTTTTTTAAAGAAAGTTTCCTTCGTTTTTATGAATCACAATTGACCATAAAAAAAAACTTTTTGAATAATTCTTTACCAATCAATAAAACAGAATTCGTTTATTTCAAATTTCAAATTTCGTACAGAAAAGTAAACATCACACATTTTTCAGTTTTCTATCAATTTTCTCATAATTTAATGAATTGAGGAGAATTGGACACGTCAATTATCATCAGCAAAATCCATTAGCTTCTTCAATTTTCCTTTAATTCACAATATTCAAAAGAAAATAAGGGAAAAAAACTAAGTATTTTCTCTCTCTCTCTCTCTCTCTCTCTCTTTCTCTCTCTTTCTCTCTCTCTCTCTCTTTCACTTTTCTCCTTTGTCTCTGTCTCTTTCCACTTCTCAACACAACTTTCTTCGTTGTTTTTTTTTTCACACCATTTTAATTCTTCTCTTCTTTCTTTTTTCTTTTTTTTTTGTCTTCTCGTTGCGGTTTTCATAAAGAGATGCATTAAATTTAATTGATGTTTTTGAATTTGAATCGAACAACTAATCGAGTTACCATTCAAAGGGGAAAAAAATAGGGAAAAAGTTAGGCGCAATTTTTTCTTGTTTTTTTTTTCTTGTAAATGTTCTACCAATTTGGCGGGGAATTTAAAAAAACAAAACCTAAAAATCTTTCTGAAATATTTTCAACTTTTTTTTTCTCGGAAAAGTGACAATCTTATGACGTTTGAGCCTTTAATGCAGGTACAGTAATCCTCATTTTAAAAAAAGTTTTTCTTCGCTAATTTTAAGAAATCTTCAAAACCGTGGTCATAGTTGCGTCAACAAGTAGTGTCGTAATCAGCGCCAGTTTTTTTTTCATTTCTTTCAATTTTCGCCAACCATATGGTTCCTCTCCTAATTTCTCTTTTACCTGAAATCCGAGAGCTCATTATTTTTGTGACTTTGCTCCATTTTATTATTCAACAGGGAAAAACGAAGAGAAAACAAAAGGTGCCTAATTAGTTGACTACCGTAATCCGAGACCATCGGTTTTTCTACCTGAATCGATGTTTTTTTTTTCTTGAGTACCCAGCATGTTGTCTCCCTCCTCTGCCATTTTCTTCTCTTCTCCATATTTCACGTCGTCGATAATTGCCCTGCTCTCTCTCTCTCTCTCTCTCTTACCGATCATAAATTACGGTTGAATTTTCCCGATCTCACCTTTAATGCTTTCCGTAAGCTTCAACTAGAGAAAACATGACATTGGGAGACAAGTGGGTGAGAGGAAAAGCTGTAAATCACTGGAAATTAATTGTTAGATTGGTTTTTCTTGAGCTTGAAATTTTTGTTTTTTTTTCGTCAAACGACACTCCACCTTTACACATTTTCATTTATTTGAAAAAAAAATGTGGCAAATTGTTTTTATTAAAATGTCGTGGAAGCTTTTTCACTTCTCTCAATATAAACATTTCTACGTTTTCCCCATTTTCAATGGTCCCCCTCCCCCCTCTCACCCGTTTTTTTGTCGTCGACAAAGACGCGGGTGGATGGGGAGAAGGAGAAGGAGGGATAATTTTTGCACTAATAAACTTGATACATTTTTATACTTTGTATATTTGCAAATTGACTTGGCTTATTAAGGAGGGCAACTTTTTTTATATTTCTGCATGTGGGTGAGCAAACAAGAAATTTGATATTTTTTTATTTTTTCCTGTATTTGGATGAGCGGCGTTGTGTTGCGCTAAAATTTACTATGTTACATGTCAAATTATTAGGTAATACAGAAGATTGCTGGTAATTTGAGATTTTTATTACATTTTTTGTCTCAAATGTTTGTAGTAGCTGAAATATTAGTTTTCTCTCTCTCTCTCTCTCTCTCTCTTTCTGAAACTGCAAAAATTGATTCTAATACTGAGTCCCGCAACGAAAAAAAACTGCCGCGCTCATTCCCATTTTCTTTTTGTTCTTAAAGTTCACGGCATCTGAAATTGACGGAGGACAAACAAAAAATTGTGAAAATGAGCCAAATTATTTCGAGAGAGAGAAAATAGTGTACTCGAGAGAAGAGAGAGAGAGAGAGAAAGAGAGAGAGTAAAGATGAGCATTTTTTTGCTCAAACGACGAAGGGGAAGAAAAAATTGCAATTCCAACCTAATTCAATGCAAATTTCGTTCGCCTTCCTCCATCAACTAATTCAATATTACACATTTAGAGGAGAAGCATTAAAAAATGAAGGCGCCGAGCATCAGCGGTAAAGAGAGAGAGAGAGAGAGAGAGAGAGCTTCTCCTCTCTATTCACTCCAAAAAGAAATTCGATCACGCCGCTCGCCACCTTGCGTTGGCGCATTGTTCTTGATTTTCTGTTTCGTCAAGTTTTTTTTTTCAATTATCAAATCGAATTTGTCCCATCCCTCCCCCCTTGTCACCCCCTCTCCTCCCTCACTTTTTATTTATTGGTTTGGAGGACACTTTTTTGTTCTCCTCTTTCTTCTTCTTCTTCCATCATCATCACCAAAAAAAAAAAAGTTTTTGTTCCTGTCTCCACGTCCGGGTGAGTCGCGCGCGCGCGCGCGCTTCTTATTCTTCCTTTCTTCATTTCATCACCGTGAAAGAGGTTGTGATGGGAGGTGAAGGAGGCTGGTGTTACGGCCCATCCACCACACAAAATTATTTCTGTCCTCAACTTTTTCGATTTTTCCAATTCTCCATCTTTAAGAATGAGACAAGGGGTCGAAAGGAGGGGGGAGAGGGCTGCTCTACATATTCAAATTCAAATCGGGTTGGATGAGTCAGTGGTGGTGGTGGTGGTGGTGGACTAGGGAGGTTACAGGTTACTCACGGAATGGAGAAGGAGGGGGGGGGGGGAGCACAATTTGTTTCAATGCTGACTGTGTGAGTAGTTTCTCTCTTTTGTATTGTTGGAAACAACAACAAAAAAACTTTTTTTTTCCTTTTTTTTTGTATCTCAAAAAAAAATTTTTTTGGTTGCTACAGTTATTTGAATCGTGACGAGACCACAAACCATTATTGATTGCTATGTTTCTTTCATTTTAACAAAACAAGATTGTGGTCAGAGTTGCGCACCCCCCCCCCCGTTTAGTTTTTTGGCTCTCGAAATAATTTAATTAAAATCGTGACAAGACCCAAATTTTATATTTTAATATTTTTCGAAAGAAGTGAGAATAATTGACTTGGGTGGTCTCACCACGCTTTTCCTCTCTCTCAAAAAAAACAAAACAAAAACTGAGCTTCTCGTTTTTCGATTATCAAAACCGCCCATATCCTTTCAATTTTTTTTCTTTTTTTTTTCTTTTTTTTTTGGAAATAAATGTCAACTAATGCGATTTTTCACACGAATCTCAAAAGCATCGCGCATTTTTCTCGAGTTTTCAGCGTTTTTTTTCAGCTTTTCCTCCATTTTTTTTTGCCAACTGAAATTTGATACATTTTTTTTATTTTCAATTAACTTTTTCCGGAAAAAAAGGAAAAGGAGGAGACGTTTTTTTTTTCAAAATCTTCAACTTTTGTTTGAGGTTTTTTGTAATTTTTCTCCTTTTTTTGTTTAAAAAAATAATAAAAAATTACACTTTTTTTAATAAAAAAAAAAGAGAAAAAAAATTATTTTTGCTCATCAATAAACTTTTAAATAAAAGTTGTTTGTTTATTCAATCAAAATTATTAGGTTGTCATTGACAACTATTCTAATCTTTTTCTTGTCTCCTTTTATCCCCTCCCCCCTTCCCCCTCTTGGCTAGTGCTGCTCAAAAATGTTGGAGCAACACCACTGAAGAGCTTCATCATCAATTTTGATATAAGCTTTTACGTATTTTGTGAGATTATTATTATTATTTCCGAAATATTCAATATTTATTTGTATTAATTATTGCCCCTACACATTTGCGGTCTCAAATTAAATTGGAAATTGCGAGAAAATTTCAACATTTTATTAATTTCTGAAAACTTGCCAATTTTTCCTTTTATTTTTGACTTCCTCCAATCAATTTCAATGAGAATTTGTGAAAACTCGAAAAGTTTGTGTCAATGCGTTGTGTCGTTTAGAAAAACCAAACAAAAAATGCGTCACGCTTCTGGCAACCGGTGTCCTCTCATTTAAATACATACATATGTTTTGTATCATTTCCAAGTTTTTTGGCACTTTTCTTCATTTTTTCTCGTCGTTCTCTATGTCGTTTTGTAGTCTTTTCAGCAAAACACAACAAAATGTCACCATTTTTGTTCCCACACTATTCATATATTTATATATAAATATAAATATATACATATAAATTTATATAAAACCTACCGTAATTTTCTAAAAACACACCTGCATTATTTTACTTTTCATTTCTTTCTTTATTTTTTAATCAAAGAAAATAAAAAACCAATAAATTTTAGATAGCTGATCGATCGATCGATACATCTTGTTTTAGACATGTTAATTGATCGTAAAAATCGGGTTTCATCAAAAAGAAGGTGGATAAAACAAAAATTGCGAGATTTTACTTTTTTACAATCCTCTCCCTCCTCCCCATGTTTCTTTTTAATAACTGTTCCGATCCGACCAAATTTTTTTCTGTGGGAAATTTGTCTTTTCTTTTTTTCTTCACGTGGTTCACGTAATTTTTTTTGGCAAGGAAAAAAATGAAAAGAAAAATTGCGAGGCTCATGAGATTTTTACACAAGACTTCGTCTCCAGGTGTTGAAGAAATGCTTGATATTTATGAGGTTTTTCTTCAGCTTCACCTTCATCACCACATCGAATAATGATGACGTGGCAATTAGAAGCCGAGAGAGAGAGAGAGAGAGAGAGAGAGAGAGATATTAAAGAATTTTCGGGAGGAGGGGAATTTCCAACATGTGTGAAGAAGAATCGAATAAAATGCCCATGATTTATTGACTGATTTTTTTGCTCTCAACATTTTCCTTCTTCTTTTTTTCTCTTTTTTTTCTAAACAACAAATTTATGTACAAAAAAATTTTTTTGTTTTCCAACCCCCCCCCCCCTCTCCCCCTCAAATTTCAGAAGACAAAAATCATCAGATTTGTCTTTAATGTTTTCAAATTTTTTCTAGAATCGTTCTGAAAGAAGATTGGTTTTTTAGACTTTCAGTTTCATCTTAAATAGATTCACAGAGAGAGAGAGAGAGAGAAAAGGGGGCTTATAATTGTCAGTAGTGAGTGAGACAATATTTACTCTTCACACTCATCTCCCCTTCTCTCCCCTTAACCGATTACTCTTAAACTATTAATTATATTATATAAATATATATAAATATATATTATATATTCTTCTAAAATCCAAAAAAAAAAAAAAAGATGCAGATGGTAAATTCGTCTTGTTTTTTTTTTTCCTTTCTCTTCTCTTTTTCTCTATCCTTCCACCTTCGTCTTCTACCCTCGAATTTTCAAACTTCCGCCGAACTTCGATGGAATTTTCCGTGTTCTTCTTCAGCCGATTTCCTGGTATCGTTTGATACAATTCAGAACCGGGTAATAAACGGCAAAAAAAAAGAATGAAAGAAGAAGGATGCCTCGTTTCGCGCTGAGGTTTTGAATGGTGCCAATTATTGTGTCACATCACCAATCCGTTTCATTAAACGTTTAGGTTGGCTACGTGGCGGCGCTGATGAGAAATGCAGAAAGACCACCCATATTGTTGTATCTGTATGAATATGGTGGTCTCCTCTCGAATTAATACGTACGCGGGGATGGTCGTAAAAAAATACAAGGCGACTAGACTTCTTCTTCTTTTTTTCTTTTTCCTTTACACACCGGAAAAGGTTTGGCTTTGGTATATTTTGTTTGTTTATCAGTGTCATTAAACACATTTTTATTGGTCACCCACCTTGTTCCCTCTCCTCCTCCTCCTCCTCCTCTAAAAATTGGTTTTTACAATCCAATTTAAATATGATCCTTCTCCCTCCCCTCTCCTTCCAACCATCCGGATCCATCGAAGATCCGATGCCTAATTGTTTGTCTCAACAGGTGCAATTCAATAATATTTAATGGGTTTTTTTTTTGTTGATAAAAATCAATTCGGATAAAAAAATCATCAATTTTTTGTTCAATTTTTGACGGTGCCCAGGACATGAGAGCAGGTGGAGTTAAGCGGATTTTTCTTCTAGAAAAACTAATTCGATGACGTGGCAATTAAGAATTGATGAGAGGGGAGAGAGAGAGAGAGAGAGAGTCAGACAAATTTTCTTTTTTTATTTTTTAGAAAAAGGAGGAGAAGCTTGAATTTTTGTTTATTTTAGTTGAAATTTGAAAATGAAAGGAAAAAATATGAAAAAAAAACCGGGGAGGGGGGAGTTTTTCCTTTTCTTTTCAAAAAAAATTGAAAAATGTTGAACTCATAATTAATGAGATTCTATTTGAAAAGGGGAAAAGCTGCATTTTTTCTTTTACTTTTTTTTCCCACAATTTCTAAATAAAATACAAATAAATAGCGCTTTTTGAAAAGTTGAAAATGATAAAAGGATTATAATATTTTTGTGCTCATCATTCATTAGGCCAGTGATAAGAGCTCATTTTGATGTCAAAAATAATAATCCGATGCTCAAATATTCCAGCTCTTTCTTGTCTTGTTTTTCCCTCATTTTTATTATTATTTCGTTCGCCAACCATTTTCTTTCTCCCCTTCCTTTTTTTAATTTTTCTCCTTCTCACCTCCCCCGACAAAAAAGCGAGTATGTAGTGAGCATTTGGTTTTAATATCAACATTTTTATGAGATTCTCTCTCTCTCTCTCTCTCTCTCTTTCTCCTTTTTGACTGCACCACCCCACATTGAAATGTTTGTGCCTGGACGAGAACGGAACAAGAAAAAAATCCGGATGACACGGTGACTCCAGAAGCATTATTAAAAGGAAAAAACCCTAACAATTTGTTTTGGAGCCACAACACGAATCCCCTTATTTATTTCGCTTCTCTTTCGATGCTTTTTTTGGTTCAACAACAAAACGCCAATTTTTCATGAAGAAGCATAAAATATAATATTTTTGTGTATCGAATGAAGAAGAAGAAGAAGAAGAAGCACTTTTGGAAATGAATATGTCTTTTTTCTTCCTTCAGATGAGATTTAAGAAAGGAAATAAGATATCAAATGATGTTGTAGTTTGTAGTTGGTTTCTTTTACAAATTTCCCATTTCTTTCTTCCTTTTTATTCTCAGCTTATTTTATTATAAAAAATTGAAAAAAAAGTGCAAATTTTTCTATTTTTGATTCAAAAAAGTTCTTCTGGAAATATTTCTCATTTTTTATTTATTTTTCTTTTTCTTTTTCTTTGGCTGAAAAAATTGTTGTTTGATATCCGGCTTCTTCATTTTTTTCCTAATTGATTTTTGTTGTTTTTTGCTTCCTCTCGAACCTTTTAAATCAATTTTTGCAGTGAACATTTTGTGTTGATTTTCTCTGATCTTAAATGAAATCAATCTTTTTCTGAAACATTTCCCAGGATCACACCAAACTGTCTTTTTTTTGTTTTTTATCTGATCACTTTTGTGTTTGGCACGTGTCACTTCAAAATTTGTCGACAACAAAAGTGTTGTTTTGCTTATTTTTTGACACAAAAACCTGAAAAAGCTACTCAAAAAAAAAGAAAGAAAAGAAAGAAGGCGAAGGCTGAACTTTAGGAAATCGCCATGACCATTTGGTTTCCAATTTTTTTCTGTTGCTCTCTCGAGCTCGTTGAACAACAAATTGGTTTTTGTGAATTCCCAAAATTTTGTTTTGCTTAAATCTCAATCTGATTGATTTTTGAAAATTAATTTATTCAAAAATATTCGCCGTTTTTTTTTCAATAACCTATTGAGTGGGCTCTTCAGATGAAAAAATTGTGAAACAGTACCTTATTAATTCACAAATCCGTCGTTCAATTATTTCTCTCTCTCTCTCTCTCTCTCTTTCTCTCAATCTCTTTCTATCTTCTCAACGTCATCAGAAGTCGATGAAGAAGGATAAGGGGGGAAGGGTGAAGAGAGGAGGAGAGATTGTTGGAGGCGGGGCAAAGTTGGGCACAGCCGCCCCACCCACTAGATTGAATAAATATGATCTGACCAATTGTTATGTTATTATGTTTCTTTTCCTTGTTTTCCTTTTTTTTTTTCAATTTTCTTCGAATTTTTTCCAGTATTTTCTCATTATTTGATTCTTTTTTCCAGAACAATTTGAAGAAGAAGTTAAAAAATGATGCAGAAGCTTCTCATTTTTCTCCTCAACACATTTCTCTTGATGATTGACACGAAACGTCTACCGCAAATCTACTGGAACTCGACAAATCCGCTGTAAGTTGATGAAAAATTTTTTTATTGGTTTTCAAAGTGTCGGTGAAAGAAAAAGGAGAAAAATTGATGTATTTTTGATCGGGTCGGGGGACCTTTTGGCCTTCCTTTTTTTCCTCTTTCGGAGTGGGGCCGCTCCTTGTTTTATTCATGTAAATCGAAAAAAGATGAAGACAAACAACGTTGTGTATTATATGTAGCTAATTATTAACATACTGAACAAATATTTGAATCAGAACCAAATCCCTCTGATCTACTCGATTCCATCCGATCCTAATCCATTTTACCGAAAGAGGATAGCAAGACAGCGACCCTTTTCCAACCACGATCAGTAATTTTTCAAAACAGATGGTTTTTATTTACTTTTTTCATTACAATTCTTCTCCTTCTCCTCTTCATCCTTCTTCTTCTTCTTTTTCTTCCCCTGCCTCTTTTTAAATTTACAACATCATACATCGGATGATGGTCAATCAAAAAGTGGGGGAGGGGGATTGTAAATCTTGAGAACAAAAAACTTCCGTTCCAAATCAAAATTATTGAGAATCTCATTTGTCTCGATGCCTCATGGAAACTTGCCCCTCTTTGAATTTCTGCTTTTTTCTCTCCTATTCTGAATAGGATTCGTAATAATCGGATCGGATTTGATGATGATGATCAAGTAACCATGAAAACTGACCCTTCCCCCCCCCCCCCCCCCCCCCTCAATATTTTTCCCCGTCTCGTGGTGGTGGTGAGTTCGAACTGAAATGAAATATTCTAGGATGTTGTCGTGATGCAAAAAAAAAAGAAAGAAGAGCAATGATAGAGAGAGAGAGAGAGAGAGAGAGAGAGAGAGAGAGAGAGAGAGAGAGAGAGAAAGAGAGAAGTGAGAGACACCTGTGTTTCAACAACATAAAAATCAAAATGTAATTCTCAAACAAGACGAAGAAACAAATGTTATAAATCAATGATGAATGTAAATTGAGTTGTAAAAGAAATAAAATGAAGCAGAGTGTTAAGACGTAATGTTGTATTGTCAAGAAACAAGTGAAAAATCAAAGAAGAAGAAGAAGCCTAAGGGACCCTTTGAACAACAATTCCATATGGTCGGTAGAAAAACGAGAAGACAAAGAGTTGAGATCATAATCATCAGAGTTGACGATGAGCATGAGCCTGAGCATATGATGTGTTGCTCTTTTCTAAATTTTATCCCATTCGGTCATGACACATTTATTGTTTTGTTTTTGTCATCTTTTTCGAGACAGAAGCCTTCTCCCTCTCGCCTCGATATTTCTTCTAAAAAGAGAAGAACAGCTGTGGAATATATTAATATGAGAGGGGGACCACCGTGATTTTTTGTTTTGTTTTGACAAAAATTAAAGACAAAGAGAGACAGAGACAGAGACAGAGAGAGAAACTTGTCTGTCGGTCGGCTAGAAATCTGATTGAAGAAAAAAGCGAAAAAATCGTAATCTCAAAAACGTTTCATCGTCGGCATGGAAATTGGATTATCGCCTTCTTTTCTTTCTTTTTTTCCTTTCAGAACTTTTGTAGGTGATGAATTCCAACTGTGTCAATATTTTGACACATTTCTAGTTTGCACCTAAATCCAATTTGTTGTAGAAAAGTGACGATAAACATCAAAACATTTTAAGTCTTTCGTAATTGAAGCTTCAACTTGTCCGATCTGATTTTGTTATGTTTTCGTTTTATTACTTGATTAGCTGACAAAGTTAGGTTAAGTTAGAAGAGGGAGGAATGAAGAAGTGGACGTTAAGTGCTCAATAATTAGGTGCTCTCTCTCTCTCTCTCTCTCTCTCTCTCTCTCTCTCTCTCTCTCTCTCTATGTTTCTCATTTGTCAATTTGATTGGGAGGGGAGAGAGTGAAGGTGCCCCACTTAAGAGACTATAACAGTTTATGATTGGAGCACAAATGTTTTTGTATAAACAAACAACATTATTGTGTATTTTGTGTAAGAGCCCACCTAATCAAGTAATTGGTGCTCCACACTCATTTTTTGCGCGCATTTTCTCTCTTGAGAAAGATCAGCGTTGGATCGGGATCGGGATCGGATTACATTCATCGAGATTTGTTTTCGATGCGATTTTTTGAGATTTTTTTTGTTTTGTTTTGTTTTGGTTTTCATCACTTCAATTAGCGATAAAATACACGAAACACTTGTCGAAAATGTTTTTTTTCTTCTTTTTTCGGGTTTCAATTTCAAGTGGTTCACATACACAACACTGATCTGATCCGATCCTAATCCCTTCTTCTTCTTTTCTTTTTTTTGGATCAGTCAAGCAGATGTGGAAAGGGCTTTTAAGGTTCCAGGTGGTTTTGAGGAACAAGACGAGACAATATGAATATTGAAATGACGTTTCAAATAGAAATTTGCATAAGTTGAAATTGCTAAAAATACGTTTTTTTTACTCTTTTTGAATTATTAAATTCTCGAGCCAAATTATTTAAAAGAAAAAACGTTACTGTAGTTTGAAAAGTGTGCACACACAGAAGTTGACGCGCGAAAATCGTTTTGATGGCTTTTTCCTCATTCTTTTTTCTTTGTTCAAAATTTATTATTGATTATTAAAATAGCACATCATCATCATTGCCGTACGTTAATTAACATGTGCACTACCACCACCACCACCGACAGGTGCCTTTGATCTACAATAAAAAGTACCGCTCCACCCTCTCCCTCTGCCCAACCTTTGCTAAACCGTTTTTAATCTTTTTTTTGTCTGTCTCAATCCGCTCCTCACCCGTTTAATGATAATTCTTTATTGAGTTCACCGGGTTTCTGCGGCAATTTTTCAAATCTGCAATTTTTCTTAAATGAGAAGGGTTCTGGTCAATTGGTGTCAATGATGATTTTTGAGAATTGAACGTCTCACATATCAAAAAAAAAGAAGAAATTGTTCCGCTTCACTAAACAACCAGCTGATGTGTTACGTAACGGTGGATCGTCGTCCTCGTCTTCTCTTCTCTCTAAATCTCCTAATTTTATAATTGTTTCATTATTCTGTTTAATACTACACTGAACCATCAATTCCAACTCGAATCTCCATTCTTCTCCTTCTGATTTGATTTGTTCTGTGTTGACCAGTAAGAGGCGAACAATAATTAAATAACCGCGTTTAAGTGGGGACCAATTTGCTCATTCATTTTCATTGAGAGATTCCTAATTTCCTGCCCTCTGCTCCGGATGTGAAGAAGCTGACGAAGAAGAGCTTGATGCTTCAAGGCTGTCTCTATTCCAAAATATGTGTACATATTTTTTGTGAAGGTTGAATTTCATGGTTTCTTTTTCTTCGCGCCTCTCTCAACCGGAACCCATTCAAAATTCAAAACGGGGTCGGGCAGGGGAAAGGGTTGTTTGCGCCCAATAAAGTTTAGATCAAAAAGAGTTGGCGGCGCACCGAAAAAGGGACGACGGAAAATAAAATTTAAATTTGTGACGCAATTCTCGTTTTAAACAATGGGTCGTTTCGAAAAATTATTATAAAATTGCTTTTGTTTTAATCCTGATTTTTTTTTCACTGCGTATCACAACGCATTCGTAGTTGATACTCAGCAAAATGCAATTGTGCGCGCAATCTTGTCAATTTGATTATAAAAGTTTAATTATTACAGTGTTGAACGCTATGCGGCAATCGGTGACACGCTTGACATTATTTGTCCATATTTTGATGTGTCGCCTGATGATGTTGACACCGTCGTCGGCTCAGAGCCCGAGCAATCGATCATCTATCGCGTCAGCGAGGAGGAGTATGAAATGTGCGAGCGTTGGTCGAGCGCCAAAGAGCTCGGACGTTGCACACAGCCGTATCAGAAGGAGAAGCTGAAGGTTGCGTTCCGATTGATGAGTCCCAATCCGTCTGGATTGGATTATCGACCTGGCACCACCTACTACTTCATTTGTACGTTTATATTTTCTCTTTCCTCTTACACAAGAAAAAAATCAATATTTCAGCAACTTCTACTGGCACCAAACAAGGTCTCAACAATGAGCATGGCGGATTATGTGCCAGTCACAATTTGAAAATGGTGATTCATGTAACTGATCGAAATGGAAATATAAATGGACATCATCATCGACACCATCACAAAACATCAACAACCACAACCACCACCACCACCCCCACCCCCACAACGCCTCAATCATCCATTATCGCCCGTCAGAATCGAATCGAAGAAGACAATGCCGAGACACTTTGGGAACAATTCTATGAAAAAGTGGTGCCAATTGGAAATAATCAATGGCCAGAAGGATCAAGAGCTGAAAGAGTCACATTATTCGAGGGAAGCAAAAAAGATGAATACGTTCAAGAGCCGTCAGAAGTTATCGATTTTGAGATTCACGAAATTGGTGATGGTGAGTTTTTGCGGAATCCTTTGAAATTTAAAAAAAAATCGACATTTTTAAATATTTCAGTGGAATCATTGTATTCATCAGCATCGACTCTTCACTTTTTTGTGACATCTACCGTAATTCTTTTAATTTTTTTAAGGATACTGTAGAATCCCATGTGTCTCATTTATAGTTTTGTTTTCTTTTTCTTCCTTTTTTTCTTTTGTCTTGTTCATCCACGGGTTTCTTATTTCCACACCAAAACCGGTTTGATTCTCATTTTTTGTTTCAGAAGCTTTCCCTCTCCCCATGAAAATGTTCCATTCATACCTCGTTTTTTTTCTTTTACCGCCAATTTTCACTTTCCACCTTCCAAAGTTTTATTTCGAATTCTTTTTTTTGTTCAAAGCATCCTCCTTCCCTTCTATCTTTGCCTCAGGCATCGCAACAACCTCGGTGAGGTAATCAATATTATCGATTTTTTTTTGTTTCTTCCTCTCTCTCTCTCTCTCTTTCTCTCTATCCCTTTCTCTGTGATTTTATTTGTGAATATTTGAAAAATTCAATAAAATGCGATAAAAATGTTTTGTGAAGTAGAAGATGTTGAGGGGGTATAAATCATAAGGAATAAAATGAAGAAAAAAAAGGAGGGGAAGGGGTGTTGTGTAAACACTTTACCCAAAATTACAATAAATCACAAAAGTGGACCGGCGGCGATGTCGATGTCGATGAGAAGGAGAAGAAGAAGAAGAAGACAATTATGACAATAAAGTTGAAGGCCATTTTCGAAAAAGCTGAATTATCGATTTATATAAGACGTGAATTTGTTTCTTCGATATTTTTTCGAGACTTTCGAGGGATTTTTTCTCGACACAAATCTCAAGTTTTTTTTAAACCGTTAAGTGAAAAAAAAAATCTTAAGCCTAATCATTCGCCTTCTTTGCCTTTTCTAGACCCCATATTGTCCGAGATTAAAGGGACATGCTAATATTCAGCTCGCCAGGTCTTTTCGAAACTATACATGTAGAATTCTTCAGAGAGAGAGAGAGAGAAAAGAATACGAAAAACTAAATTTCTGCAACCACATTTTGCTCCTTGTTGTCGGCATCGAAAACAACATTCGAACATCCCAAACCCCAGAAATGATTGATTGGTGACAACGACAGCAACGTTTTCATCAATTCTACCTCTCTCTCTCTCTCTCTCTCAATTCAAACATCAAAGTGGGCCGAGAAAGAGACATCTTCATTGAATATTCGCGCATCATCATCATCCTCATCCTCCTCCTCCTCTCGTCATTGTGAACCCTCTTATTAGGAATTTAGGATCATCATCATCATCATCACTCGTCAAATTATCTCAAAAAAAAAAAAATTGAAGCCTCCCCTCCTCCTCTTAACCGAGAGGTCAAATGAAGTGAGAAGAGATGAGCTATCGATTTTTTTACCATCTACATATCTCTGACCGATTCAAAAATTTTTTTGATCCAATTAATAATGTTGAAGAACATGTGTTTCACCAATCAAAACATAAAATTCGACATGGTTCCTGGTCGACCTCGGGCTTGTAGTACAAAAATGATGATTGATTCGAATTGAGGCAATTTTCATCAAAAACCATTTTTGAAATATCGCCATTTTCTTCCTTTTTTTGACGCGAAAATTGTCACATTTTAGAAAATTGGATTTGATTCCAACAATTTCCAGTATATTTTGGTTTAATAAATCAAAAAATGACGAGCGACAGGTAAAGAGCGGAGATAGCAGAGGGAGAGGAGAAGGGGGATCCATTTTTATGTTGGCTGGTTCTTTCGCTTTTTTCTGAAATTTTTTTTAGAGGGGGGTGGGGGTGGTGGGAAATAGAAAAATTAATAAAAAACTATTTTTTATTGACAAAATTTGATTAAAAATGAAAACTATTGCAATTTTTTTTCCTCCTTCTTCTTCATTTCTACATTGCTTCCCCAAATATCAGCAAATGCCAGTGTTCCAGCAAAAACCAAAATTGCTCCAAGCCAGTGTTGAACTGAAAGTCACCAACAATTTTTTTTTGGACTCTGCTCGGAAATAAAAACTTGTAAACGGATTTTTAAAGTAGACAATAGATACGATCAGTGACAAGAATTTGCGAAGCGTCACCACTAGGGTTACTGTCAACGAGTCGACTCGTGAATTTAATTGATAGACAAATTTGATGCACAAATATCTGCAAATGTTCAAGAGAGAATTGAGTAGGAGGTACGGTAGAATTACTGTAGAATGCAGCTTCCTAATAAATCAATCCATAATGATGGAAGTGCAATTGGCAGCATTTCGTACGGTTTACTTTGCTGAAAGAAAATTGGCTTTTTTTTTAAACTGAAATTCTATTTACGCTTAATTTGTCAGCAGCTGTCAGAATATCCCCACCCATGATAAGGAAAAATGGTAGAGCGATAAAGTGCTGAAAATAAATGGGCAAAACTTCTTTTTTCAATTTTTTTTCCAAAAAACCGTTATAAACATGGCTTCATCCGGATGTTTTCCATAAATTTCGTACATTTGTTGTTGGCAAATCGCCAAATACGCTGACGCCAATAGGGCAAATGTGAGCATTCCGATTCCAATGCTCCACTCTTTGTAATGTTTTGATGCTTCCTCATAGTTCAAGCCCGAATCCTGAATTAAGAGCCGATTTAAATCAATACTTTGTTGGTTACTTCTTGTGATCCTGTCGCTAATGTGCAAATGATTATTCCAATTGTGATGGCGAAAACCGACAGATATTTTCTTGTTGAATATCGTTTTCCAAGTAAAATTACGGTCAGAACTAGTGTGGCGAGAAGAGACCCCTAAAAGTTAACTTCATTTTTCAATTGTTTAGAGTTGAAAGTCTTAAATTCTGATTGACAATTTTCAAATTTTTGATTTAAGAGCATTTGGAGATTTGAGCTCAAAAATACCTTTTAAAAGATTTACTGTACTTTTAAGTTGCTTGACTTTGGGATTTTTCAACTCCAAGAAAATTTTAAGTGAAAAAGAGGATTTCTTCGTGTTTTTTTTTTAGAAATTTTCCGCTCTCACCGATCTGAAAATGATATGAAGTGGAACAGGAACATGAAAATTGAGTGCCTGGTTATTAACAACATTGACAATGAAAAACATGCTGACCGTTTTTGTATAACCTCTGTAAATTTAAAAAAAAACTGTGCGATGTGTGGAAAGCATTGAAGCAATTTTGTAAGAAAAAAGCACAAACTTTAACGGAATTCGATTGGGCACCGTGAAAAACTTCGACGTAAATATTAATCCGTGGGCGGCGATGAAAAGAAACGTGGAAAATGTCATCAGATTCATTGCCGACGGCTCTTGTTTGGCAATATTTTCAACAAAAATCATGCATCCCATGCAGCTGCCGAGAACACCAAATATTGGTGCAACAGCCGACATTTTTCAGCTTTTATTTTGAAGAAGAAGAAGAAGAAGAAGCTTTAACTGCAAAAAAAGTTTAATTAAAGAACGCTACAGGCTTTCTAAAAGTCAGGGCAGTAAAACGTTGCAAAAGCGCTCTACTGAAAAATTTAATTTTTTGAGGAAAATTTAAAAATACGCTAAGAGAAAAAATTCTCATATTAAAACACTTTTAAATGAAGTACGTAAAATACAATTTTTCTAAAGAAATATTCGAATTCTTAAATTATTTTGTCTCGTCACAATAAAAATCGCCTTTAATTATTTAATTTGAAGAAAAACCAAAAAAAAAAAATTGAATGCGACGTGGTGAAAACACAATATTGGCAACTATTTAAAAAAAAAAGAAGCAGAAGAGGTAAACACTAACAAGAGACGAAAAAAAATCGAAATAAAATTGTAAAATTGGCTACAAAAATCTTGTTGAACGATGAGAAGATCGAAGAGACGAAGGCAAAAAAAATTTTTGAGACTGAAAAGAAGACAAAAATTAACTACAAAACACAAAACAACATAGCAAAAATGCCAAAATATATAATTATCAAAGTTGATAAGAAATCACTCAACTGTTATTATCAGATTTTTCTTAAAGTACACAATTTGTTTGCCTGGTGAGAATTGAATGAGAATTGAAACGAATCAAATGAAGATTCAGTTATTAAAAACCGATGACGGCGTCTTTTCAGGAGTCACACGTGAATTCTCTGTCTCGCTCGCCAAGTTTGAATTCGCAAAAAAAAGAAGACAAAGAACGCATCAAAATCAATCGATACAACATTTAACGTTGGGAACGAAAAGAAAAAACCTTCCAATTTCAAAAAAAAATTGCGTTGATTCCCATTTGAGCGCGTTTTTTACAAATTTATAGCTTGAGTGGAAGTGAGAGACGGAGACAACTGCTGTGAATTAAGTTTTTTGTATTTTTTTATCGATTTTTATTGCAAAAAAAAATTAGTTTAATAATTGAGTTGAAAAAGTTGAAGACGCAATAATCATCTGTTTTTTGCCAGACGACCACTTTACGACAAACAAAATGAATTTATTTATGATCGGTCACCAAATGTTTTGATTTGGTCCGACAGAAAACATTAAATATTTTTTAATTGATTGATTAATAACAAAATAAAATAATAAATGGTTAAAATTCACGTTTTTAAAACAAAATGGCATCATAAAATGAAATATTTTATTACATTTATTTAAAAACTACAACAAAACACGAATTATCTTAGCCTAGGAAACCAACATGGCCTAAGAAACCAACATGACCTAGGTTTCTGTTGAAATATATTTCCGAATACAATCGCTATTAGAACGATTTATAAAAAGTAATTTTATGGAATTTTGAAGAATTTGAGTTTTTTTAACAAAATATCGATCATCTTTTACAATTCTTACAAAAAAATCATAAACATTTATGTTTTTCCCTTCTCTTATTGGAATTTGAACATTTAACTGACAAATTGTTATATTCTCATCGGATTCTTGATTCATCAATATATATTCGAACAATTCCTTTTTGGTGCAATCGATATTTAAAAAAATGTTATCAATAAACTAGAAAAGTCATTAAAATTATTAATTTTCCCCCAAAAAAATACCGTTTTTTTAATGTTTTCTTGAATAAACTTCGAAAAATCAATACTGAAAACTTGTTTTTCGAGATTCCCTGAAAATTACAGCTTTTAAGAATTTTCTTTCTTTTTAAACTGAAATTACCTGATTTGTTCGCTGTTAAATTTTGGGGAAAAAACGTTCCGATTTTCGAAAATTGTTCTCCATTTCCATTTTTTAATAAATCAACTCCGTAAAAATTCACTTGAACATTCTTTTTTCTCTGCAATTTTATTCAGAAAATTTCATAAAAAAACTGATCGACCGATTCGGAGCTGAATATCTGATCGTTTTCTAGTATCTTGGGCTGATTTTTGCCACCCCGTTAAATAATTTGAAGATCAGCGTATCGTTTCAACCAAAGTCTGAGAACATTTTAAAAAAAAGTTTTAAAAAAAAACCTTTAAAATTTCCAATTCAGCATTGAGACTTGATCTAACTCCAAAAATGACGATATTCATTTCTGCCTGAAAGAAGATAAGAAAAAGCTTTATTTTTAAAATAATTCATCTCAATTTTTTCTTTACATTATCTTGGATTGGAAAAATTGAAAATTGCGCTTGATTTCCGTATGAAAATTGCTCAATTTTTATGTTTTTAGTTAAAATTTCCGTTTTACAGAATGATAGAATATTGGGAAGAATCGATTGAAATTGCTGAAAGACTATTACGTAATAAGACTAAATTTCGAATTCCGGTTGTGCGCCTTTGAACAAGACAAATATCAATGTTTTAAAAAATTTTACCACTTTTTTTGAAGTAACTTCTTCTGCGTCCAACGCTTTATCCAAAACACATCCGGCCCATTCATGGAAAGATGAAGTCCATTGATTATTTCTCTAAATTATTAATTTTTCTCCATACGTCACACGGCAATTTCATGTTGATTGTTTTCAGTACTCCTTTTTTACTTTTTTTTTCTGAAAGGAAAGATAAAGTTCAAAAAATCTCACTCACCTTATCTTTTTGAAATAAAAAGAAACAAAAAACCAAAAAAATTAGAAGAAAAATTTTTCTTCTGAAGCTGACAAATATTTGTTTCATTTAATAATTACGATGAGGAAGAATCGAGAATTGTCAATAATCGCTGGAAAAACGCATTTTATAGTCTTTTGAATATGTTGATCATATTTAAAATTTTTTAATTTGAAAAAAATTGTAAAAAAAAAATGATGAAAACTCGATAGAAATCTGACAAAAATGCGATAATAGTCGGACGGATTCTCAAGACCAAAGAAGTTCAGCCTTATCGAGTTTTTTTCAGAAAAAAAAAAAAAAAACATTAACATTTTAATTTTCTATCAAACTTTCGGCTCATAGAATTTCATTTTTTTGTAAAATTAAATTTCGAGAATTTTTTAACAAAGAAAACTACCTACTTATATTTGCATATATCAAAGTTTTGGTTTTATCTAGAATCCACGAGATTTACGTAGAGGGAAGAAAGAGGGAGGGGGTTGAAAATTTCGAGAAATTTTTAACAAAGAATTTAAAAATAAATTGAGATATAGGTTTAGTGCCTACGTTGAACACCGTAAATGAAGGCATTAGAAAAATGTTTAATCATTTATTCAAAATTATCTTAAATAAAAAATTGTTTAAATTCGAGTAGAGTTGACGGCCAAAAATCGTTTTGATATTTTGAATCCAATGGTGTTTTGTCAAAAGAAAGAATAATATAATCAAACAAATAAATTTTGTGCAAAAAATCGCGAACAAATGGATCGGTTCGAACTTGTTGCTCAACTTTCCAACGATTTTCGGATTCGGCAAAAAACTCATCGCGATCTTCAAGATTTTGCGTTACGTTTTCAGCCATTTTGTTCCTTGCAAAAAAAACTCACCAAAAATGTCTTCTCTTATTTTTAAACCCACGCTCTCATGAACATTATTGGATCTAACAATATTATATAATTGAGATCCTAACACGTTCCGCCCATTTATATCATTTCTCATATTTAAAATGTGAAAATTTGAAAGAAGATGATTAAAATTACAGTACCTGAAAAAAATAATTTTTGAAATATATTTTAACCGCCAGTTACAACTTTAAAATTTTCTCAAGAAAAAAACTAATAAAAAATGCCAAAAAAAAACAAATAGAAGAAAAAGTCTGGTCTCGCCGCGATAATTAAATTTTAGGTTTACCAGGTAGTTGGAGCAACAAGAAAATCGATATCATTTGGTGAAGGGTTCAAATCACTTTTATATCGATTTAAAGATTTATAAATGTTTTTAACCACACAAATCATATCATTTTTACATCCATAACATTTATCGTTACTGGAAAATTCCACATTTTTTTTTGTCAACAAAATTTTTTGCTCAACTTTAAACAATTTTCCGTGTAAAACGTGATAAATCGATCGAATGGATCGCGTAGAATTGCAAATTTGAAATAGTTCTGCAATACTTCTGATTCCACATTTTCAGCCGCTTTTGAATCATTGAAATATCTGAAATCTAGGAATTTTTTATGGTTAATTTTTTTTCAAACCAAAAAAAAAGAAAACGTTTTAATTTCCTCCCAGGATTTTGGCGAGCTCATAAATTGATTGATATTTTTTAAAACGTGTATTGTTGATATTGTCAATTCAGACAATGAATACGGAATACTACAAGCAATCATTTTGGATTCAGGAGCAATCTGAAAAAAAGATTTTGAGTTTTTTTTTAAATTAATTAAAATTACATAAAAATCGTTATTAATATTAATAAATGGGAGTAGAAACTCTTCGCCTATAAAAAAAATTTAAAATTTAAAAATAAAACGATTTTTATTCTTAAAAGTAACTTCCACTAAAATTGATTAAATCATTGGTTGATCCATACTCGATATTTATTATTTTGTCATTTTGATAATAAAAAGCAAATGAAAAAAATAATAAAATGAAGATTATAGTAATTAAATCTTTCCTAAAAAAAGATTTTTTTTCCGACTTGAAAATAAAATTAATAACAAACCAGAAAATATTTATTTTGTTTCGAAAAATCATGAGAACTTAGAAAAAAAAATCGCTTTGAACATTTTTGCCGAAAAATTCGAATCAGTTTTCGAAATCTTTTTTTTTTTGGTTAAATTTTTTTCTGAAGAAAAATTATCTAAAATTGAAATCTAACGCTAACCGTTTTTTTTTTTTTAGAAAAACGAGAAAAATTGCGGCCCGTGAAAATACCCAGATAATTATAACTGAAAAATGAAGTTTTAAGCGAATATCTTGTTTAATGTAGCTTCTAGAATTTCAGACAATTTAGATAAAAACTCGAATTCTATCGAATACATTTGGAATGTTTTGAATTAACGACAACCCAAATGATTTGAAGTTGGTGCATCAGAAAACTTTTGAAATTTGAAAAAAAATCACCAGAATTCACCAACAAAGTAAAAAAAAAATAAATTTTTATTTTATTTTAAAAGAAAAACCGATTTGACAAATATAATTTCACGAGAAAAATATTTCTTTTAAACTTTAATTCTTTAGAAAACATTGAATAATTTTTAATTAAATTTCACGATATTTTTCATCCAGTGGAGATCTGTCAAAGGGAAAAACAAGATAATCAAACAAATAGATTTTGTGCAAATAATCTCTAACAAATGAATCAGTTCGGACTTGTTCTTCAACTTTCAATCGATTTTTTGATTTATAAGTTGCATGACGAGTTTCGCCTTCTAAAAATATATTGATTGATCAAATGTTGGTTGGCAATAATTTTCTTCGTTTTTTTTCTAACCTAAACTCTCCCGAATAATTCGATTGACAATTCTTTTTGGAACTCCTTTTGATGCAATTAAATTCCCAAGTTGAAGAATTCCCGACTTTCTTTCATTTTCTCTAACTCCCATTATAATGAATGTGAACTTTGAAAGGTCTTTGTCAAAATTACAGTTCCTTTAACCATTTTTTGCATCAAAATTTTTCAAAAAAAAACAAAATTTGGTTACCACGAAATTGGAGCTGCATGAATATCTGCATAACTTCCGTTTGGTTTGTTTCCATACCGAAAATCTTGAAGAGTTTCATAGATATTTTTCACATAACATCTCAAATCGTTGTGGCATCCATAACACCACTGTTCGCTGGAAGATGCATTTTCAAACAATTTAAGTTGAAAAAATATTTGTTCTTACTATAAGCATTTATCTAAATATAATGAGATGAAACGTTCAAATGGGTCTCGAAGAATTGCAAATTTTGTGACTTTTTTTTTGTGTTGAAATGTCTCAAAAATTGGTTCAAATTGTGGATCATATCGGCAAACACTGTAAAGGAATTAAAACAAAATGTTTTTCACTTATTTCAAACCTAAAATCTTTCCAGGTATCGCTTAAAGTTTGATTATTATTCATAAAATTGTTTTCATTATATAATAAACACATTGTACTGATTGTTAATTGTGACATTGATTTTCGAATTCCACATCCTACCAGATTATATTTTGGAGCAGCCTATGAAGTACTTTGGAAATAGAAAAAAAAAATTGTTTTGTAAAAAAAAACTTACAAAATAATCGGAAACAATGTTAATAAACGGTGGCAGGAAATTTTCCACTGAAATTTTTTAAAATAAAAACTACTTTAACAATTATTCTAATTATATTTTTAGACCCTTTGACTTACTTTCTGAAAAGTTTATTAATTTACCATTTATAGAATATTTTGGAATTTTAAAATTGATATAAATATGAAATATTGCAATAAAAATAGCAAAACATAAATATAAAAGCTGTCTCCTGGAATTTTTCAAAAAAAAAAAAAAAAATTAAAAATTGAAAATAAAACTGACCACAAACAATTATATCGACTCATTAAAGAAATAAATGTACTTCGAAGAATAAATTTCGATGGTTATTTCGATTAATCTACACAAAAATCATTGATGAAACCATAATTAAATTTTTTTAAACTTATTTTCGAAATCTTGATAAAAGCCGCACATCTCTGAAATATTTTTTAAATAAAAAAAAGAAGAAAAATACGACTTTTTAAAAGTAAAAGTTTTTGAACGGATTACGGTTACTTTGTTGATAAAGTGTGTAACTCTCCCACTGAAACTTACGCGCAAAATATGAATTTAATTCGAAAGAATATGAAATCTAATTTTATTTCTTTCGAATTAAATTTTTTTTTAAAGATAATTCAAATTTTCAAGTTTTTAATTTTTGAATTTGTCGTATAATCAGTTTTCATCTTTATTTTTTACGCCCGGCATTCCGCCCGTCGTCCCGCTTCGACCTTATCGGGCTACCGTTAAGAACATTTTTGTTTTGAATCAAGATTGAAACAAAGTAAAAAAAAAAGTGCCGCCCAGATGATTTGAATACAGTTCAAAATTCCAATTAATTTGACGCTCGAAAAATGCTGTCAAATGTGATGTTCGAAAAAAAAACGAAATATTTTTGTCCACTACGCCTCTTGTTTTTAATTGTTCTTATCTTCTGTATTTTTCTTTTTCGCGTTTTCTCAAATAAAATTATTGACGACGAGCTGGCGGTTCCTCTTCCAGCTTTCATTCATCCACTTTCCCAGTGGACACAGTTCACGACAAATGTTTGTCTTCGTTGTCGTCATCAAAAAAAAAAAAAGTTTCCAGAAGTCTTCTCACAATGCAAATCTTGAATACAGAAGTATCAATAAATTGGCAAATTGTGATTCAACCGAAAAAAATCAGATTTCGACAAAGGAAAATGATACCTTATCGATTTTCTATAGTTGTGTTAGAAGAAGCTTAAAAACAGTTGGTTTCTTTAATTGATTTTTTCCAAATCGATTGTTGTAGGACCAAACTGATTGGACGAATCTCACCAATCATTGCCAATCAATAAAACAAATGAAAAAATTGAAATTCATTGAATTTTATCATGAAAATCAAAGGAAAGAATTTTTAAAGCCTCACTGTGTTAGTGACAAAATAACTTGGAAAAAATCGATTTTTTTCTCTTTCAGAAGGATGATTTTATCGTAACGGCAATCGGAATTCAAAACGATACTTTAATCGAGCAAGAAATCAATAAAACTATACCAAACTTGAAATTTTATGCGGTCAATTCGATGACCGCCGCTTTAAACCGAGATGATAAAGAACAATTTTCAGCGCTGGGCAAATTTAAGGAGGAATTGACGTTTGAAAATTTTCAAACAAAAAGTGCGCAAAATTCATGTTTCTCGAGTAAATTTTCAATTTTCAGGTAAAATGTTAGGAAATGATTCAATGGTGGTAAATTTTAGCTATCTGGTCGAAAAAATGCTTAAAATTGAGGTTAGAAAAATATTTAACATAAAAAAAAATAATTTTTTTCCCTTTTCGAAAATCGATATTTTATTTTTAAATATCGATGATGATGAATTTGATGTTTCTACATTCTTCAAAGAAATTCCCAATGGAAATAAACCGACATGCCAAATTATGGCAAACATTCCAATAAAACCAGAAAATGAGGCGACCGAAGTTTTTCGACGATTTGTTAATGAAGTTTTAAAGGATGGCAACTTCATTTTTTGGAATCCCGTTTTAAAGGAAAATGGAATCGAATTATTATTGATTAACTTAAAAGTGAAAAAATGTAATAAAAAATTTTATTCTTAAAAGCTTATTTCTCTTCTTTTTTCTTGTTCGTCGACATAAATAGCTGAGTGGTATTCTAAGGAAAAAAAAACTACAAAAAAAAGTAAAAAAAAATATTAATAAAATGAAATTTTTGTTAAAAAATGACGACAAAAAAAATATTTTTTCATTTATTCAAAATTATCTTGAATAAAAAAGTGATAAAAGCATATCTCTGAAATATTTTTTAAATTGTTATTAAAAAAAATGAAAAACACGACTTTTTAAAAGTTAAAAAAACTGGAACGGGTTACGGTTACTTAATTTATAAAATGTGTAACTCTCACACCGAACTTTACGCGCAAAATATATTTTGTTTAAAAAAATATTAAAATTTTAATTTTCCAATAAACTTTTGACTCATAGAATTGCATTTACAATAAAATTAAATGTAAAATTATCAACAAAAAAAAAAGGTTTTTCGAAATATAAACTTTTAAACCCGTGACACTGATTCTTCATGGCGCCGCTGAAAAACAAAAACCTTGAAATAATTGACTTGAGTAGGACTCAAAACTTCTTCCTCATTTTCCTCCACTTTTTCCAAGTTTGAACAGAATTTTAGCGAGTGTCTGGATGGCGATTGTGGTTCGATTTGTTCGACGTTTAATGAGTCGGTAGTGACGTCATCGAATCCTTTATTATTTTCACCTGGGGAACTCGATTCATCACTGTGGAAGAAGAACGTAAAATTTTTAATAATTCGCTTTTTTTCAATTATTTACACAATATTTTTTCTGAAACTTCCAGAATTTGAAGAGGCTCCAAATGATGAACCAGATTTGAAGCGTCTTCTTGTGAAAGATGATTGCTTGGAAAGATCATGAATCGATAAACTACCAATCGATAATTTCGGATTTACTGAGATCATCGGAATATCCTCATGATTCTGGGCTAACTCAATATTTGACACTGAGCCTACGAGAGCCCCATTTTGTTGATTGCTGTGAAGGTGAGAGTTTGGAATAAAAAAAAAGATAATTAAGTTACCCCTGACTCGCCGCTGGATAAATAGGGAAAGATCCAGAATCCGAGAATCGATCGTAAAACATGGTTGGCACTTCATTGAATTCGTCAATTATTTTCATACCCGTCTGAAAATGTCAAAAAGAAATATTGAATGAAGGTTAATTCATCAAAATTCGTACGTAAATATTTTTGTCAATAAGAAAATTGCTCTCAAAATCGTCGTCATCTTCGCCGAGCGGATTCAACAAGGCCTCAGCAACTTTCATCCAACCAACAATACACACAAACTCAATAATCGATAAAAATGGCCTTATAAAAAGCTTCACCCAATCGAATTCTTTGTTCTCGAAAAAAATCGATAAAAATTGCCAAGCCTAGACTTTTCCCGTTTTAATTACCTCTTCATGAAGATATTGGCGAGTGACTAGACAAAGAATAAAATACATGCGAACAGCGAAAAAAACCACCTGTGGATATGCGATCGGTACGGGAACCCAATCAAAGTTACAAATAGTTGCCAGGCTTGATCGAAAGTTTTTGATCTCCTAAAAAATACATAAATCAAACCGAAAAGTATGAAATGAATTTGCATGGCAAAGTAAAATGAAATGGGTCTGCTTGGTGAGGAAAGAAGAAATGAATTTGCATGGCGAGGCAAAATGAAATGGGTCTGCTTGGTGAGGAAAGAAGAAATGAATTTGCATGGCGAGGCAAAATGAAATGGGTCTGCTTGGTGAGGAAAGAAGAAATGACTTTGCATGGCGAAGTAAAATGAAATGGGTCTGCTTGGTGAGGAAAGAAGAAATGACTTTGCATGGCGAGGCAAAATGAAATGGGTCTGCTTGGTGAGGAAAGATGAAATGACTTTGCATGGCGAAGTAAAATGAAATGGGTCTGCTTGGTGAGGAAAGAAGAAATGAATTTGCATGGCGAGGCAAAATGAAATGGGTCTGCTTGGTGAGGAAAGAAGAAATGACTTTGCATGGCGAAGTAAAATGAAATGGGTCTGCTTGGTGAGGAAAGATGAAATGAATTTGCATGGCGAGGCAAAATGAAATGGGTCTGCTTGGTGAGGAAAGAAGAAATGACTTTGCATGGCGAAGTAAAATGAAATGGGTCTGCTTGGTGAGGAAAGAAGAAATGACTTTGCATGGCGAAGTAAAATGAAATGGGTCTGCTTGGTGAGGAAAGAAGAAATGACTTTGCATGGCGAGGCAAAATGAAATGGGTCTGCTTGGTGAGGAAAGAAGAAATGAATTTGCATGGCGAGGCAAAATGAAATGGGTCTGCTTGGTGAGGAAAGAAGAAATGACTTTGCATGGCGAGGCAAAATGAAATGGGTCTGCTTGGTGAGGAAAGAAGAAATGACTTTGCATGGCGAGGCAAAATGAAATGGGTCTGCTTGGTGAGGAAAGAAGAAATGACTTTGCATGGCGAAGTAAAATGAAATGGGTCTGCTTGGTGAGGAAAGAAGAAATGACTTTGCATGGCGAGGCAAAATGAAATGGGTCTGCTTGGTGAGGAAAGAAGAAATGACTTTGCATGGCGAAGTAAAATGAAATGGGTCTGCTTGGTGAGGAAAGAAGAAATGACTTTGCATGGCGAAGTAAAATGAAATGGGTCTGCTTGGTGAGGAAAGATGAAATGAATTTGCATGGCGAGGCAAAATGAAATGGGTCTGCTTGGTGAGGAAAGAAGAAATGACTTTGCATGGCGAAGTAAAATGAAATGGGTCTGCTTGGTGAGGAAAGATGAAATGAATTTGCATGGCGAGGCAAAATGAAATGGGTCTGCTTGGTGAGGAAAGAAGAAATGACTTTGCATGGCGAAGTAAAATGAAATGGGTCTGCTTGGTGAGGAAAGATGAAATGACTTTGCATGGCGAGGCAAAATGAAATGGGTCTGCTTGGTGAGGAAAGAAGAAATGACTTTGCATGGCGAAGTAAAATGAAATGGGTCTGCTTGGTGAGGAAAGATGAAATGACTTTGCATGGCGAGGCAAAATGAAATGGGTCTGCTTGGTGAGGAAAGATGAAATGACTTTGCATGGCGAGGCAAAATGAAATGGGTCTGCTTGGTGAGGAAAGAAGAAATGAATTTGCATGGCGAGGCAAAATGAAATGGGTCTGCTTGGTGAGGAAAGAAGAAATGACTTTGCATGGCGAAGTAAAATGAAATGGGTCTGCTTGGTGAGGAAAGATGAAATGACTTTGCATGGCGAGGCAAAATGAAATGGGTCTGCTTGGTGAGGAAAGATGAAATGACTTTGCATGGCGAGGCAAAATGAAATGGGTCTGCTTGGTGAGGAAAGAAGAAATGAATTTGCATGGCGAGGCAAAATGAAATGGGTCTGCTTGGTGAGGAAAGAAGAAATGACTTTGCATGGCGAAGTAAAATGAAATGGGTCTGCTTGGTGAGGAAAGATGAAATGACTTTGCATGGCGAGGCAAAATGAAATGGGTCTGCTTGGTGAGGAAAGATGAAATGACTTTGCATGGCGAGGCAAAATGAAATGGGTCTGCTTGGTGAGGAAAGAAGAAATGAATTTGCATGGCGAGGCAAAATGAAATGGGTCTGCTTGGTGAGGAAAGAAGAAATGACTTTGCATGGCGAAGTAAAATGAAATGGGTCTGCTTGGTGAGGAAAGATGAAATGACTTTGCATGGCGAGGCAAAATGAAATGGGTCTGCTTGGTGAGGAAAGAAGAAATGACTTTGCATGGCGAAGTAAAATGAAATGGGTCTGCTTGGTGAGGAAAGATGAAATGACTTTGCATGGCGAGGCAAAATGAAATGGGTCTGCTTGGTGAGGAAAGAAGAAATGACTTTGCATGGCGAAGTAAAATGAAATGGGTCTGCTTGGTGAGGAAAGATGAAATGACTTTGCATGGCGAGGCAAAATGAAATGGGTCTGCTTGGTGAGGAAAGATGAAATGACTTTGCATGGCGAGGCAAAATGAAATGGGTCTGCTTGGTGAGGAAAGAAGAAATGAATTTGCATGGCGAGGCAAAATGAAATGGGTCTGCTTGGTGAGGAAAGATGAAATGACTTTGCATGGCGAGGCAAAATGAAATGGGTCTGCTTGGTGAGGAAAGAAGAAATGAATTTGCATGGCGAGGCAAAATGAAATGGGTCTGCTTGGTGAGGAAAGAAGAAATGAATTTGCATGGCGAAGTAAAATGAAATGGGTCTGCTTGGTGAGGAAAGATGAAATGACTTTGCATGGCGAGGCAAAATGAAATGGGTCTGCTTGGTGAGGAAAGAAGAAATGACTTTGCATGGCGAAGTAAAATGAAATGGGTCTGCTTGGTGAGGAAAGATGAAATGACTTTGCATGGCGAGGCAAAATGAAATGGGTCTGCTTGGTGAGGAAAGAAGAAATGAATTTGCATGGCGAGGCAAAATGAAATGGGTCTGCTTGGTGAGGAAAGAAGAAATGAATTTGCATGGCGAGGCAAAATGAAATGGGTCTGCTTGGTGAGGAAAGATGAAATGACTTTGCATGGCGAAGTAAAATGAAATGGGTCTGCTTGGTGAGGAAAGAAGAAATGAATTTGCATGGCGAAGTAAAATGAAATGGGTCTGCTTGGTGAGGAAAGAAGAAATGAATTTGCATGGCGAGGCAAAATGAAATGGGTCTGCTTGGTGAGGAAAGATGAAATGACTTTGCATGGCGAAGTAAAATGAAATGGGTCTGCTTGGTGAGGAAAGAAGAAATGAATTTGCATGGCGAGGCAAAATGAAATGGGTCTGCTTGGTGAGGAAAGATGAAATGACTTTGCATGGCGAAGTAAAATGAAATGGGTCTGCTTGGTGAGGAAAGAAGAAATGAATTTGCATGGCGAGGCAAAATGAAATGGGTCTGCTTGGTGAGGAAAGATGAAATGACTTTGCATGGCGAAGTAAAATGAAATGGGTCTGCTTGGTGAGGAAAGAAGAAATGAATTTGCATGGCGAGGCAAAATGAAATGGGTCTGCTTGGTGAGGAAAGAAGAAATGAATTTGCATGGCGAGGCAAAATGAAATGGGTCTGCTTGGTGAGGAAAGATGAAATGACTTTGCATGGCGAAGTAAAATGAAATGGGTCTGCTTGGTGAGGAAAGAAGAAATGAATTTGCATGGCGAGGCAAAATGAAATGGGTCTGCTTGGTGAGGAAAGAAGAAATGAATTTGCATGGCGAGGCAAAATGAAATGGGTCTGCTTGGTGAGGAAAGAAGAAATGACTTTGCATGGCGAAGTAAAATGAAATGGGTCTGCTTGGTGAGGAAAGAAGAAATGACTTTGCATGGCGAAGTAAAATGAAATGGGTCTGCTTGGTGAGGAAAGATGAAATGACTTTGCATGGCGAGGCAAAATGAAATGGGTCTGCTTGGTGAGGAAAGAAGAAATGACTTTGCATGGCGAAGTAAAATGAAATGGGTCTGCTTGGTGAGGAAAGAAGAAATGACTTTGCATGGCGAAGTAAAATGAAATGGGTCTGCTTGGTGAGGAAAGAAGAAATGAATTTGCATGGCGAGGCAAAATGAAATGGGTCTGCTTGGTGAGGAAAGAAGAAATGACTTTGCATGGCGAAGTAAAATGAAATGGGTCTGCTTGGTGAGGAAAGAAGAAATGACTTTGCATGGCGAAGTAAAATGAAATGGGTCTGCTTGGTGAGGAAAGATGAAATGAATTTGCATGGCGAGGCAAAATGAAATGGGTCTGCTTGGTGAGGAAAGAAGAAATGAATTTGCATGGCGAGGCAAAATGAAATGGGTCTGCTTGGTGAGGAAAGAAGAAATGAATTTGCATGGCGAGGCAAAATGAAATGGGTCTGCTTGGTGAGGAAAGAAGAAATGAATTTGCATGGCGAGGCAAAATGAAATGGGTCTGCTTGGTGAGGAAAGAAGAAATGAATTTGCATGGCGAAGTAAAATGAAATGGGTCTGCTTGGTGAGGAAAGATGAAATGAATTTGCATGGCGAGGCAAAATGAAATGGGTCTGCTTGGTGAGGAAAGAAGAAATGACTTTGCATGGCGAAGTAAAATGAAATGGGTCTGCTTGGTGAGGAAAGAAGAAATGAATTTGCATGGCGAGGCAAAATGAAATGGGTCTGCTTGGTGAGGAAAGATGAAATGACTTTGCATGGCGAAGTAAAATGAAATGGGTCTGCTTGGTGAGGAAAGAAGAAATGACTTTGCATGGCGAAGTAAAATGAAATGGGTCTGCTTGGTGAGGAAAGATGAAATGAATTTGCATGGCGAGGCAAAATGAAATGGGTCTGCTTGGTGAGGAAAGAAGAAATGACTTTGCATGGCGAAGTAAAATGAAATGGGTCTGCTTGGTGAGGAAAGAAGAAATGAATTTGCATGGCGAAGTAAAATGAAATGGGTCTGCTTGGTGAGGAAAGATGAAATGAATTTGCATGGCGAGGCAAAATGAAATGGGTCTGCTTGGTGAGGAAAGAAGAAATGACTTTGCATGGAGAGGCAAAATGAAATGGGTCTGCTTGGTGAGGAAAGAAGAAATGAATTTGCATGGCGAAGTAAAATGAAATGGGTCTGCTTGGTGAGGAAAGAAGAAATGACTTTGCATGGCGAAGTAAAATGAAATGGGTCTGCTTGGTGAGGAAAGAAGAAATGAATTTGCATGGCGAGGCAAAATGAAATGGGTCTGCTTGGTGAGGAAAGAAGAAATGACTTTGCATGGCGAGGCAAAATGAAATGGGTCTGCTTGGTGAGGAAAGATGAAATGACTTTGCATGGCGAGGCAAAATGAAATGGGTCTGCTTGGTGAGGAAAGAAGAAATGACTTTGCATGGCGAAGTAAAATGAAATGGGTCTGCTTGGTGAGGAAAGATGAAATGAATTTGCATGGCGAGGCAAAATGAAATGGGTCTGCTTGGTGAGGAAAGAAGAAATGAATTTGCATGGAGAGGCAAAATGAAATGGGTCTGCTTGGTGAGGAAAGAAGAAATGAATTTGCATGGCGAGGCAAAATGAAATGGGTCTGCTTGGTGAGGAAAGATGAAATGAATTTGCATGGCGAGGCAAAATGAAATGGGTCTGCTTGGTGAGGAAAGAAGAAATGACTTTGCATGGCGAAGTAAAATGAAATGGGTCTGCTTGGTGAGGAAAGATGAAATGACTTTGCATGGCGAAGTAAAATGAAATGGGTCTGCTTGGTGAGGAAAGAAGAAATGAATTTGCATGGCGAGGCAAAATGAAATGGGTCTGCTTGGTGAGGAAAGAAGAAATGAATTTGCATGGCGAGGCAAAATGAAATGGGTCTGCTTGGTGAGGAAAGAAGAAATGACTTTGCATGGCGAAGTAAAATGAAATGGGTCTGCTTGGTGAGGAAAGAAGAAATGACTTTGCATGGCGAAGTAAAATGAAATGGGTCTGCTTGGTGAGGAAAGAAGAAATGACTTTGCATGGCGAAGTAAAATGAAATGGGTCTGCTTGGTGAGGAAAGAAGAAATGACTTTGCATGGCGAAGTAAAATGAAATGGGTCTGCTTGGTGAGGAAAGAAGAAATGACTTTGCATGGCGAAGTAAAATGAAATGGGTCTGCTTGGTGAGGAAAGATGAAATGAATTTGCATGGCGAGGCAAAATGAAATGGGTCTGCTTGGTGAGGAAAGAAGAAATGACTTTGCATGGCGAAGTAAAATGAAATGGGTCTGCTTGGTGAGGAAAGAAGAAATGAATTTGCATGGCGAGGCAAAATGAAATGGGTCTGCTTGGTGAGGAAAGAAGAAATGAATTTGCATGGCGAGGCAAAATGAAATGGGTCTGCTTGGTGAGGAAAGAAGAAATGACTTTGCATGGCGAAGTAAAATGAAATGGGTCTGCTTGGTGAGGAAAGAAGAAATGACTTTGCATGGCGAAGTAAAATGAAATGGGTCTGCTTGGTGAGGAAAGAAGAAATGAATTTGCATGGCGAGGCAAAATGAAATGGGTCTGCTTGGTGAGGAAAGAAGAAATGAATTTGCATGGCGAGGCAAAATGAAATGGGTCTGCTTGGTGAGGAAAGAAGAAATGAATTTGCATGGCGAGGCAAAATGAAATGGGTCTGCTTGGTGAGGAAAGAAGAAATGAATTTGCATGGCGAGGCAAAATGAAATGGGTCTGCTTGGTGAGGAAAGAAGAAATGACTTTGCATGGCGAAGTAAAATGAAATGGGTCTGCTTGGTGAGGAAAGAAGAAATGACTTTGCATGGCGAGGCAAAATGAAATGGGTCTGCTTGGTGAGGAAAGAAGAAATGAATTTGCATGGCGAGGCAAAATGAAATGGGTCTGCTTGGTGAGGAAAGAAGAAATGACTTTGCATGGCGAAGTAAAATGAAATGGGTCTGCTTGGTGAGGAAAGAAGAAATGACTTTGCATGGCGAAGTAAAATGAAATGGGTCTGCTTGGTGAGGAAAGAAGAAATGACTTTGCATGGCGAAGTAAAATGAAATGGGTCTGCTTGGTGAGGAAAGAAGAAATGACTTTGCATGGCGAAGTAAAATGAAATGGGTCTGCTTGGTGAGGAAAGAAGAAATGAATTTGCATTGCGAGGCAAAATGAAATGGGTCTGCTTGGTGAGGAAAGAAGAAATGAATTTGCATGGCGAGGCAAAATGAAATGGGTCTGCTTGGTGAGGAAAGAAGAAATGACTTTGCATGGCGAAGTAAAATGAAATGGGTCTGCTTGGTGAGGAAAGAAGAAATGACTTTGCATGGCGAAGTAAAATGAAATGGGTCTGCTTGGTGAGGAAAGAAGAAATGAATTTGCATGGCGAGGCAAAATGAAATGGGTCTGCTTGGTGAGGAAAGAAGAAATGACTTTGCATGGCGAAGTAAAATGAAATGGGTCTGCTTGGTGAGGAAAGAAGAAATGACTTTGCATGGCGAAGTAAAATGAAATGGGTCTGCTTGGTGAGGAAAGAAGAAATGAATTTGCATGGCGAGGCAAAATGAAATGGGTCTGCTTGGTGAGGAAAGAAGAAATGAATTTGCATGGCGAAGTAAAATGAAATGGGTCTGCTTGGTGAGGAAAGAAGAAATGACTTTGCATGGCGAAGTAAAATGAAATGGGTCTGCTTGGTGAGGAAAGAAGAAATGAATTTGCATGGCGAAGTAAAATGAAATGGGTCTGCTTGGTGAGGAAAGAAGAAATGAATTTGCATGGCGAGGCAAAATGAAATGGGTCTGCTTGGTGAGGAAAGAAGAAATGAATTTGCATGGCGAGGCAAAATGAAATGGGTCTGCTTGGTGAGGAAAGAAGAAATGAATTTGCATGGCGAGGCAAAATGAAATGGGTCTGCTTGGTGAGGAAAGAAGAAATGAATTTGCATGGCGAGGCAAAATGAAATGGGTCTGCTTGGTGAGGAAAGAAGAAATGAATTTGCATGGCGAGGCAAAATGAAATGGGTCTGCTTGGTGAGGAAAGAAGAAATGAATTTGCATGGCGAAGTAAAATGAAATGGGTCTGCTTGGTGAGGAAAGAAGAAATGACTTTGCATGGCGAGGCAAAATGAAATGGGTCTGCTTGGTGAGGAAAGATGAAATGAATTTGCATGGCGAGGCAAAATGAAATGGGTCTGCTTGGCGAGTCAAAATGAAATGGGTCTGCTTGGTGAGGAAAGATGAAATGACTTTGCATGGCGAGGCAAAATGAAATGGGTCTGCTTGGTGAGGAAAGATGAAATGACTTTGCATGGCAAAGTAAAATGAAATGGGTCTGCTTGGTGAGGAAAGATGAAATGACTTTGCATGGCAAAGTAAAATGAAATGGGTCTGCTTGGTGAGGAAAGAAGAAATGAATTTGCATGGCAAAGTAAAATGAAATGGGTCTGCTTGGTGAGGAAAGAAGAAATGACTTTGCATGGCGAAGTAAAATGAAATGGGTCTGCTTGGTGAGGAAAGAAGAAATGAATTTGCATGGCGAAGTAAAATGAAATGGGTCTGCTTGGTGAGGAAAGAAGAAATGAATTTGCATGGCGAGGCAAAATGAAATGGGTCTGCTTGGTGAGGAAAGAAGAAATGAATTTGCATGGCGAGGCAAAATGAAATGGGTCTGCTTGGTGAGGAAAGAAGAAATGAATTTGCATGGCGAGGCAAAATGAAATGGGTCTGCTTGGTGAGGAAAGAAGAAATGAATTTGCATGGCGAGGCAAAATGAAATGGGTCTGCTTGGTGAGGAAAGAAGAAATGAATTTGCATGGCGAGGCAAAATGAAATGGGTCTGCTTGGTGAGGAAAGAAGAAATGAATTTGCATGGCGAGGCAAAATGAAATGGGTCTGCTTGGTGAGGAAAGAAGAAATGAATTTGCATGGCGAGGCAAAATGAAATGGGTCTGCTTGGTGAGGAAAGAAGAAATGAATTTGCATGGCGAAGTAAAATGAAATGGGTCTGCTTGGTGAGGAAAGAAGAAATGACTTTGCATGGCGAGGCAAAATGAAATGGGTCTGCTTGGTGAGGAAAGATGAAATGAATTTGCATGGCGAGGCAAAATGAAATGGGTCTGCTTGGCGAGTCAAAATGAAATGGGTCTGCTTGGTGAGGAAAGATGAAATGACTTTGCATGGCGAGGCAAAATGAAATGGGTCTGCTTGGTGAGGAAAGATGAAATGACTTTGCATGGCAAAGTAAAATGAAATGGGTCTGCTTGGTGAGGAAAGATGAAATGACTTTGCATGGCAAAGTAAAATGAAATGGGTCTGCTTGGTGAGGAAAGAAGAAATGACTTTGCATGGCGAGGCAAAATGAAATGGGTCTGCTTGGTGAGGAAAGAAGAAATGACTTTGCATGGCGAGGCAAAATGAAATGGGTCTGCTTGGTGAGGAAAGATGAAATGACTTTGCATGGCAAAGTAAAATGAAATGGGTCTGCTTGGTGAGGAAAGAAGAAATGAATTTGCATGGCAAAGTAAAATGAAATGGGTCTGCTTGGTGAGGAAAGAAGAAATGAATTTGCATGGCAAAGTAAAATGAAATGGGTCTGCTTGGTGAGGAAAGATGAAATGACTTTGCATGGCGAGGCAAAATGAAATGGGTCTGCTTGGTGAGGAAAGATGAAATGACTTTGCATGGCAAAGTAAAATGAAATGGGTCTGCTTGGTGAGGAAAGAAGAAATGACTTTGCATGGCGAGGCAAAATGAAATGGGTCTGCTTGGTGAGGAAAGATGAAATGACTTTGCATGGCAAAGTAAAATGAAATGGGTCTGCTTGGTGAGGAAAGAAGAAATGACTTTGCATGGCGAGGCAAAATGAAATGGGTCTGCTTGGTGAGGAAAGATGAAATGAATTTGCATGGCGAGGCAAAATGAAATGGGTCTGCTTGGCGAGTCAAAATGAAATGGGTCTGCTTGGTGAGGAAAGATGAAATGACTTTGCATGGCAAAGTAAAATGAAATGGGTCTGCTTGGTGAGGAAAGAAGAAATGAATTTGCATGGCAAAGTAAAATGAAATGGGTCTGCTTGGTGAGGAAAGAAGAAATGAATTTGCATGGCGAGGCAAAATGAAATGGGTCTGCTTGGTGAGGAAAGAAGAAATGACTTTGCATGGCGAAGTAAAATGAAATGGGTCTGCTTGGTGAGGAAAGATGAAATGACTTTGCATGGCAAAGTAAAATGAAATGGGTCTGCTTGGTGAGGAAAGATGAAATGACTTTGCATGGCAAAGTAAAATGAAATGGGTCTGCTTGGTGAGGAAAGAAGAAATTAATTTGCATGGCGAGGCAAAATGAAATGGGTCTGCTTGGTGAGGAAAGAAGAAATGAATTTGCATGGCGAGGCAAAATGAAATGGGTCTGCTTGGTGAGGAAAGAAGAAATGAATTTGCATGGCGAAGTAAAATGAAATGGGTCTGCTTGGTGAGGAAAGAAGAAATGACTTTGCATGGCGAAGTAAAATGAAATGGGTCTGCTTGGTGAGGAAAGAAGAAATGAATTTGCATGGCGAAGTAAAATGAAATGGGTCTGCTTGGTGAGGAAAGAAGAAATGAATTTGCATGGCGAGGCAAAATGAAATGGGTCTGCTTGGTGAGGAAAGAAGAAATGACTTTGCATGGCGAAGTAAAATGAAATGGGTCTGCTTGGTGAGGAAAGAAGAAATGACTTTGCATGGCGAAGTAAAATGAAATGGGTCTGCTTGGTGAGGAAAGAAGAAATGAATTTGCATGGCGAGGCAAAATGAAATGGGTCTGCTTGGTGAGGAAAGAAGAAATGAATTTGCATGGCGAGGCAAAATGAAATGGGTCTGCTTGGTGAGGAAAGAAGAAATGAATTTGCATGGCGAAGTAAAATGAAATGGGTCTGCTTGGTGAGGAAAGAAGAAATGACTTTGCATGGCGAGGCAAAATGAAATGGGTCTGCTTGGTGAGGAAAGATGAAATGAATTTGCATGGCGAGGCAAAATGAAATGGGTCTGCTTGGCGAGTCAAAATGAAATGGGTCTGCTTGGTGAGGAAAGATGAAATGACTTTGCATGGCGAGGCAAAATGAAATGGGTCTGCTTGGTGAGGAAAGATGAAATGACTTTGCATGGCGAAGTAAAATGAAATGGGTCTGCTTGGTGAGGAAAGAAGAAATGAATTTGCATGGCGAAGTAAAATGAAATGGGTCTGCTTGGTGAGGAAAGAAGAAATGACTTTGCATGGCGAAGTAAAATGAAATGGGTCTGCTTGGTGAGGAAAGAAGAAATGACTTTGCATGGCGAGGCAAAATGAAATGGGTCTGCTTGGTGAGGAAAGATGAAATGAATTTGCATGGCGAGGCAAAATGAAATGGGTCTGCTTGGTGAGGAAAGAAGAAATGAATTTGCATGGCGAAGTAAAATGAAATGGGTCTGCTTGGTGAGGAAAGAAGAAATGACTTTGCATGGCGAAGTAAAATGAAATGGGTCTGCTTGGTGAGGAAAGAAGAAATGAATTTGCATGGCGAAGTAAAATGAAATGGGTCTGCTTGGTGAGGAAAGAAGAAATGACTTTGCATGGCGAAGTAAAATGAAATGGGTCTGCTTGGTGAGGAAAGAAGAAATGACTTTGCATGGCGAGGCAAAATGAAATGGGTCTGCTTGGTGAGGAAAGATGAAATGAATTTGCATGGCGAGGCAAAATGAAATGGGTCTGCTTGGTGAGGAAAGAAGAAATGAATTTGCATGGCGAAGTAAAATGAAATGGGTCTGCTTGGTGAGGAAAGAAGAAATGACTTTGCATGGCGAAGTAAAATGAAATGGGTCTGCTTGGTGAGGAAAGAAGAAATGAATTTGCATGGCGAAGTAAAATGAAATGGGTCTGCTTGGTGAGGAAAGAAGAAATGACTTTGCATGGCGAAGTAAAATGAAATGGGTCTGCTTGGTGAGGAAAGAAGAAATGACTTTGCATGGCGAGGCAAAATGAAATGGGTCTGCTTGGTGAGGAAAGATGAAATGAATTTGCATGGCGAGGCAAAATGAAATGGGTCTGCTTGGTGAGGAAAGATGAAATGAATTTGCATGGCGAGTCAAAATGAAATGGGTCTGCTTGGTGAGGAAAGATGAAATGACTTTGCATGGCGAGGCAAAATGAAATGGGTCTGCTTGGTGAGGAAAGATGAAATGACTTTGCATGGCGAAGTAAAATGAAATGGGTCTGCTTGGTGAGGAAAGAAGAAATGAATTTGCATGGCGAGGCAAAATGAAATGGGTCTGCTTGGTGAGGAAAGAAGAAATGACTTTGCATGGCGAAGTAAAATGAAATGGGTCTGCTTGGTGAGGAAAGAAGAAATGAATTTGCATGGCGAGGCAAAATGAAATGGGTCTGCTTGGTGAGGAAAGAAGAAATGACTTTGCATGGCGAAGTAAAATGAAATGGGTCTGCTTGGTGAGGAAAGATGAAATGACTTTGCATGGCAAAGTAAAATGAAATGGGTCTGCTTGGTGAGGAAAGATGAAATGACTTTGCATGGCAAAGTAAAATGAAATGGGTCTGCTTGGTGAGGAAAGAAGAAATGAATTTGCATGGCGAAGTAAAATGAAATGGGTCTGCTTGGTGAGGAAAGAAGAAATGACTTTGCATGGCGAAGTAAAATGAAATGGGTCTGCTTGGTGAGGAAAGAAGAAATGAATTTGCATGGCGAAGTAAAATGAAATGGGTCTGCTTGGTGAGGAAAGAAGAAATGAATTTGCATGGCGAGGCAAAATGAAATGGGTCTGCTTGGTGAGGAAAGAAGAAATGACTTTGCATGGCGAAGTAAAATGAAATGGGTCTGCTTGGTGAGGAAAGAAGAAATGACTTTGCATGGCGAAGTAAAATGAAATGGGTCTGCTTGGTGAGGAAAGAAGAAATGAATTTGCATGGCGAGGCAAAATGAAATGGGTCTGCTTGGTGAGGAAAGAAGAAATGAATTTGCATGGCGAGGCAAAATGAAATGGGTCTGCTTGGTGAGGAAAGAAGAAATGAATTTGCATGGCGAGGCAAAATGAAATGGGTCTGCTTGGTGAGGAAAGAAGAAATGAATTTGCATGGCGAAGTAAAATGAAATGGGTCTGCTTGGTGAGGAAAGAAGAAATGACTTTGCATGGCGAAGTAAAATGAAATGGGTCTGCTTGGTGAGGAAAGAAGAAATGAATTTGCATGGCGAGGCAAAATGAAATGGGTCTGCTTGGTGAGGAAAGAAGAAATGAATTTGCATGGCGAGGCAAAATGAAATGGGTCTGCTTGGTGAGGAAAGATGAAATGAATTTGCATGGCGAGGCAAAATGAAATGGGTCTGCTTGGCGAGTCAAAATGAAATGGGTCTGCTTGGTGAGGAAAGATGAAATGAATTTGCATGGCGAGGCAAAATGAAATGGGTCTGCTTGGTGAGGAAAGAAGAAATGAATTTGCATGGCGAAGTAAAATGAAATGGGTCTGCTTGGTGAGGAAAGAAGAAATGACTTTGCATGGCGAGGCAAAATGAAATGGGTCTGCTTGGTGAGGAAAGATGAAATGAATTTGCATGGCGAGGCAAAATGAAATGGGTCTGCTTGGCGAGTCAAAATGAAATGGGTCTGCTTGGTGAGGAAAGATGAAATGACTTTGCATGGCGAGGCAAAATGAAATGGGTCTGCTTGGTGAGGAAAGATGAAATGACTTTGCATGGCGAGGCAAAATGAAATAGGTCTGCTTGGTGAGGAAAGAAGAAATTAATTTGCATGGCAAAGTAAAATGAAATGGGTCTGCTTGGCGAGTCAAAATGAAATGGGTCTGCTTGGTGAGGAAAGATGAAATGACTTTGCATGGCAAAGTAAAATGAAATGGGTCTGCTTGGTGAGGAAAGAAGAAATGAATTTGCATGGCAAAGTAAAATGAAATGGGTCTGCTTGGTGAGGAAAGAAGAAATGAATTTGCATGGCAAAGTAAAATGAAATGGGTCTGCTTGGCGAGTCAAAATGAAATGGGTCTGCTTGGTGAGGAAAGATGAAATGACTTTGCATGGCAAAGTAAAATGAAATGGGTCTGCTTGGTGAGGAAAGAAGAAATGAATTTGCATGGCAAAGTAAAATGAAATGGGTCTGCTTGGCGAGTCAAAATGAAATGGGTCTGCTTGGTGAGGAAAGATGAAATGACTTTGCATGGCGAGGCAAAATGAAATGGGTCTGCTTGGTGAGGAAAGAAGAAATGAATTTGCATGGCGAGGCAAAATGAAATGGGTCTGCTTGGTGAGGAAAGATGAAATGACTTTGCATGGCGAGGCAAAATGAAATGGGTCTGCTTGGTGAGGAAAGAAGAAATTAATTTGCATGGCGAGGCAAAATGAAATGGGTCTGCTTGGTGAGGAAAGAAGAAATGACTTTGCATGGCGAGGCAAAATGAAATGGGTCTGCTTGGTGAGGAAAGATGAAATGACTTTGCATGGCGAGGCAAAATGAAATGGGTCTGCTTGGTGAGGAAAGAAGAAATGAATTTGCATGGCGAGGCAAAATGAAATGGGTCTGCTTGGTGAGGAAAGATGAAATGACTTTGCATGGCGAGGCAAAATGAAATGGGTCTGCTTGGCGAGTCAAAATGAAATGGGTCTGCTTGGTGAGGAAAGATGAAATGACTTTGCATGGCAAAGTAAAATGAAATGGGTCTGCTTGGTGAGGAAAGAAGAAATGAATTTGCATGGCAAAGTAAAATGAAATGGGTCTGCTTGGCGAGTCAAAATGAAATGACTTTGCATGGCGAGTCAAAATGAAATGGGTCTGCTTGGTGAGGAAAGAAGAAATGACTTTGCATGGCGAGGCAAAATGAAATGGGTCTGCTTGGTGAGGAAAGAAGAAATTAATTTGCATGGCGAGGCAAAATGAAATGGGTCTGCTTGGTGAGGAAAGAAGAAATGAATTTGCATGGCAAAGTAAAATGAAATGGGTCTGCTTGGCGAGTCAAAATGAAATGGGTCTGCTTGGTGAGGAAAGATGAAATGACTTTGCATGGCGAGTCAAAATGAAATGGGTCTGCTTGGTGAGGAAAGAAGAAATGACTTTGCATGGCGAGGCAAAATGAAATGGGTCTGCTTGGTGAGGAAAGAAGAAATTAATTTGCATGGCGAGGCAAAATGAAATGGGTCTGCTTGGTGAGGAAAGAAGAAATGAATTTGCATGGCGAGGCAAAATGAAATGGGTCTGCTTGGTGAGGAAAGATGAAATGACTTTGCATGGCGAGGCAAAATGAAATGGGTCTGCTTGGTGAGGAAAGATGAAATGAATTTGCATGGCGAGGCAAAATGAAATGGGTCTGCTTGGTGAGGAAAGAAGAAATTAATTTGCATGGCGAGGCAAAATGAAATGGGTCTGCTTGGTGAGGAAAGAAGAAATGAATTTGCATGGCGAGTCAAAATGAAATGGGTCTGCTTGGTGAGGAAAGATGAAATGACTTTGCATGGCGAGTCAAAATGAAATGGGTCTGCTTGGTGAGGAAAGAAGAAATGACTTTGCATGGCGAGGCAAAATGAAATGGGTCTGCTTGGTGAGGAAAGAAGAAATTAATTTGCATGGCGAGGCAAAATGAAATGGGTCTGCTTGGTGAGGAAAGAAGAAATGAATTTGCATGGCGAGGCAAAATGAAATGGGTCTGCTTGGTGAGGAAAGATGAAATGAATTTGCATGGCGAGGCAAAATGAAATGGGTCTGCTTGGTGAGGAAAGAAGAAATTAATTTGCATGGCGAGGCAAAATGAAATGGGTCTGCTTGGTGAGGAAAGAAGAAATGAATTTGCATGGCGAGGCAAAATGAAATGGGTCTGCTTGGTGAGGAAAGATGAAATGAATTTGCATGGCGAGGCAAAATGAAATGGGTCTGCTTGGTGAGGAAAGAAGAAATTAATTTGCATGGCGAGGCAAAATGAAATGGGTCTGCTTGGTGAGGAAAGAAGAAATGACTTTGCATGGCGAGGCAAAATGAAATGGGTCTGCTTGGTGAGGAAAGAAGAAATTAATTTGCATGGCGAGGCAAAATGAAATGGGTCTGCTTGGTGAGGAAAGAAGAAATGAATTTGCATGGCGAGGCAAAATGAAATGGGTCTGCTTGGTGAGGAAAGATGAAATGAATTTGCATGGCGAGGCAAAATGAAATGGGTCTGCTTGGTGAGGAAAGAAGAAATTAATTTGCATGGCGAGGCAAAATGAAATGGGTCTGCTTGGTGAGGAAAGAAGAAATGAATTTGCATGGCGAGGCAAAATGAAATGGGTCTGCTTGGTGAGGAAAGAAGAAATGAATTTGCATGGCGAGGCAAAATGAAATGGGTCTGCTTGGTGAGGAAAGATGAAATGAATTTGCATGGCGAGGCAAAATGAAATGGGTCTGCTTGGTGAGGAAAGAAGAAATTAATTTGCATGGCGAGGCAAAATGAAATGGGTCTGCTTGGTGAGGAAAGAAGAAATGAATTTGCATGGCGAGGCAAAATGAAATGGGTCTGCTTGGTGAGGAAAGAAGAAATGACTTTGCATGGCGAGGCAAAATGAAATGGGTCTGCTTGGTGAGGAAAGATGAAATGACTTTGCATGGCGAGGCAAAATGAAATGGGTCTGCTTGGTGAGGAAAGAAGAAATTAATTTGCATGGCGAGGCAAAATGAAATGGGTCTGCTTGGTGAGGAAAGAAGAAATGAATTTGCATGGCGAGGCAAAATGAAATGGGTCTGCTTGGTGAGGAAAGATGAAATGACTTTGCATGGCGAGGCAAAATGAAATGGGTCTGCTTGGTGAGGAAAGATGAAATGACTTTGCATGGCGAGTCAAAATGAAATGGGTCTGCTTGGTGAGGAAAGATGAAATGAATTTGCATGGCGAGGCAAAATGAAATGGGTCTGCTTGGTGAGGAAAGAAGAAATGAATTTGCATGGCGAGGCAAAATGAAATGGGTCTGCTTGGTGAGGAAAGATGAAATGACTTTGCATGGCGAGGCAAAATGAAATGGGTCTGCTTGGTGAGGAAAGATGAAATGAATTTGCATGGCGAGGCAAAATGAAATGGGTCTGCTTGGTGAGGAAAGAAGAAATGAATTTGCATGGCGAGGCAAAATGAAATGGGTCTGCTTGGTGAGGAAAGATGAAATGACTTTGCATGGAGAGGCAAAATGAAATGGGTCTGCTTGGTGAGGAAAGAAGAAATTAATTTGCATGGCGAGGCAAAATGAAATGGGTCTGCTTGGTGAGGAAAGAAGAAATGAATTTGCATGGCGAGGCAAAATGAAATGGGTCTGCTTGGTGAGGAAAGAAGAAATGACTTTGCATGGCGAAGTAAAATGAAATGGGTCTGCTTGGTGAGGAAAGAAGAAATTAATTTGCATGGCGAGGCAAAATGAAATGGGTCTGCTTGGTGAGGAAAGAAGAAATGAATTTGCATGGCGAGGCAAAATGAAATGGGTCTGCTTGGTGAGGAAAGAAGAAATGAATTTGCATGGCGAGGCAAAATGAAATGGGTCTGCTTGGTGAGGAAAGATGAAATGACTTTGCATGGCGAGGCAAAATGAAATGGGTCTGCTTGGTGAGGAAAGAAGAAATGAATTTGCATGGCGAGGCAAAATGAAATGGGTCTGCTTGGTGAGGAAAGAAGAAATGACTTTGCATGGCGAAGTAAAATGAAATGGGTCTGCTTGGTGAGGAAAGAAGAAATTAATTTGCATGGCGAGGCAAAATGAAATGGGTCTGCTTGGTGAGGAAAGAAGAAATTAATTTGCATGGCGAGGCAAAATGAAATGGGTCTGCTTGGTGAGGAAAGAAGAAATGAATTTGCATGGCGAGGCAAAATGAAATGGGTCTGCTTGGTGAGGAAAGAAGAAATGAATTTGCATGGCGAGGCAAAATGAAATGGGTCTGCTTGGTGAGGAAAGAAGAAATGACTTTGCATGGCGAGGCAAAATGAAATGGGTCTGCTTGGTGAGGAAAGATGAAATGACTTTGCATGGCGAGGCAAAATGAAATGGGTCTGCTTGGTGAGGAAAGAAGAAATGAATTTGCATGGCGAGGCAAAATGAAATGGGTCTGCTTGGTGAGGAAAGAAGAAATGACTTTGCATGGCGAGGCAAAATGAAATGGGTCTGCTTGGTGAGGAAAGATGAAATGACTTTGCATGGCGAGGCAAAATGAAATGGGTCTGCTTGGTGAGGAAAGAAGAAATGAATTTGCATGGCGAGGCAAAATGAAATGGGTCTGCTTGGTGAGGAAAGAAGAAATGAATTTGCATGGCGAGGCAAAATGAAATGGGTCTGCTTGGTGAGGAAAGAAGAAATGAATTTGCATGGCGAGGCAAAATGAAATGGGTCTGCTTGGTGAGGAAAGAAGAAATGAATTTGCATGGCGAGGCAAAATGAAATGGGTCTGCTTGGTGAGGAAAGAAGAAATGAATTTGCATGGCGAGGCAAAATGAAATGGGTCTGCTTGGTGAGGAAAGAAGAAATGACTTTGCATGGCGAGGCAAAATGAAATGGGTCTGCTTGGTGAGGAAAGATGAAATGACTTTGCATGGCGAGGCAAAATGAAATGGGTCTGCTTGGTGAGGAAAGATGAAATGACTTTGCATGGCGAGGCAAAATGAAATGGGTCTGCTTGGTGAGGAAAGAAGAAATGAATTTGCATGGCGAGGCAAAATGAAATGGGTCTGCTTGGTGAGGAAAGAAGAAATGAATTTGCATGGCGAGGCAAAATGAAATGGGTCTGCTTGGTGAGGAAAGAAGAAATGAATTTGCATGGCGAGGCAAAATGAAATGGGTCTGCTTGGTGAGGAAAGAAGAAATGAATTTGCATGGCGAGGCAAAATGAAATGGGTCTGCTTGGTGAGGAAAGAAGAAATGACTTTGCATGGCGAAGTAAAATGAAATGGGTCTGCTTGGTGAGGAAAGAAGAAATTAATTTGCATGGCGAGGCAAAATGAAATGGGTCTGCTTGGTGAGGAAAGAAGAAATGAATTTGCATGGCGAGGCAAAATGAAATGGGTCTGCTTGGTGAGGAAAGAAGAAATTAATTTGCATGGCGAGGCAAAATGAAATGGGTCTGCTTGGTGAGGAAAGAAGAAATTAATTTGCATGGCGAGGCAAAATGAAATGGGTCTGCTTGGTGAGGAAAGAAGAAATGAATTTGCATGGCGAGGCAAAATGAAATGGGTCTGCTTGGTGAGGAAAGAAGAAATGAATTTGCATGGCGAGGCAAAATGAAATGGGTCTGCTTGGTGAGGAAAGAAGAAATGACTTTGCATGGCGAGGCAAAATGAAATGGGTCTGCTTGGTGAGGAAAGATGAAATGACTTTGCATGGCGAGGCAAAATGAAATGGGTCTGCTTGGTGAGGAAAGAAGAAATGAATTTGCATGGCGAGGCAAAATGAAATGGGTCTGCTTGGTGAGGAAAGAAGAAATGACTTTGCATGGCGAGGCAAAATGAAATGGGTCTGCTTGGTGAGGAAAGATGAAATGAATTTGCATGGCGAGGCAAAATGAAATGGGTCTGCTTGGCGAGTCAAAATGAAATGGGTCTGCTTGGTGAGGAAAGATGAAATGACTTTGCATGGCGAGGCAAAATGAAATGGGTCTGCTTGGTGAGGAAAGATGAAATGACTTTGCATGGCGAGGCAAAATGAAATGGGTCTGCTTGGTGAGGAAAGATGAAATGACTTTGCATGGCGAGGCAAAATGAAATAGGTCTGCTTGGTGAGGAAAGAAGAAATTAATTTGCATGGCAAAGTAAAATGAAATGGGTCTGCTTGGCAAAGTAAAATGAAATGGGTCTGCTTGGTGAGGAAAGAAGAAATGAATTTGCATGGCAAAGTAAAATGAAATGGGTCTGCTTGGTGAGGAAAGAAGAAATGAATTTGCATGGCAAAGTAAAATGAAATGGGTCTGCTTGGCGAGTCAAAATGAAATGGGTCTGCTTGGTGAGGAAAGATGAAATGACTTTGCATGGCAAAGTAAAATGAAATGGGTCTGCTTGGTGAGGAAAGAAGAAATGAATTTGCATGGCAAAGTAAAATGAAATGGGTCTGCTTGGCGAGTCAAAATGAAATGGGTCTGCTTGGTGAGGAAAGATGAAATGACTTTGCATGGCGAGGCAAAATGAAATGGGTCTGCTTGGTGAGGAAAGAAGAAATGAATTTGCATGGCGAGGCAAAATGAAATGGGTCTGCTTGGTGAGGAAAGATGAAATGACTTTGCATGGCGAGGCAAAATGAAATGGGTCTGCTTGGTGAGGAAAGAAGAAATTAATTTGCATGGCGAGGCAAAATGAAATGGGTCTGCTTGGTGAGGAAAGAAGAAATGACTTTGCATGGCGAGGCAAAATGAAATGGGTCTGCTTGGTGAGGAAAGATGAAATGACTTTGCATGGCGAGGCAAAATGAAATGGGTCTGCTTGGTGAGGAAAGAAGAAATGAATTTGCATGGCGAGGCAAAATGAAATGGGTCTGCTTGGTGAGGAAAGAAGAAATGAATTTGCATGGCGAGGCAAAATGAAATGGGTCTGCTTGGTGAGGAAAGATGAAATGACTTTGCATGGCGAGGCAAAATGAAATGGGTCTGCTTGGCGAGTCAAAATGAAATGGGTCTGCTTGGTGAGGAAAGATGAAATGAATTTGCATGGCAAAGTAAAATGAAATGGGTCTGCTTGGCGAGTCAAAATGAAATGGGTCTGCTTGGTGAGGAAAGAAGAAATGACTTTGCATGGCGAGGCAAAATGAAATGGGTCTGCTTGGTGAGGAAAGAAGAAATGAATTTGCATGGCGAGGCAAAATGAAATGGGTCTGCTTGGTGAGGAAAGAAGAAATGAATTTGCATGGCGAGGCAAAATGAAATGGGTCTGCTTGGTGAGGAAAGAAGAAATGAATTTGCATGGCAAAGTAAAATGAAATGGGTCTGCTTGGTGAGGAAAGAAGAAATGAATTTGCATGGCAAAGTAAAATGAAATGGGTCTGCTTGGCGAGTCAAAATGAAATGACTTTGCATGGCGAGTCAAAATGAAATGGGTCTGCTTGGTGAGGAAAGAAGAAATGACTTTGCATGGCGAGGCAAAATGAAATGGGTCTGCTTGGTGAGGAAAGAAGAAATTAATTTGCATGGCGAGGCAAAATGAAATGGGTCTGCTTGGTGAGGAAAGAAGAAATGACTTTGCATGGCGAGGCAAAATGAAATGGGTCTGCTTGGTGAGGAAAGAAGAAATGAATTTGCATGGCGAGGCAAAATGAAATGGGTCTGCTTGGTGAGGAAAGAAGAAATGAATTTGCATGGCGAGGCAAAATGAAATGGGTCTGCTTGGTGAGGAAAGAAGAAATGAATTTGCATGGCAAAGTAAAATGAAATGGGTCTGCTTGGTGAGGAAAGAAGAAATGAATTTGCATGGCAAAGTAAAATGAAATGGGTCTGCTTGGCGAGTCAAAATGAAATGACTTTGCATGGCGAGTCAAAATGAAATGGGTCTGCTTGGTGAGGAAAGAAGAAATGACTTTGCATGGCGAGGCAAAATGAAATGGGTCTGCTTGGTGAGGAAAGAAGAAATTAATTTGCATGGCGAGGCAAAATGAAATGGGTCTGCTTGGTGAGGAAAGAAGAAATGAATTTGCATGGCGAGGCAAAATGAAATGGGTCTGCTTGGTGAGGAAAGATGAAATGACTTTGCATGGCGAGGCAAAATGAAATGGGTCTGCTTGGTGAGGAAAGAAGAAATGACTTTGCATGGCGAGGCAAAATGAAATGGGTCTGCTTGGTGAGGAAAGATGAAATGAATTTGCATGGCGAGGCAAAATGAAATGGGTCTGCTTGGCGAGTCAAAATGAAATGGGTCTGCTTGGTGAGGAAAGATGAAATGACTTTGCATGGCGAGTCAAAATGAAATGGGTCTGCTTGGTGAGGAAAGAAGAAATGACTTTGCATGGCGAGGCAAAATGAAATGGGTCTGCTTGGTGAGGAAAGAAGAAATTAATTTGCATGGCGAGGCAAAATGAAATGGGTCTGCTTGGTGAGGAAAGAAGAAATGAATTTGCATGGCGAGGCAAAATGAAATGGGTCTGCTTGGTGAGGAAAGATGAAATGACTTTGCATGGCGAGGCAAAATGAAATGGGTCTGCTTGGTGAGGAAAGAAGAAATGACTTTGCATGGCGAGGCAAAATGAAATGGGTCTGCTTGGTGAGGAAAGATGAAATGAATTTGCATGGCGAGGCAAAATGAAATGGGTCTGCTTGGTGAGGAAAGAAGAAATGAATTTGCATGGCGAGGCAAAATGAAATGGGTCTGCTTGGTGAGGAAAGAAGAAATGACTTTGCATGGCGAGGCAAAATGAAATGGGTCTGCTTGGTGAGGAAAGAAGAAATGACTTTGCATGGCGAGGCAAAATGAAATGGGTCTGCTTGGTGAGGAAAGATGAAATGAATTTGCATGGCAAAGTAAAATGAAATGGGTCTGCTTGGCGAGTCAAAATGAAATGGGTCTGCTTGGTGAGGAAAGATGAAATGACTTTGCATGGCGAGTCAAAATGAAATGGGTCTGCTTGGTGAGGAAAGAAGAAATGACTTTGCATGGCGAGGCAAAATGAAATGGGTCTGCTTGGTGAGGAAAGAAGAAATTAATTTGCATGGCGAGGCAAAATGAAATGGGTCTGCTTGGTGAGGAAAGAAGAAATGAATTTGCATGGCGAGGCAAAATGAAATGGGTCTGCTTGGTGAGGAAAGATGAAATGACTTTGCATGGCGAGGCAAAATGAAATGGGTCTGCTTGGTGAGGAAAGAAGAAATGACTTTGCATGGCGAGGCAAAATGAAATGGGTCTGCTTGGTGAGGAAAGATGAAATGAATTTGCATGGCGAGGCAAAATGAAATGGGTCTGCTTGGTGAGGAAAGATGAAATGACTTTGCATGGCGAGGCAAAATGAAATGGGTCTGCTTGGTGAGGAAAGATGAAATGAATTTGCATGGCGAGGCAAAATGAAATGGGTCTGCTTGGTGAGGAAAGAAGAAATGACTTTGCATGGCGAAGTAAAATGAAATGGGTCTGCTTGGTGAGGAAAGAAGAAATTAATTTGCATGGCGAGGCAAAATGAAATGGGTCTGCTTGGTGAGGAAAGATGAAATGACTTTGCATGGCGAGGCAAAATGAAATGGGTCTGCTTGGTGAGGAAAGAAGAAATGAATTTGCATGGCGAGGCAAAATGAAATGGGTCTGCTTGGTGAGGAAAGAAGAAATGAATTTGCATGGCGAGGCAAAATGAAATGGGTCTGCTTGGTGAGGAAAGATGAAATGACTTTGCATGGAGAGGCAAAATGAAATGGGTCTGCTTGGTGAGGAAAGAAGAAATTAATTTGCATGGCGAGGCAAAATGAAATGGGTCTGCTTGGTGAGGAAAGAAGAAATGAATTTGCATGGCGAGGCAAAATGAAATGGGTCTGCTTGGTGAGGAAAGAAGAAATGACTTTGCATGGCGAAGTAAAATGAAATGGGTCTGCTTGGTGAGGAAAGAAGAAATTAATTTGCATGGCGAGGCAAAATGAAATGGGTCTGCTTGGTGAGGAAAGAAGAAATGAATTTGCATGGCGAGGCAAAATGAAATGGGTCTGCTTGGTGAGGAAAGAAGAAATGAATTTGCATGGCGAGGCAAAATGAAATGGGTCTGCTTGGTGAGGAAAGAAGAAATGAATTTGCATGGCGAGGCAAAATGAAATGGGTCTGCTTGGTGAGGAAAGATGAAATGACTTTGCATGGCGAGGCAAAATGAAATGGGTCTGCTTGGTGAGGAAAGAAGAAATGAATTTGCATGGCGAGGCAAAATGAAATGGGTCTGCTTGGTGAGGAAAGAAGAAATGAATTTGCATGGCGAGGCAAAATGAAATGGGTCTGCTTGGTGAGGAAAGAAGAAATGAATTTGCATGGCGAGGCAAAATGAAATGGGTCTGCTTGGTGAGGAAAGAAGAAATGACTTTGCATGGCGAGGCAAAATGAAATGGGTCTGCTTGGTGAGGAAAGATGAAATGACTTTGCATGGCGAGGCAAAATGAAATGGGTCTGCTTGGTGAGGAAAGATGAAATGACTTTGCATGGCGAGGCAAAATGAAATGGGTCTGCTTGGTGAGGAAAGAAGAAATGAATTTGCATGGCGAGGCAAAATGAAATGGGTCTGCTTGGTGAGGAAAGAAGAAATGAATTTGCATGGCGAGGCAAAATGAAATGGGTCTGCTTGGTGAGGAAAGAAGAAATGAATTTGCATGGCGAGGCAAAATGAAATGGGTCTGCTTGGTGAGGAAAGAAGAAATGAATTTGCATGGCGAGGCAAAATGAAATGGGTCTGCTTGGTGAGGAAAGAAGAAATGAATTTGCATGGCGAGGCAAAATGAAATGGGTCTGCTTGGTGAGGAAAGAAGAAATGAATTTGCATGGCGAGGCAAAATGAAATGGGTCTGCTTGGTGAGGAAAGAAGAAATGACTTTGCATGGCGAGGCAAAATGAAATGGGTCTGCTTGGTGAGGAAAGATGAAATGACTTTGCATGGCGAGGCAAAATGAAATGGGTCTGCTTGGTGAGGAAAGAAGAAATGAATTTGCATGGCGAGGCAAAATGAAATGGGTCTGCTTGGTGAGGAAAGAAGAAATGAATTTGCATGGCGAGGCAAAATGAAATGGGTCTGCTTGGTGAGGAAAGAAGAAATGAATTTGCATGGCGAGGCAAAATGAAATGGGTCTGCTTGGTGAGGAAAGAAGAAATGAATTTGCATGGCGAGGCAAAATGAAATGGGTCTGCTTGGTGAGGAAAGAAGAAATGAATTTGCATGGCGAGGCAAAATGAAATGGGTCTGCTTGGTGAGGAAAGATGAAATGACTTTGCATGGCGAGGCAAAATGAAATGGGTCTGCTTGGTGAGGAAAGAAGAAATGAATTTGCATGGCGAGGCAAAATGAAATGGGTCTGCTTGGTGAGGAAAGATGAAATGAATTTGCATGGCGAGGCAAAATGAAATGGGTCTGCTTGGTGAGGAAAGAAGAAATGACTTTGCATGGCGAAGTAAAATGAAATGGGTCTGCTTGGTGAGGAAAGATGAAATGACTTTGCATGGAGAGGCAAAATGAAATGGGTCTGCTTGGTGAGGAAAGATGAAATGACTTTGCATGGAGAGGCAAAATGAAATGGGTCTGCTTGGTGAGGAAAGATGAAATGACTTTGCATGGAGAGGCAAAATGAAATGGGTCTGCTTGGTGAGGAAAGATGAAATGACTTTGCATGGAGAGGCAAAATGAAATGGGTCTGCTTGGTGAGGAAAGATGAAATGACTTTGCATGGAGAGGCAAAATGAAATGGGTCTGCTTGGTGAGGAAAGATGAAATGACTTTGCATGGAGAGGCAAAATGAAATGGGTCTGCTTGGTGAGGAAAGATGAAATGACTTTGCATGGCGAGGCAAAATGAAATGGGTCTGCTTGGTGAGGAAAGAAGAAATGAATTTGCATGGCGAGGCAAAATGAAATGGGTCTGCTTGGTGAGGAAAGATGAAATGACTTTGCATGGAGAGGCAAAATGAAATGGGTCTGCTTGGTGAGGAAAGATGAAATGACTTTGCATGGCGAGGCAAAATGAAATGGGTCTGCTTGGTGAGGAAAGATGAAATGACTTTGCATGGAGAGGCAAAATGAAATGGGTCTGCTTGGTGAGGAAAGATGAAATGACTTTGCATGGAGAGGCAAAATGAAATGGGTCTGCTTGGTGAGGAAAGATGAAATGACTTTGCATGGAGAGGCAAAATGAAATGGGTCTGCTTGGTGAGGAAAGATGAAATGACTTTGCATGGCGAGGCAAAATGAAATGGGTCTGCTTGGTGAGGAAAGAAGAAATGAATTTGCATGGCGAGGCAAAATGAAATGGGTCTGCTTGGTGAGGAAAGATGAAATGACTTTGCATGGAGAGGCAAAATGAAATGGGTCTGCTTGGTGAGGAAAGATGAAATGACTTTGCATGGCGAGGCAAAATGAAATGGGTCTGCTTGGTGAGGAAAGAAGAAATGAATTTGCATGGCGAGGCAAAATGAAATGGGTCTGCTTGGTGAGGAAAGAAGAAATGAATTTGCATGGCGAGGCAAAATGAAATGGGTCTGCTTGGTGAGGAAAGATGAAATGACTTTGCATGGAGAGGCAAAATGAAATGGGTCTGCTTGGTGAGGAAAGATGAAATGACTTTGCATGGAGAGGCAAAATGAAATGGGTCTGCTTGGTGAGGAAAGATGAAATGACTTTGCATGGCGAGGCAAAATGAAATGGGTCTGCTTGGTGAGGAAAGATGAAATGACTTTGCATGGAGAGGCAAAATGAAATGGGTCTGCTTGGTGAGGAAAGAAGAAATGACTTTGCATGGAGAGGCAAAATGAAATGGGTCTGCTTGGTGAGGAAAGATGAAATGACTTTGCATGGAGAGGCAAAATGAAATGGGTCTGCTTGGTGAGGAAAGATGAAATGACTTTGCATGGAGAGGCAAAATGAAATGGGTCTGCTTGGTGAGGAAAGAAGAAATGACTTTGCATGGAGAGGCAAAATGAAATGGGTCTGCTTGGTGAGGAAAGATGAAATGACTTTGCATGGAGAGGCAAAATGAAATGGGTCTGCTTGGTGAGGAAAGAAGAAATGACTTTGCATGGAGAGGCAAAATGAAATGGGTCTGCTTGGTGAGGAAAGAAGAAATGACTTTGCATGGAGAGGCAAAATGAAATGGGTCTGCTTGGTGAGGAAAGATGAAATGACTTTGCATGGAGAGGCAAAATGAAATGGGTCTGCTTGGTGAGGAAAGAAGAAATGACTTTGCATGGAGAGGCAAAATGAAATGGGTCTGCTTGGTGAGGAAAGATGAAATGACTTTGCATGGAGAGGCAAAATGAAATGGGTCTGCTTGGTGAGGAAAGAAGAAATGACTTTGCATGGAGAGGCAAAATGAAATGGGTCTGCTTGGTGAGGAAAGATGAAATGACTTTGCATGGAGAGGCAAAATGAAATGGGTCTGCTTGGTGAGGAAAGATGAAATGACTTTGCATGGAGAGGCAAAATGAAATGGGTCTGCTTGGTGAGGAAAGATGAAATGACTTTGCATGGAGAGGCAAAATGAAATGGGTCTGCTTGGTGAGGAAAGATGAAATGACTTTGCATGGAGAGGCAAAATGAAATGGGTCTGCTTGGTGAGGAAAGATGAAATGACTTTGCATGGAGAGGCAAAATGAAATGGGTCTGCTTGGTGAGGAAAGATGAAATGACTTTGCATGGAGAGGCAAAATGAAATGGGTCTGCTTGGTGAGGAAAGAAGAAATGAATTTGCATGGCGAGGCAAAATGAAATGGGTCTGCTTGGTGAGGAAAGAAGAAATGACTTTGCATGGAGAGGCAAAATGAAATGGGTCTGCTTGGTGAGGAAAGATGAAATGACTTTGCATGGAGAGGCAAAATGAAATGGGTCTGCTTGGTGAGGAAAGAAGAAATGACTTTGCATGGAGAGGCAAAATGAAATGGGTCTGCTTGGTGAGGAAAGAAGAAATGACTTTGCATGGAGAGGCAAAATGAAATGGGTCTGCTTGGTGAGGAAAGATGAAATGACTTTGCATGGAGAGGCAAAATGAAATGGGTCTGCTTGGTGAGGAAAGATGAAATGACTTTGCATGGAGAGGCAAAATGAAATGGGTCTGCTTGGTGAGGAAAGAAGAAATGACTTTGCATGGAGAGGCAAAATGAAATGGGTCTGCTTGGTGAGGAAAGATGAAATGACTTTGCATGGAGAGGCAAAATGAAATGGGTCTGCTTGGTGAGGAAAGAAGAAATGACTTTGCATGGAGAGGCAAAATGAAATGGGTCTGCTTGGTGAGGAAAGATGAAATGACTTTGCATGGAGAGGCAAAATGAAATGGGTCTGCTTGGTGAGGAAAGATGAAATGACTTTGCATGGAGAGGCAAAATGAAATGGGTCTGCTTGGTGAGGAAAGAAGAAATGACTTTGCATGGAGAGGCAAAATGAAATGGGTCTGCTTGGTGAGGAAAGATGAAATGACTTTGCATGGAGAGGCAAAATGAAATGGGTCTGCTTGGTGAGGAAAGAAGAAATGACTTTGCATGGAGAGGCAAAATGAAATGGGTCTGCTTGGTGAGGAAAGATGAAATGACTTTGCATGGAGAGGCAAAATGAAATGGGTCTGCTTGGTGAGGAAAGATGAAATGACTTTGCATGGAGAGGCAAAATGAAATGGGTCTGCTTGGTGAGGAAAGATGAAATGACTTTGCATGGAGAGGCAAAATGAAATGGGTCTGCTTGGTGAGGAAAGAAGAAATGACTTTGCATGGAGAGGCAAAATGAAATGGGTCTGCTTGGTGAGGAAAGATGAAATGACTTTGCATGGAGAGGCAAAATGAAATGGGTCTGCTTGGTGAGGAAAGAAGAAATGACTTTGCATGGAGAGGCAAAATGAAATGGGTCTGCTTGGTGAGGAAAGATGAAATGACTTTGCATGGAGAGGCAAAATGAAATGGGTCTGCTTGGTGAGGAAAGAAGAAATGACTTTGCATGGAGAGGCAAAATGAAATGGGTCTGCTTGGTGAGGAAAGATGAAATGACTTTGCATGGAGAGGCAAAATGAAATGGGTCTGCTTGGTGAGGAAAGATGAAATGACTTTGCATGGAGAGGCAAAATGAAATGGGTCTGCTTGGTGAGGAAAGATGAAATGACTTTGCATGGAGAGGCAAAATGAAATGGGTCTGCTTGGTGAGGAAAGATGAAATGACTTTGCATGGAGAGGCAAAATGAAATGGGTCTGCTTGGTGAGGAAAGATGAAATGACTTTGCATGGAGAGGCAAAATGAAATGGGTCTGCTTGGTGAGGAAAGATGAAATGACTTTGCATGGAGAGGCAAAATGAAATGGGTCTGCTTGGTGAGGAAAGATGAAATGACTTTGCATGGAGAGGCAAAATGAAATGGGTCTGCTTGGTGAGGAAAGATGAAATGACTTTGCATGGCGAGGCAAAATGAAATGGGTCTGCTTGGTGAGGAAAGAAGAAATGAATTTGCATGGCGAGGCAAAATGAAATGGGTCTGCTTGGTGAGGAAAGAAGAAATGACTTTGCATGGAGAGGCAAAATGAAATGGGTCTGCTTGGTGAGGAAAGATGAAATGACTTTGCATGGAGAGGCAAAATGAAATGGGTCTGCTTGGTGAGGAAAGATGAAATGACTTTGCATGGAGAGGCAAAATGAAATGGGTCTGCTTGGTGAGGAAAGAAGAAATGACTTTGCATGGAGAGGCAAAATGAAATGGGTCTGCTTGGTGAGGAAAGATGAAATGACTTTGCATGGAGAGGCAAAATGAAATGGGTCTGCTTGGTGAGGAAAGATGAAATGACTTTGCATGGAGAGGCAAAATGAAATGGGTCTGCTTGGTGAGGAAAGAAGAAATGACTTTGCATGGAGAGGCAAAATGAAATGGGTCTGCTTGGTGAGGAAAGATGAAATGACTTTGCATGGAGAGGCAAAATGAAATGGGTCTGCTTGGTGAGGAAAGAAGAAAACTTTCGGAAATCAAAGCTCACCGCTATCAGTGCAATCGACGCCGGAGCATTCGATACATAACCGTTAGCATTTGCTCGACTTGCCAAAGTGATCGCCCAATTCACGGGCACCCAATATTTATTATAGGCAATGTCGATTGAATCGAGCTTCTCCATCTCTTCCTCACTGATGAAACCCGCTTTACAAATCGCATCAATGTTTGGAAAACGTCTTCTGACTCGAATTGAAATATCGCGAAACGTCAGAATCGAAAATTCAAAAAAAAAATCAATTAAAAGGGGGAAGAGAAGGATATGAAACCTGTGCCAGAACCAAGTATCGAATAATATTTCTTCTGATTAAATTAGCCTCCTCATTTTTCGCCACAATAAAGGAATTGACAGTGAGCGCTGTGCTAAAAAATCAATCAATAAAAATGTTGGCGAAAGTTAGCTTCTCTCCACCTCTCTATCCATCCCATATTATGAAATGTGGCTCGCCAACGTTCAACAATAATTGAAACAAAAAAGGCGAGCATAAATGTCAACGGAATACAATTTTGCAATTCTTTCGATAAATAATAGGCGACATTGTCAAATTGTCTGAAAATAAATCCGTTCGAGACCGAAAACTTTCATATTTTTGTCTCTTACCCCGTGGCCTTGTTTGGTGTCAGAATACAGTGATATATAAATGCAATAAAAATGTATAAAAATAACCAAATGAATAATTCAGAAGACACACTCTTCCAGATGGATCCTGGAGAAAATTGATTTTTTTTTTCAATAAAAATTTTTTAACATTCAACCTTTCCATCGAAGGAGAAGTCGGAAAAAATTGGTCGAAGATACAGAAGACACATCTGAATTATAAGAAACCGTCATCTGAAAATCAATAAATCAATAATAGATGAGAAGGTGAGGGTGGACAGAGGAAGAAAAAAACATGGGTTTTTTTCTTGTTTGGCGTTTGTACGTCTCGATTTTAATGGGGAGAAAGAATTGAACAACAAGAAACGAGAGCCTTCCTCTCCATTCTATCAATTTTTTTTTATTGTGGAAAAAATACAATAATAATAAAATACATTTTTTATAAGAGAACAGGCAAGCGATGAAGTGAGAGAGAGAGAGAGAGAGAGAGAGAGAAAAACAGTTTAAACCAGAAAAAAAGAATGATTTTTCTTTCTTTTTTTTTCTTTTAGTTCTCTGCCTCCTTCGGTTTATTGTTATTTTAATATAAATTCTCTCCCCCTCCTTTTTTTTTCTTCTTCCCTTACTTTCTTTTTTTAAGGATTTTATTTTTAAAAAATTAAAAAATTATTTAACCAATCTTTAGCTCCTCCCCTTCCTTTATCCGAATTTTTTAGCTGTTTCTTTTAATTTCTTACTGGTTTTTTTCTGTCTTTGTCTTTCTAGAATCGATAAAATTGTTCTAAAAGTTTTTTGTTTTCAAATTCGAATTTCAGTCAAAATTCAAAACATTTATTCTTGGCGCTAAAAATTTGGTTGATTTCAGTAGAGCAGGGTTGCGACAATGAAATAAATAACGTCTTTTCCTTTTCACTCCCCGACACTTTTTTGTTTCTCTCTTCCCCCCCCCCCCCCCCCTTATATTTGTTTTTTTTTATACGTGAATTACAAAATCAAAGAGAAATTTTTTTGAAAATCATTTTTAAATTCTAAAATGAATATTTTTTTAATCCTAATTTGTTTTATTTTTCCAGTTAAAACAGTAATTGATTAGTTTTTTATTGAAAAAAAAAAATAAAAAAGCGAGTGTTTTTTGCAGAAAAAAAACGAGCTTCACGATGAATTTCTACAGTATGGCGACTGTTTGGAAAGGTCAGCGTCAAAAGTGGGAGGAGAGAAAAGAATTCAGGTGATTCATGCGATTCGTGGATCTGACGTCATAATGCCATGTTTCACATGGTAAATTTTTAAAGCTTTCTTGCTTCGTAATTCTCAATTTTCTTTTTTTTCTATCATCAGTGTTTCGCCGGAAGACGGTGTCGAAATCGATTCTACTTACAAACCATCAGCTGGAACTGTCGGAAGAGCTTTCAACTCGTTGACTGATTTTTTCAAAGAAGTCTGAAATATTTCTGCGGTTGAATGAACACGCTTTTTTTGAGTTTTCAGAAGCTGCTGCGTTCAAGATTCTCTATGCCAGACAAAAACAAATGGAAATACGATTGGGAAGTAGCAATGTTAGGGCGAAAATTCACGCCGTTATCCAGCATGCATTTTTCAGCTTCATCCACAATTTCAGATCGAATCCGGAGGTGATTGAAAAAGTGCGAAAAAAATAAGTTAACATTGTTTATTGTAGATTTGTGAAAAAGGATGAAGCCAAATTCAAACTGGGTGATCGGTATGAATTAGTTCTCAAAAATGTGGACAAAAATAGCACAGGATTTTATCGATGCATCAATCGGCATGGCCGAAGTGTGATTGCCAATATGTATTTTTTAGAAGTTTCCAACTCGAAAAAAATTATCCCGGTAACCGACCGTTTTTTATTTTATTTAAAATTAGTTTTTCACACTTTGCAAGTTCTCTAACAAAAAAAAATGAAAGAATTATTTAAGATTGTTGGAAAAGTTGGTGAAGATTCAATACCAGAAAATATAACTCGGATGTCTGAAGTAATCAATGGCACAAAAATCGAAATGAAAGCCACCGAGTGGAGCAAATGCAGTTACTGCTCATCAGATCGTGGCGAGCAAACGAGAACCATCAAATGCTTTCTCGAATCAACATCTCAAACATCACATTTATCAGCTTTTGATCAAATTGATTGCTCGTCGAGCCTCGTTCCGATTGAAATGAGGAGAAAACTGAAAAAACGAGGAGATTTTTCGATTTATTTGGAATATCGTCAATGTTATGTTGGTGGATTTTTTTGAAAATGCGCGCAGAACAGTTTTGTAGGCAGCGCACGACTTAGCTAAATTTTTTTCGGTGTTCTAAGTTTTGAAGAAACACGCACCGCCCGATTGTTTTAAAAAAAAATTAGGAATTTTTTTTAATAATAGGCGTAACTTTCCTGCAAAGTCGGCACAGTCTTTACCACAAAAATGCTGAAAATAATTGTTTCTTTTTGAAGGAAGAATGCACAAGTGAAGAATACATCAACAAAATTGTGAACTCCCCAAAAGGATTAGGCGATTTTCGAGCTCTTGATTATTTGCCGGGCGGCGAATACATTTTTGGCGATTTATTGCCACGATTGTTTCCTGAAGTGACGCGACGAGTTCAACTAGTCATTGCAAATGATCCCCTCGTTTTGACGTGTCATAAATTGATTGATTTGAATGCTGGCGTTCATTGGTTCAGTCTTCGATATGGTGCAATTCAGCACAGTAATATTCAAGAACTTTATAAGGTTAATATTAATTTTTATTAAAAAACTGATCGACGTGGCCGAGCTTCTTGAATAGGGTTGCCATCAAGTTGAAATAAAAAGTTAATCGACGGGGCCCAAGTTTTGCAAAAAAAAAAAGGATGGCCAACGTTTTTTTTTTTAAATTTTATATAGAAAACGCTTTTTTTATAACAAAAACCCATCACAAATGATCAATCAAACAAATATGTATCGATTTTTCAGAAACGTGCGTTTTTTGACGAGAACACAAATCTGGTTTTCAACAAATTCACAATGGAAGATGACGATGAATACTTGTAACAAAAAGAAATTTTAAAAAATATATTCGTTTTTTCCCCTTCAGCTGCTACTCGTCCAACAACATTCTTCTCGGCACATTTCATATTCGTGTTGTCGGTGGCGAAACAAGTGAGCGAATCGTCGGTGTCTTCAAGATTATCGTCAAGTTTTCGGCATTCATTTTGATTTTTGCTCTTATCGCCAATCAGATTTTTCGATGAGATTTTTTTCTTTCTTTTCTTTTTTTTAATTTTTTTATTCGAATTAATTTTTTTCTTATTTCTTGTTTGATTTGTAAAATTGTAACAAAAGTAGAAAAAAAAGGGGGGTGGGTTTTCACTTTTACTGTCTAAAACTCTCTGTCTCGGCACATTTCTAATCCAAACATGTTGACATTCGTTTTCATTTTTCTGCCGCCGACAATTTCACAGTTCTTTTTTCGAGGTAATTTTTTGCAACAAATTCATTACTTTTTTATCGTTATCTTGTCGCTGTGGTGATAATTTGATTATTGGGAGTAGAGAAAAGTGTATTTTGTGTTTGTATTTGATTGCCTTCCAATTATTTCCATTTCTCTCACCTCTTTCTTTTCTTTTTTTTGACCAATTTTTGTCATAATTTTTGGTTAAATAATTTTCATAGAAAATCGTTTCCCATTCTCTTAATTCAAAAACTGTAACAACTTGGAAAACGCACGAGCTTATACATAGAGGTTTTGAGATAATTCGCGCTTAATGCTTTGAATGTTGCTAGCTCAATTCCCACTTGGGGTTCATGTACTTATTTGATATGAAGTTTAATTATTGGCCTTACATTAGTAGATTTTTCATTTCTTAATTTTTCTATCGATTTGTTTAATAGTTTTGAAAAAGATTGGAAAAAAAGAAGAAACAAATGCGAACACGATTGTTAACAATAATCCTCATCTGGATGACGGTCGCCATTAGTGATGGCTACAAAATTCTGATGACAATTCCGAAATTCGGCTACAGTCATATGATGACGATGGGAAAATTGGCGGACATTTTAGTCGAGCTCGGGCACGACGTGGTAATTCGAAATCGAGTTTTAAAAGCCAAGATTTGTTTCAGACTTTTCTGATGCCAATCTCAATTGAAATTCCGGCGAACGGTACAAAATTGGCCAAAGTAGTATTGATTCCGCCAAGTATGCTGAAAAGAGCAGCGACCAAAAAAACAGTTATTTTTTTTTCTTAAATTTTAAGGCCAAGAAGTGATTGATCTCAACAAAAAGGAGATGGCAAGCGGAGCCGTCTTCAAACTCTGGAAACATTCGGCCAACTCAAAACAAGGAATTATGTGGTCAGTTGAGTATCTCGGCAAAAGCTCATATTTAAACACGAAATGTAAAGCAGTAAAAAAAAGAAAAAATATAAGCTACGAAAAATTTTAGTGATGCTGAGCAATTCGAAATTGATTGAGGAGATGAAAAATGAGAAATTCGAAATTGGCTTAACCGAGTTGTTTGATTTCAGCGGAATAGGTGAAGCTTAAAAAAAAAATAAAGAGAAACGGTGCTGTTTTCAGCATTTTTCAACGAAATCAATCTGAAAAACATTATCGGTGTTCACACAACCAGTATATTCGAAGGAACATTGCTCTCAACCGGTGCTCCAATCCTTCCCTCATTTGTTCCCGGATCACAGACATTCACAAGTGATAGTGGATCAATAATATCTAGAATCTGGAATATTTACATGACGTATTGGTCTTATCAATTTCAAAACACCTTATCACAATGGGTTCAGAAAGCGATGGATGAGCATGCGAGAGACGGAAAGATTGTGCCGAAAGTTTGGGTTAGTTTGAAATTTTTCTGAAAAATATTGATTTATTTTTCCTAGGATTTGGTTAAAAATATCACCTGGTTTTTTGTCAACAGTGATCCACTTTTCGATTTTCCCAAACCGCTTCCTCATAACATTGTCGAGATTGGTGGAATTTCGGTAACTGAAGTTAAACCACTGAATGAAGTGAGTTAGAAAAGAAATCAATCCATAATTAAACAACCGCGATCTAGAAGTGGCACAAAATATTGGACAAAAGATCAAAAAATGTGCTCGTATCGTTCGGCTCAATCGCATCACCTGTCACAATGCCGGAAAATGTTAAAAAATCGCTGATCGACACGTTTGCCGCGTTTCCTGACGTTACATTCATCTGGAAATATGATGAAGCCGAGCAGAATTTAGTCGATCATCTTGATAATGTTATCATTACGAATTGGATGCCTCAGAATGATCTTTTAGGTTCGGAATGGCGAACAAATTAAGAGCGCACCCTTTTTTTTTTAACTGTGCGCGACGTTTGCAATTTGGGACACGCCTTTTTTTTTATTAAATTTTTTTTCAGCCGACAAACGAATCGTCGCTTTCTGGACTCACGGAGGAATGGGAAGTTTAATGGAAAGCGCCAAAAAAGGTGTTCCACTGTTGGTGGTCCCTGTATTTGGTGATCAAATGAGAAACGCTGAAATTGCAAAAAGGCACGGAATCGGTAAAATAAAAAAAAGAAGAAAATTTTTATTAACTCATTTTGTTTAAGCTTTAATTTATGACAAAATGGATTTGAGCAACACTAAAAAACTGATTGGTGCTCTTGCTGAGCTTCTTCAAAATGAAAAGTTGTGTTTTCTTTAATCAAAATGTCTTGAGCCGGAGTCACAAAAATAATTTCAGCTATAAAAAAAATGCACTTCTTCTCGCTCGAATTTTGGCCATCAATCGAATACCAGTCAGAGAGAAAATTCGAGAGACCATTGAGTTGGCCGGTGAATTTGGACCAATGCCAAGATGGACAAGCTCCTCGAAAAACTTCTCTTTTCTCAAATATTATAACATTGATTTGGTGATTTTAGTTCTCATTTTAATACTTTTATCGTTTTTTTCTGCCGTTTTATCAATTCGATTTTTGTTGCGGAAGTTGGGATTTTTTGGAACTCAAATCAAACTCAAAACTCATTGAATGTTTCCATTTTTAGAAAAATTGTAAAAAGAAAATCTGAATTGTTTTAAAATTAGAATGAAATACATAAAAAAACGCAGAAGAATAAAATTCAACTGCGCGAAAAATTTTGTATCTTCTTCCACAAAATTCAGGATTAACGGATAGGAAAATTGTTGATTGATTTATTTTTTATTTCATTTCTCCCTACCTTCTCCCTCCACTCTAAAAAATTCAAATTATTCCTCAATTATTCTTCTGAATTTTTTATTCACATTAACGAGATTTTCCTCTTCTTTGACTTTCTCATTTCGCTCATCTCTAGCTTCTTCGTTTTTTTTTTCCTTGTTTTTATTAATTTTCGAAAATTTGGTTTTAACATTTTCAGCTTTTTTCGATTTTTTTGTTTCATTCCATAGAAGTGTTTTAAATTTAAAAATAAAATTTTTTTTCGTATTTTCTACTGAAAAAGGAAATGAAATTAAGAACCAGCCAGATTAAAAATGTTTGCAAAACTTTGCATTTCTCACGACAATTTTTAATTTATCCTGAATTCAAAATCGAAATTTCTCACATTTTTTATTATTGTAAAAACCACGTGTACATCTCTTCTATCAGCTTCTCCTTTTTTTTCTGAAATATTATCCGTTGACAAATGAATTCCTTGTTTCTTTCTTTCGTTTTTTTTTTGTTGGCTGACATCCACCGGATTCAAGGCCCCGCTTCATCCTGTTTACGAAGTTGTTTTTTTTTCCAAAATCTCAACCATAATTTCAGAAAGAGAGTGAAAATTTTAAAAAAAAACCGTGTGCGGGCTGTACAAAATTGTTTTCTCATTCTGCATGACGTTTATCGGCTGATGAAACGAACAGCACCCGCCCACGCAAGCTTTTTTGCTTGCTTTAGACGATTGCGGAGTTGATATTTCTGACTTTCCAAATTCACGATTAAAAAGAACTTAATTTCATTCAACATCGGGCCTCTAAAATTGTTCTGCTCTTTTCGAATTTCCTGAATAATTTCTAATCCGAATGCTCCGCCTCCGCACCTCCTCGTTGTTTTTAAGCTCTCATCCCATTAAGCTAAAGTTGAGATAAAATCGTAGGAGTGTTTAGAATTTATGTGCCGTGCGCTCTGAAATTCCATTAAATTATTGACGCCGAAGAAGACGAGGGATGAAGCTGAACTGTTTTGGACGAGTTTCCGAGCGTGACGTTTACGATATGAGTGAGGAAGAGATGCAGATGGTTCGTGACGTTTGGAATCGGTGAGTTATCGATGTTTCAAACTTTGATTAAAAATCAGCTTTTGAAAAAGCTGAAATTTCAGTTGATAAAGTTTTTCTTTTATCTGCAGCGCAAAAGAGCGGGAAATCGGAAAACACATTCTGCGTGAGCTGATTGAACGAAAACCGCAGTTCAAAGATTATTTTGGGATTCATGTTGACGAAGGATGCCAGGATGTTTATAGTTGTCGTGAATTTCAGCTACAGGTAGTTGAAACGATCCGAAATTGTCGAATGATTCCAGACAAATTTTTAATCTTTTGGTTTCTTTTAAAGGCACATCGTATTCACAATTTTCTTGACACAGCCGTCTCGTCGCTTGGCTTTTGCCCAACATCGAATATTTATCAAATGGCTTATCGCATCGGTCAAATTCATTTTTATCGGTAACGAAATTCGAGAATTGTTCAGCAACTTGTGTTAGAATCATCTCGGAAAACTTTAGAGGCGTCAATTTTGGCGCTGACAACTGGCTGACGTTCAAAAAGGTGACGGTGGAAATTGTGACGCAAGGCGGAACCAGTGAAAACAGTTCGCTTGACAGCAAAACCAAAATGAGAGTGAGATGAAGTTCTACAGTAATTTTCAACAACAGTAACCTAAGAATACGGTATTCTAGACACCATCCTTATTTCCATCAGCCAGAAATTGCCTAATCTCAATCGGATGGGAAAAATTCATGGGAGCTGTTATAAGAGAAATGAAAAGAGGTTTATTAAAGACTTTTTTCTGTTTTATTTTCTAATAAAAAAAGTGTCTAATCCGAATTAGAAAAATAAAAATGCTATTTTAAGGTTTTCTTGATGAGGCACGTCGAAATTGTCACGATGAAGAAACACCCTTCTAATCATAAGATTAATAATTGATTTCAACGATAATGTTGTCAGTGGTCTTACCACGAAACTATAAATATGTTTTGATTTATTTTAAATGGGTTTTAATTATTTAAAAATTAAATAAAGTGAACAATTTTTTAAAAATTAAGTTTTCATATCAAAAATCGGTTTTTTTGTTTCCTTTCTGCCCTTTCTTGTAAATTAGAAATCAAAAAAAAAAATATTTGAAAAACCCAAATTGTTTTCTAATGTTTTATTATCAAAAAAAAACTCGTCACATCTCATCTGATGTCAACAGAACGAAAAAAAAAAAGTCAAAAATGGTTCAGAAATTCTCATCGTCCACACATCACGTATCATATTAGTACGAGTGTCGACAATATATCGCATGCCAAGCAATTTTTTTTTCTTTTTTCATCCACACCTTTTTTTTTCATTCTTCAAATATTGAATGATCGCGACGATTTCTGATCATTAAAAAAGGAAATAAAAATGATTTTCTTTCAGTTTTTTAAAATAAAATTCTGAAAAATTTTCAGAATTCGAACTTCCTTGTTTTCTTTTTTTTTCTTTAATTTTACCAAAAAAGTGCAACGACCCAACTAAAAAATGTGAAAAACAATTTTTTTAATCTATTAATTTTGTTTTTTTTTTGGTCATTCCTAATTTTGTTAAAACAAATTTTTTTGATTTTGTATTTTATAATTAAATAATATTTTTTTTAGAAAAAAATGGTTGATGATTCTGAATCACAAATAATCTATGAGCCGATAACAATAAAAACTTATTTGAAAACCTATTTTTGTTGCTGTATTTTTAAGAAGAACATTGAGGATCCTGTCAAATTTGAGGTAGATTAAGAGAGAGAAAGAGAGAGAGAGAAAGAGAGAACATTACTGTAGTTTAAAAATTTAAAATGAAGCTGAAAAAGTTTAAATTTTTATTTTGAAAATAATAAAATTAAATGAAAAATAAAAAATGGTTCAAAACTTCCAGGAAAATAATATAAAATATCGATCATTTTTCGGACTTTTTCACGTAACTTATGTCCTTATAATGCTGACAATTGTCAAAACAATTATTCTATTTTCATATTTTCTACTTGAATTACTCAACAACACATCAGCATTAGGAGCACTTTGTGAGCTTTAAAAACTAGAAAAATTGATAAGGGAAAAGCTTTCAGCAATCACTTTTGCATTTTCAACTATTTGTATCACAAACATTTTATTAACCGCTGGAATTAAATTGAAACGGTTCTAGAAATAAACCGGAATTAAATGTTGCAAATTTCTACATTTTCAGCTACATTTTTTTGATTCCCTATTTTGCTGTCTGCGTCCTCATCATTTTCACACTCACTCTTCAGCTTTTCGTTGATTTTCTGGCGACGGCAAACACAAAAAATATGATAGAGCTGGCACCGATTGCTCACAACACACTTTTAGTGAGAGCAGCATTGTTCCCCCCCCCCCCCCGTTTCAATTATTTTCTTTTCTTTTTTCAGCTTTTCCTAATCATTTTTGAAATTTATATGTTAACGGTTGTTTGGAAGGCATTCGTTTATATCTGTGATTATAATATGCAACGACAAATCGAAAAAAAGAGGTAAAGCTTCGGACAAATTACTGGGACTCACAGGCAGATTTTTTTTTCTAGATCATTGAGAGAATCATCGTTTGACGCGACGTATTATTTACTCAAAAATCAAGAAGCCAGCATTTTGTAGGACGTTTTCTTTTCTCTTTTTTTGTACAAAATATATATATATATAATTGTTATTTATTGATTTTTTTTGTTATTTAATTTTTCAAACCCTTTTTAATTGACCCAAATTCATTAAGAAATAAGGAAGCGATCAAAAATCATACAAAATAAATCATTCCTTTCGCAAATCATTTGGTAGATAATAATAATTCAGAAATAAATGAATTTTGAGGGACAAATAAAGAAAACACGCTCTATTTAACACGTGGCGGTGGTGGTGACTAATTAAAACTTTATAAAAAAAGTCTAATTTTTTAAATTAAGTCTTGTTTTTTTTACGTAGAAGTTTCGACGTGACATATAAAATGATTCCACGTATTTTAATTTCGAGAATTCGATAAAATCAGAATTTTGTTATGCGATATTTTTGAAAACAGCGAAAAAAAAAATGTTTTTAAAGGTTTTTTCTATCAGTTAATTGGAGGAAACTATCAAATGTTTTCAGCACAAACAATTTTTGAGCTCCAATAATTTTTTGATTATTTTAATTGTTTTTCTTTTAATTATTTTATTATACAATAATTCCCCGAATTCGAATGAAATAAAGGTAATGAAATATTTTCCTAGAAAGAATTTATCTTCTTTCTTTTTTTTTAAAGATAAATTTGATTCATCCAAAATCATTGGGTATTGACGAAGAAAAATCAAGAAGAAGTACAATTTATGTGAGCGGGATCAATATATCCTTGGAAGAAGCTAATGAAAAGGTTTTTTAAATTTAAAAACTTAAAATTTTCTCCTTTTTCAAAAGTGATTTTAGTTAAAATAATAAAAATACTTACAGATAAAAAGTGTTTCATCTTCACATTTCTAAATATCAAATGAATGTTTAGAATGTAGTTTGATTTCCTCACCGTAGTTGTATCAATATGTAAGAATAATTGAGAAGCTGTAACTCAATTATTTTATTTAAAATAACTTTTTTTTAATACGTAGGATAAATAAAATGAAAACAAGCTGATAAGCGCTTTGCGACCGCAACGCGCAAATGAGTGGGCGTCGCGGCTAATTTATTTTTATTTTTCGTAGTTTTTTTTTAAATTTTTCTTTTTGTTTTAGGTTTTTAAAAAATTTGGATATGAAATAGAAAATTGGACACTTCCTGTACCAAGTTTAAAGCTGCAAAACGAATTGCAATGTGAAGAAGTAAGAAAAGAAAATTAAAATGGTTTTTTCAAAAAATAAATAAATAATTTCAGATATTTAATGATTGGATAAAAATATCTGAAAAAGAGCAACCATCATTACCGCCTGAGCAAATTCCAGACGATATTTATAATGAGTTCACGTTGAATCGCTATTCTGTTGTCAAATATGTAAGAGGGGAAAGGGAAGGGAGGAGAGATTTAATTAAGAAGAGTTTGAAAATATTTGGGTTTTTAAGAAATATTTGAATGAAAAAAATACGGGAAATACAGGATATCCGAATGATTGGTCGATTTTAAGAGATTTTGAGAAAAAGGATTTGGAAACTCTTTCGACATCGCATTATACTGAAGGAGGTTTTTGAATATTTCAGGCGATTTTTTATCGATTTTTTATTGCAGCATCTGTGCTAGAAGCTATGAAACATCACAGCCTGAATGGATTGAAAGGATTAGTTGTTGGAAGTGTGGACCCATGGGTTGAAATGCTGGCCTTGAAACACGGTTTGTTTTATGAAAGTTTTCCACGATTTAGTTTTTTCTTTTATTGATGGAAGTCCAAAGAATTTTTGGTTCGGAATTTTTAGGTGCATGGAACATTCTAACAGTAGAATATGCGGACATTCAAATTCCTGAAGAATATCAAAACCGAATTCAAGCAATTCATCCAATTGATTTTGCAAAACAATGGGAAAAGTAAATTTGAAAAAATTGATTGAAAAAGAAATTAAATCAAATTAAAGATTTGCTGGAACTTTTGATTATGCAATCAGCTTTTCATCGATTGAACATTCAGGTATTGGCCGATATGGAGATCCACTTGATCCTATCGGAGATTTAAGAGAAGTTTTGAAAATTCGTTGTATGCTTAAAACTGGAGGTTTCAGACATTTTTGATTATTTTTAAAAATTAAAAAAAAAATTTTTGCAGGACTTTTCTTCTTGGGTGTTCCTCAAGGAACTGATGCAATACTTTTCAATCTTCATCGAATTTATGGTCCTCTTCGATTCTCAATGTTGATAACAGGTAACAAATTCTAAAAATTGTCACAAAACTTTCTTTGTTTTTTCAGGCTTTGAAGTCGTCGCAGTTTATGATTATCGGCAAAAAGGTCCGATAAAATTTACATGGAAAAATTCTTTTGATTTTCCCTTGTTTTCACACATTCAGCAAACTGTTGTGCTGCGTAAAATTTAGTTTTTTTTCAAACATTTAAATCAAAAAATGAAAGTTTTTTGAATAAATTTTTATAAATTTAAAATCGTTTTATTTTTTATTCAAAAGCAAAAATAGATTTCAATCATTTCCTCGTCATTTAATGGAAAGTTGACCGATTTTTGAGAAAACTTAAAACTGATCAGATAAAAATTAAACAAAAAAGAACAACGAAATTCCGTTATCCAAAAAACCGCCACTTCTAAAATCTAAGAAGTATTCCAAGAGGCGAAGCGCTAAAGTTTTTTTTTTGTGCAGTTTTCAATCCCCTCCCACTTCTTTTTCAGTTTTATTGTGATCCAGAATAATTTCCGAGAAAAAAGAAAAACGGAATGCAATTCGATGTTTGGAAAACCTTGAAAATTTTACAGCGAAAATCAGGTTCTAAAACAATACGGGTTATTACCAGCCGGCATAAATAATTTATTTTTTCTCCAAAAATTGTTTTGCTATTTTAATATTTTTTCATTTAAATGTGAGAAGAGATGCAAATCGTTTTGGCACCAGCTTAATTTACCTCATCTGATTTCATTTCACTTCAGAGAAAAAATATTTTCCCAAACAATTTGTCGTTCAATTGTCAGCAAATATTAATTAACTAATTTATTAATGTTGTGTTTTTGAGTAACTAAAACTTTGGTAAATAAAAACCTTTATATAAGAATCGAAATAGGAAAAAATAAATACAAAAAGAATTAATTAACGGCCTAAATTAACGGCGGCTACCGTACAACAATATGCGCGTGAATTATAATGCATGAGTGTGTCATTGCGTATACGCTTAGCTTGACCACCATACAGTAGCCACACACGCTACCACAACAAATAAAATTTTAAAGAAAAAAAAACTAAATTTTACGCAGCACAACAGTTTGTTGATTATGTGAAAACAAGGGAAGATCGAACGAATTTTTCCATGTAAATTCCATCGGACCCTTTTGCCGATAATCATAAACTGCGACGACTTCAAAGCCTGAAAAAACAAAGAAAGTTTTGTGACAATTTTTAGAATTTGTTACCTGTTATCAACATTGAGAATCGAAGAGGACCATAAATTCGATGAAGATTGAAAAGTATTGCATCAGTTCCTTGAGGAACACCCAAGAAGAAAAGTCCTGCAAAAATTTTTTTTTTAATTTTTAAAAATAATCAAAAATGTCTGAAACCTCCAGTTTTAAGCATACAACGAATTTTCAAAACTTCTCTTAAATCTCCGATAGGATCAAGTGGATCTCCATATCGGCCAATACCTGAATGTTCAATCGATGAAAAGCTGATTGCATAATCAAAAGTTCCAGCAAATCTTTAATTTGATTTAATTTCTTTTTCAATCAATTTTTTCAAATTTACTTTTCCCATTGTTTTGCAAAATCAATTGGATGAATTGCTTGAATTCGGTTTTGATATTCTTCAGGAATTTGAATGTCCGCATATTCTACTGTTAGAACCTTCGATGCACCTAAAAATTTAAAACCAAAAAAAAATGCAACAACAAAAAAATATTTTCAAACCATTTCTCAAAGCCAATAGTTCGATCCATGGTTTTGTACTTCCAACAACAAAACCATTTAATCCATTTAAACTGTGATGCTCCAATGCGCTCAAAACAGAACCTGAATATTTAAAAAAAAGTTCCATAACGAATCGATAAAATTGATCACGAACTACTATCGGTATAATGGAAATTTGCCAGATTTCTTGAGCTCATTTTTTCCCATTCATTAAGTTTAGTCCAGTCATGTGGTTTTCCAACATTTCCCATATTTTTTTCATTTCTGTAGTCCTAAAATTTGAAAAAAATCAATATTTTTCATGTAAACTAAAAAATGAAAAAAAAAACATATTTAACGGCCGTATAACCATTCAGCAAATATTGATTGAGTAACTCTCCCGGGATACTTGATGGTGGAAACCTTGGCTGATCTAATTGGGAAATTCGAATCCAATCATTGAAAATCTGAAAAATGAAATGAGCAAAGTTTTGCCGAATTTTGTTTCAACTCACTGATTCACACGTTGGTTCTTCACCCAAAAATCCTAACTTTGGAACAGGAAGAATCCAATCAATAATTTGATAACCGAATTTTTTGAAAACCTGAATTTTGTTGGTTTTTCTTTTTCTTATTTTTTGCTTTACCATTTCATTAGCTTCATTCAAACCGATATCTCGATTTACAAGCAATGATTTATTTGATGGGATTTCGAAAGTTGAAATCGGCGACTGTGATGTAACATCACAGTTAAAACATCTTAAAAGAACAAATTTTTTAGATTCTAAAAAAAGTTGCTTTTTTTAAAACCTCTGAAGTTTATAAAAACTTATAACGACCAGAATTATAAAAATAAAAAAAAACGTTTTAGGAAAAATCCGTTTCTCCATCTGAAAAAAATAAAAATCTGAATCATAAATTTGAAAAACAAATAATTGGCGCCAATAGAAAAATGAGTGAAGAATATTCTGATTGAAAGGACACAATCAATATTTATTTCTTGAAATTCAAACAATTTTGAAAAAAAAAAGTAACTTTCGACGCTCCGCCTCCTTCAAGGTTTTCCGAACTTCGAATTGCATCCCGTTTTTCTTTTTTCTCGGAGATTATTTTGGAACACAATAAAACTGAAGAAGTGGGAATGGTTTGAAAACAGCTCCGCCTTCTGGAATACTTCTTAGATTTTAGACGTGGCGGTTTTTTGGGTAACGGAATTTCGTTGTTCTTTTTTTTTTAGTTTTTATCTGATCGGTTCTAAGTTTTTTTTCAAAAATCGGTCAACTTTCCATTAAATGACGAGAAAATGATTGAAATCTCTTTTTACTTTTGAATCAAAAATAAAAAAATTTAAATTTTTAAAAATTTATTTAAAAAACTTTTTTTTTTCAAACTTAAACCGTAGAAAAAAACTTTGCCTTAGATAGAACTTCTGAAGCTGATCGATCTGAAATTTGGTATTTATATGAACGTTGGAAAAAATGGGTTCTTTTTGGAGGTGACGAAAGCAATTTTCAGTTTTTTTCCTGTTGGTATTTGCGGCTAAATTTTTTTCAAGGGTTTTCCACGAAACTAATTTTTAAAAATAATGGGTTTTTAATAGAAAAATCATATTTTTTAATCTAAAACTTTCCCTCAAATCTGCTGTCAAATAACATAAAACATAAATTTTGATTATCTCCTGAATTTCATAACTTTCAAGATTCAAATCTTGAATAAAAAAACATGTCAAACTATTGAAATTTCAACGAAATTTTAATAAAACCGTCCGACATCAATGAAGCTCGTGAATTGTTTTCTACCAAAACTTCGGATTATTCTAATTTTATTTTTTTCTCTTTGGTTCTTCATTTATTTTAATTTATGGTCAGGTACAGATTTGAAATGAAAAAAAAAAGAAAATGTTCATTCGTGATGATTTTTTCTGGATTTAAAAACCTAAAACTGATTTTCCCAACACAGAAAAAGAGAAACATGTTTACCTAAATTCAGAAAATGATGCACTTGCTGAAGATTCAGAACTTCACTTTTTGGCAACTTCCCGAAATTCGTGTTTTATTGAAAAATGGAATCGAAAAAATACTGATTCAATACCACATCATTGGAGTCATACTTATTTTATGATGTTAGAATTATCTAAACAGGTACAAAAACACACATTTATTGATTTTTTTAAAATTAAATATTTACTACAAAAAAAATGTTTTATTTAATGGTTTTTCTTTTTTCTTTTGGACTTTTGGTTGCAGCTTGCAAAGAAATGAGAAATTTTGCGTTGAAGTACCTTAAAGTAAAAAAATTATAAAAATATTAATAAAAAAATATTAATAAAAAAAATATTAATAAAAATAGAAACCAACAAAAAATAGAAAAATAATAGCTATTTTAAATTAAATTTCAATTAATTTTACAAGGGCGGTATATTGTTTTGTGGTGTTTGCGTCTATTGCGCGGGGCTCCGTAAATCTACAAAGGAGGAAGGAAACAAAATAATTCAAAATTTGCCACACTTTTTCCGGATTTTCAGGATAATTTAACGCCCGATTTTACAATTCTATCGGCATTTGTTTACAATGATCATATTTCTGTGGTGATAACAAGTCAAAAATTATTCAAGTTTATTTCGATTTTCGTTTTTTAATTAAAAAAAATTACATTCAGATCTACCTTGTATTGTCGATATTTTGATTGTCATAATTTGGAAATCCCATTCACTTCTTGGAAATCGGTTGTCTTTCCCGAATCAGTAATTTATTGTCCTCGAAGAGTTGGAGCTGTTTACGTGTCAGTGACGAAATTCGAAGACGATGAATCGCCTTCATCAGTCAAATTAATTAATCGAATTTACGAAAGTTGCTTTGAAAAATTTGTTTCCTCCAAAATTTTAAATTTTTCCCGCTTCAGAGCCCATTAATGAGCTTGCGATTTGTGTAGCTCCGTTGTATGGTGATGAGCCAAAATGGTTGCAGATTATTGAATTTATTGAACATCACAAATTACAGGTAAAATAAATTCACAAAAAAATCACCAATTTTTTTCAGGAAGTCTCCTATTTTTATTTTTATTTGCTTTCAATGAGCTCCTATGATAGACAAACTTTAGATTCGTATTCAAGGTAAAAGATGTCATCAGCCAAGCCACGGAACGGTTTCTTAAAAGTTGCATCGCATGTTTTTTGCTTGCGAAATAATTAATAACTCACTTAAAATGTAGAACAAATAATTTTTTTAAGAGATGGAATTTTGGATGTCGTAAGCATGTTAGACAAATATCAACGACCGGTTCATTTATATCAAATAATTCAAATTCAGGTATAAAATTAATTAATTTTTTTAACTGAAAAAAAATCGAACCCCGTAAAAATGTCCGAAAACATTTTATAAATTTATTTCAGGATTGTCATCAACGAAGTAAGCATCATTCGAAATGGGTAGCATTTATTGACATTGATGAACGAATAGTTACGTATAAAAAATCAATAACCTATTATCTTTCAATAATTCAAAATGACAAATCAGTTTCGGATATTGATATGATGGTGCAACGCATTCTGAAAACAGATGATGTTCCAAAAAAATATAAAAATCAGGAACAAATAGAAAATGAAATGATTTCAATCAAATACACAAATACGACGGATCCAACATGGAAAGCGTCAAAAGCCATCATTCGTCCGGAAAAAATTGCTGTAATGTCAATTCATTACGTTGTCGCAAGATATCCAGGATTCAAAAATATGAAGATGTCAAAAAATCAAATAATTCTCAAGTTAAAAATCATTTATTTTCTTTAATTTCATTTAATATTTTAGGCACTATCGAAATACGAAGTTCCGGAATTTCGGTAAACAATGGGAGGAAAATTACGAGCATTTCGAAACAACTCAACCAGAACACAATTTTCTGATGCTTTTAAAAACGGCTGTTTTGAAAAAAACAAAATCGATTTATGAAAAAATTCCTGTCAAATGTGAAACGATTTCCGAAGATTCATGGAAATCACGACAAATGCCAAATCCATGCAAAAGTCTTCCTTTTTCGATTTGAATTTCTTTTTTTTTTACTTGTTTCCACTTTTTATCCTTGTTTAATTTCAAAACATGAACTTTAAAAAAAACCGTGTTCGAATCCAAAAATAATCGAAGTAGAAGATTGGAAAACCCAATATATCATAGGTTACTGTAGCTCAAAAAGTATTCAATTGTGCACTTTCTCATCAGTGAACATACATAAAATTTTACGCCCAAAGTATACATTTTTATTTTGTTCTGAAATTTTATTTACATAAATGATAAAAAACTCAAATTTCAGATCAAAGCAATCAGTGGTTTCAATAAAATCAGAAGTAATTTGATTCTATGTGGTTTTGCGGCAGACTTTATTTGTAATTGAAACAATCGGTAATATGCAGCAGGCCTTTCAAATTTCAGCGTAATATTTTTAAACTTGACGCAAGTTTTCAGAAATTTCGAAATTATAAATAAAGTTTCGTATAAAATTTTAGTTTCGATAATGTTAATTTTCAATTTGAGATTTATCACTATTTTTCGAACTGTGAAACAAAAATATTCGTTATATTTGATTGTTTTGAACCCATATTATCAATTGTTATCAATAATTTTCAAAAATTTTTATCAAGCTTCCTTTATCAACAAAAATTGATTAATTCCAAACATTTTGGAGCGAAACCTTTTTCATTTCAATTCTAAATTGCCGGCTGATGTTGCTTTTCGTTGCTCTTTTGTCCTTTTTTTCTATTACAGGTTGGTTTTTTCTTTCATTTTACCTTTCAAAATTTTTTTTATCTAAAATAAAATGGAAAAGAAAGATGTTTAATCACTCCAAAATCATTTTTTAAAAGTGTCAGAATAAAAAAAATTTGAAAAAATTAAATTTATAGAAGGAAAAAAAGATTGTTATGTTCCTGGAACCCTAGACGAAATCGATGTCGAAGTCAACGTGAACAACTTTTGCCCCTGCAAATTCGGCTATTATGGTCCGCGTTGTTTTGATATTTATTCGTGCGTCAGCGGAAATTTAACAATTGCAAGCTGTCAAAATCTGGAAGCAACAAGCGGCGAGCTCTATTTTCGTTGCGTCCAAAGCGGCGATGATTCAGTGACGGTCAGCTGCTTATAATCGAATGACCGATGAGAAAAGAATAAAAAAATTATTTCAGATTTGTGAGTGCTCGGAAAATTTCCGAGGTGAAACATGCGAATATCTTGTCACTGACAGCTTCACAACTTGGATTGAAGTTTTTAAAAATTCGAATCGATTCTATTCCCACGTTTTCATTCGTGAAAATTCAACAAAGAATAAAATCTATAATTGGAGTGTCAAGGTTAAACATTTTTTAGCTTCATCTTTTTTTCTAAATCGGAGTTTGACTTCAGATTTCACTGGCGCTTCTATCAATGATATTGCTTATTAATTTATATTGGAAATATGGAAAATGTAAAAATTTAATTAATAAAAAATATTTTTGAAAATTTTAGATCCTTCAAAAAATCGCCAAATTGTGTTTACCCAACTTCCAACTTCGATTTTAATTCAAAAACCGAATGTTCAAACAAGAAATCTTAAGGTATTAAGCTGAGTTTGTTTGGATTTTTTTTAAAATGGCAAAAAATTTACAGATCTCAGAAATAAATAAAACGGTGGAAAGGTCTGAAGATGTAAATATCGATCATGAAAAAGTTATTCTTAAAATGCCTAGTATTCATGTTTAGAAAAAATTTTTTGTTTCCTCTCCTTCTCCCTTTTTTACAAATTGTTTTTTTAACGTTTTTCCTTTCTCTGAAAAAAATGGCAAAAGTTGCAAAACACCGGCATGTTTAAATTGTTAATCCTTATGTTTACGAAAGTACGGCGTGACGTGTATTTTTTGTTCATAAAAAAGAAAAATTGAAATAAAAAAAATGAAGAGTTTAAAAAAAATTAAAAACATTTTTTGTAGAAAGTTGTAATCACTGATTTTTTATTTTATTTTTGTAAATTTGAAATTTGAAAAATAAGCAAAAAAAACTCAGCTGGGAAATTTTTACAGTACTCCTAGATTTTTTATTAAATGGCACAAATGCGGACTTCCAATTTTTAATTTTCTTTCGACATTCATCCAATTCAACGTCTCCATTGAAGCAAAAGCACCTTCATCAAACAATATGTAAAGTACACAATAAATGTGCTCCATTCTCCAAGGCATGGAGCACATTTCTCTCTCTCTCTCTCTCTCTCTCTCTCTCTCTCCATCTTTCTCTTTTTATCTCTCTCTCTCTCTTTCTCTCTCTTTGTCTCATTTAAATAATGCACCTGTCTGTTGTGTGGTTGGAAGAGAAACAGAAAAAAAAAGATTCTCCATATGCCTTCAACCAATTCGTTCAAGAGAAGAGGTGTATTTGGAAAACCCAGCGAACAACACTCAAAATTTATACGAATAGTAGGGAACCATTTTTCCACGTCTCTCACGTCAGCTAATAATAATTGTCCTGCTTCCCTCTCACTTCTTGGCCAAATTTCTTGTCTTTGAAGTTGGCTGTAGGCTCATGCTCATTTTGAAACTTCACGTCTCTGGCCTTCAACACATTCTGAAATTGATCCCTCCTTTCTTCTCTCTTTTTTTATTCACTTCGTTTTGTTTCATTCCTCACCGTGCTCGCGCCGTCATGGAGAATAATTGACGGTTAGTTGCGGCCCTAACAAATGCTCCAACTCTCCTCTTCTCTTTTCTCTCGTTCACCACGCCTTTTATTTATTTTTTTTTAGAGAAGAGAAGGAAAGAAATTCTGTTATTTTTTATTGTGCACATAGTCGATGATTATTCGTTTTTTTTTTTTTTTGATAAATCTCGGATTAAATTTGGCGAATTTTTCGTCAGTGTCTACGTCTTTTGGGTCTCGCCACATTTTTTACCAACTTCAAATTACTTTTGATAGTAAAAAGAAGTTGATTGTCGATCTGTCTGTCTGTCTTTCTGTGCCTCTTGTACTTGAAACCTAAACAAGTTTTTTGTCGTGTGAAAATGAAAATTTTTTGAATTAAATTAAAATTTTTAATATTTTTTTCAACATCTGTGCTTCTCATCTCACTATTAAACAAAATTGTTTTTTTGAAGGTGCAAAAAAAAAGAAGGGGAAAGGGATAAAGAGGAGGAGGTTTCAAGTATCCCCTGGCAACTCATTTTCCATTTCCGCTCATTTTTTGGCCTCCAAAAATTATTGTTTTATTGCCGATTTAGTTTGCAGACAATCTTCACAGAGAAAGGCGATGGAATGAAGCTGAAATTAAGGCAACGCTAGATTCGGATTACGAATGTTCTGCTTCTTGCAGTTGCCTTATCATCATCGAAGTCAAGTTTGTATCAATACGAATTTGGTAATACATAAAAGGTAGGAAAGAAAAAAAAGGAAGGGGCGAAGAAGAGAATAAAAAATTAGAATTTTCCGTAAAGTTTTTGCACTTTCTTCTCAAAAATTGCTCATATTTCTGTCATAAAATATTCAGAGAAAAAAAAAAGAAGGAAATGGCGGAGAAGTTTGAGCAAATTTTTAAAAAATATGTCAGAATTGACAAAAAAATTTATTATATTTATGTATTTGATAACTTCCTAATAAAAAATGTTTTTTTATCAGAAAAAAAAATGATAAAAAAAACAGAAAAATATTTTCGACATGCTCAGCTTAATTATTTTTTGTTTGGTTTTTGTGTACGAAAAAAAAAAGATTTTCAGCACTTTTGATCGATAAATAAAATTGTTTATTATCTTGCTCGAATTCTGAAGAAATTCTTGAAATGCTGAAACAAATTTTTAATTTCAGGCTTCATCAATTCTACGCTGAAAAAGAAGTGAGACTGAAATTTTCCGAAATGGAAATTCTGCTCCTCTCAAATCGAGGTTTTTTTAGTTTTTCGCATCAAAATTATTGATAAAATTATGCTTTTCCTTCAGAAAATGAGAACCGAAATCAAAAATGTCGATGGCAACTTTTTCGCCGAAGTCACAGCGAACCCGGATGTTATTCGCAATCCGCATTTCATTTGGAAACAAGTCGAACGTAAAAGAAATTTTGAAATCATCAAATTTAGAATTTTCTCATTCTCTCTCAAACAAAACGGTGTTTCTCTTCAGAGAATCTTCATTTGATTTTTCAGCGAACCCGAGTGGAATCCAAACATCGATTCGGTATCACTTCAATCATCATTTATCGATTATCAGAAGCGTCGGAAATTAAGAAGACTAAAAAAGCAGCAAAAAGAGGAAATTCTGAATACGGTATTTATAATTTTGTGTGTTTTGAATCGAGGCGAAAAAAATTGAGAATCTAAAAAAAAGAGACGTAGGCGCAGACTACGCTTTTTCACTAATTTATTAATTTCGTCTCTTTCTTTTTCACCCTCTCTATCTCTACCTCTCTCTATTTCTTTTTCTTCTGTGAAAAAACGTTCAAGATCAAAGATAGAAAAGCATAATGACGTTGTCATGACGACACCTCATCAATTTGTAGAAGATATGAGAGAAAACAAATTTTTGCTGCTTTTTAACTAAAAATTAGTAATCAAAATTTTTGCAGACGTCAAGTGATTCTGAATCTCATCCAATAAGAATCGACGATCAAATTTTTCCAATGGAAAAGCTAAAAGTGACATCGTCAATTGATTTAAGCACATCAGATAAAAGTAGCTCGTAAGAAAAGATTCAAAAGAGATATGAATTCTTCTCATTAATTGCTTCGTTCTTGTCAGAAGTTTCACGTCATCAATGGCGAAAGAGATCAATTATGAGGAAGATATTCGGAAGTTTGTCGAAAACAGTTCGTCAATGCTGAAAACGAATATTTTTGCGGATCCTTTCGAGTCAGAAGATCGACGAAGTCGAATTGAAAAATGGGTCGAAGAAACGAAAACAACGTCGAAGTCTGAAGAAGCTGACGACGAGAACGCCAAATCAACAGCAATAATCGATGAAGCTGAAGTTTAAATGAATTAAATCGTTTTTTTTTTTTTCGTTTCAAGTAAAAATATTTTCAGAGCGTCGCTGATGAGTCACCGCTTCTTTCATCGACAGTTACAATAAGTAGTCTGAAGAAATCGAGCTTCACCATGAATCTACAAGCGGCAATTGAGGTTCAAAGTGAGGTTGATGTTAAAGAAATCGATCGATTTTGGGATTATTTGTATGAAAAAGATGTGAATGGATCAGTGTCGGAAGAAAAACCAAGAATCATTGACAATCCGAATGAAATCTCAGAAGCATCCAGGTTTGTATCAAAAATTGTTTTCACGGCGTTCACACAACACTTTTTAGATCAGAGATTGAAGCTTTCAACGCGTCACCAATCGATGTGGCGTTTTCAGAATCAGTGAAAAAAACGAACAAAAAAGAATCGTTAATCACCTTGGATATTTTCAGACCAAAGGATACAGTGAACAGGATCGAGATCTAGACGAGATTGATGTTAGGATGACGTCATCTTTGGCGTCCAAATATTTTGGATTGGAAAAATGTGACGAAAAAAAAGAATCGCAACAATTGGTTGAAATTAAAAATGGTCGAAATTCCTTTTTTTTCACTTTTTTTCCATGAAACAAAAAAATTATTCAAATTTATTCTAAAATTCGGAATGAAAATTGGTCTCCAAATAAACTTTCGAAAAAAAAAAGAGAATGTGTAGGTGTGACGTCATCATGCAAAATTTTAAGAAATTCGACATAAAAATGCGTCGTCACAAACACATCTGGAGACATCTCAAACGGTTCAAAAACTGAACGATAAAAAAATGTGAGAAGAAGGAAAAAAAGAAAAAGTAAAGAAAGTTTCCAGAATGCACATTTTTTTCGAGCAAATCATTGAAAAATGGTACGAGAATTTGAGACAACTCGTGATTGAGCGCGACCGAGCACGAATCGCTTTGGGCATATTGCCAAGATCATGCGGCAAACATTTGAGCGAGGATGCGATTTATTTTCAGACGGTTGGAATTTTGTCAAATAAAAAAAGAGATCAAAGAAATTTTTAGAAATATCGAATTAAAATTGAGCAAAACAAGGAGAAGCTCGATCGAAAAATTGATGAGGTAAAAATAGAGAGAGAGAGAGAGAGAGAGAGAGAGAGAGAAAAAACAACGGAGACAATCATAAGAAATTTTAATTCTCAGATTTGGCAAAAATTACAATTGTCAAAAGTGAAAAATGGTGAAATTCAACGATTTATTGAAGTTCCGCGAAGCGATTTGTTGACGTTAAACGCGACACGAAATTTGCCTGGAATTTGTCGCAGCTGAGAAAAAGCTGAAACTGTGATTTTTTATGTGATTTTTTGGTGAATTTTAATGAATTTTCTTTCTTCAAGTTCATTATTTTTGAAAAAATTGGTTTTTTCGAGAAAAAAGAAGGTAAACAACTGGAAAAGTTTGGCTCTGAAACATAATTATGGCTTCTAAATAAATATGTCAAATTAGTGACAGGAAAAAAGAAAAAAAATCAATTATTCATTCAATCATTTAATGAATGACCAATTTGCATTTGATCAGATTAACTAACATGACACTGATCGTATCTATTATTATAATAATTTATAAATAATACACGAAATCCATCATCATTATCAATACACACACACAGAGAGAGAGAGAGAAAGAGAGAGAGAGAGAGAGAGAGAGAGAGAGAGAGAGAGAGAGTGAGAAAGAAAGAGTGTGTGAGAGTGAGAAAGAAAGAGAGAGAGAGAGAGAGAGAGAGAGAGAGAAAGAAAGAGAGAGAGAGAGAGAGAGAGAAAGAAAGAGTGTGTGAGAGTGAGAAAGAAAGAGAAAGAGTACACTTTTTGTAAATTGAAAATTGTTGGACAGTGTTATGTTATTTATGCAAATCTTCAAAAAATTTTGCATTTCGAGTTTGAAAAAGAGTGAGTTTTTGAATTTTTAGAGTACGGTAGATTTAGGGGGGTGGAGATGAAAAGAAAGTTCTATAAAAGAACGGATTTCTAGCTGTTTTTCTCACATTTTCCATGTTTCATTTTTATGTTTTTGCAATTTTCAATTTTCAGCTCCGGAAAAAACTAAAAAGTAAACTGTAACGTTTTTTAATCATTTCCTAATAGTCAAGTTGAGTTGCCCTTTTTTATTATTTCGTTTTAAAAAAATTTTTATTTAATTATTTTCCTCCATTTTTTGCTTTTAATAATTTTTAATTAAACAGATTCAACGTTTTCTGTTAAATCAAGATTTATTTTTTTAACTTGAGACCTTCTTCTTTTCACTTAGCATGCACCTTTAAAGCGTCTACCGTATTGTTTTTTTTCTTCATTTTTTCTTGTATTTTTTTTTTGCATTTTTTATTAAAAAATCACAGTTTTCTTCTTTTTATTAAAAATGTTTAAAGAATTTGGTTTTGAAATAAGAATGAGTCATTTTAAGAATTTTTAAACTATTTCTTTTTAAAAAATAAGTAAAAAGGGCAAAATGTATAATAAGAGTAGATGAAATTTAATGAAAAACATTGTTGAACGTCATAAAAAATTAAAAACAAATGTAAAATATTGTTAACGTTTTGAAAAAAATAATAAATCTTTATTCGAATGGATTCTATATCGATTCGTTAATTTTTTACATTTTTGCACCTTAATATTCCAGTAATAATCTTGATTTACTAGTATTTTTCTCGATTTCCACATAAATTTTCATTTTATTTATTTTATTCTCGTGAAATTCATTAATGAAAAAAAAGTTAAAAAAAAACGAATGATCAATCGATTTTTTACAGGGCAAGGCACATCGGCATTTAACCGAGTCGCCTCCATTTAAAGTCTTCGAAGCTGTCTGCAACTGATTCGTCTCGTGGAATGCAAAAAGTCCCAAATGTGACTACAAGCGGTTCGAAAAATGGTGTGGGAGCTGGCTCAGCTGCTCACCACACCAGTCCTGACACATCAGCAGGAAAAGTAAGTCAATTTTAACAAATATTTCATTCAGTTTTCCTATTTGCCTAGACTTTTTGGTAAGAATTGAAGAAAAGCATATTGCACTCAAATCGCACTCTTTGTTTCAATGACCCGAAAAAATGACAAAAAAAAAAGAAATAGTAGAGAATTTTAAAAACTTTAATAATAAAAACCAGAAAATTCTTTCAAATCAATTTGAAAAACGAATGACCATAATCAACACCATTTTTTGTCATCTGTTTCTTAACAAACACAAAAAAAAAGGCTGAACAATGTAATAAAATAATAATAATAACGAATTTGATTTTGATTTGATGTAGACGAAAAAAAGAGAAAAATAAAGAGAAAAAGTCGTCATTTGATATAATTTTTTTGTTCGTTCTCTTTTTCTCTCTTTTCATTTATTTATCAAAGAGTGAGAGAAAAGAACCGATGGAGGAGAAGGGAAAAATGGGTGTATACATATGTATTATTTGGTAAAATAGTTGATAGATACAGTGTTTTTTGGGCATCTTCTACATTGTCTTTTCATCTTCATTAAGCGTATCACCCATCACCATCATCAAACGCACAGTTTTTGTTTTCCGCCGATTAGGGCCCACGTATAAAATATTTTCAATTATATTTAATCGTCTTCAGAAGTTGTGTGTGTGTTTGTGATATTAATTGTCTGTCGAGTTCTTCGGATGAAGAAGAAGGGATAAAGAGAAAAAGATATCAGTTTTTTCCATTCCTTCCCTCTTCATCTCTATCATCATCTAACACCAAATACAGCTTTTTCGATTTTATACAATTATTAATTAAATTTTTTTTTAGTTTTTCCATTTTTTATTTTTTGACAATTCGGCAAGCAATGAACCGGAGAGTTTAGCTTATAAAAAAAACAATTAATCCTGTTAAACTTGATTTTTAATTTTAAATCACATATTTTACCAATATTATGAGGTTACGAAAAGGAAACACTCATGAAAATGTAAGTTTTTCGATTGATTTTCTTTAAGGAAGCGGGAAACGCGCAAAAATTTCCTGATTTAGAAGAGAGAAAAAAAATGGTTTTCATGTGATCATCAATGAACACTGTTTGTCAAACAGAAAGCACTGTTTTTTTTCTTTGGAAATTTGAAAATAATGCGTCATTAAAAAATTAAAAATTTCCTTTCTTTTGATGCCTATCATTGCTATTATTCTTGTAATTTGCTTTTTTGTTCGAGTTATTACCTATTTTTGGGATAAAAAATCAAATAAGGAAATATTATTAAAAATGAAGAAGGGAAAAGAAAAGGTATACATACACATCACCAAGTTTTTTTTGTAGCAATAAATTAAAAAAGCGCGTAAGGGAAAAAATGTTCTGATGATATTTCTCTCACTTTGAATCATAATCCATAATCGGAGATTGTTGATTTTTTCGCGTAATCAATGAAACAAAAATTGAAAGTCTATTCTATGATGTTAATAAAATCCAGTGAATATCAGTTTCTTAAGAAATAGTTTTTTTTTAAAATAATTTTACGTAAATAGATTAAAGATTAGGCGAATCAACAAAAGAGTTTAAAATTTGAAAGAATTGTTGAAATAAACTAAAAAATGGAAATTAAATTAATTGTTGCAGGATGCTCGAGATTTCGAATGCAGCCTTGGCGATCTTCGTGGTCTCATGGAAGCACGAGGAGCTGAAGCAATTGTTCGAGTAAGTTTAATAATTAAAAAGAATGTGAGAGAAAGAGAAGCAAAAAAAAAAATCAGGTTTTGTGTTGACCTTGACATAACTATTGATGATGACTAAGCGGAAACAAAGAAAAAAATTGGAAAATTTTGAAAAAATAAAACTGTTATTGCAGCTCTCAACTGAACATGACGGCGTCGATGGTTTGTGCAAGAAACTGAAAACCGATCAGTTAAAAGGTCTCAGCGGGGAAGTAGCGGATTTGGAGAAGCGTCGTCGTGTGTTCGGCGCAAACACTATTCCGCCATCGAAGAGTAAAAGTTTTATTCGGTTAGTGTTGGACGCATGTCGTGATCCGACGCTCATCATTCTCGTGTTATCCGGATTCGTTAATTTGGGATTATCATTCTACGAGCCATCAACAGAAAGTAAAGCGACAGCTTTGGCGACGACAATTGGCCCAATTGCGTCAAACGTGACCCAATTTGATTTAATCGATATCGCCAATTTAACATTGACAACTGAAACAACGACTGAATCGCATGGAACTGCATGGATTGAAGGTGTGGCTATATTGTTGTGTGTAGTTGTGGTTGTTCTGGTGACAGCGATCAATGATTACTCGAAAGAAAGACAATTTAGAAGCCTTCAGGTTTTTTTTTAATTTAAAAAAAAACAGACAAACAATTGAAATTTAGGAAAAAATTGAAACGGGTCAAAAGTTTTCGGTAATTCGTAATGGTGAAGCAATCGATGTGCCAGTCTCAGATCTGGTAGTTGGTGACCTTGCTCGTGTTAAATATGGTGATCTTCTTCCAGCTGACGGGTTTCTCATTCAAAGTAACGATCTGAAAGTAAGAAAATTAATTAATAAAAGAAATTAAGAAATTAAAAACGAACAATTTTCAGATTGACGAATCGTCATTAACAGGAGAGTCGGATCACATCAAAAAGAGTGTAGAGTCGGACCCGGTGTTGTTGTCGGGAACATATGCCATGGAAGGATCTGGAAAAATGGTGATCACTGCGGTAGGTGTCAATTCACAAACCGGAATTATAATGACATTGTTGGGAGCCGGAAAATCTGGAGTCGACGACGATGATTCGACGTCAAGTAAGGCTATCAATATAAAAAAGTCGATTAAAAACAAGGAAAAGCTTTAGCATCATCGAGCTCTTCGTCAAGCTCATCCTCGTCGTCATCTAACGCCACGTCGGATTCCTCCAAATCATCAAACGATGATGATTTGACAGCGAAATCGGTGCTTCAAGCAAAATTGTCGAAGTTGGCCCTTCAAATCATTTATTGCGGTATTAAATAAAATCGGAATTTTTCTACTAAAAATTATCCAAAAATTTAAAGGAACATCGGTGGCAATCGTTGCTCTCATCGTGCTCATCACAAGATTCTGTATTGAGCACTATGTTGTGGGAAAACACGAATTCTCTCTTATCGACATTCAAATGTTTGTAAAATTCTTCATAATTGCCGTCACAATTCTGGTTATTTCAATTCCTGAAGGATTACCATTGGCAATTGCATTGGCGTTAACATATTCAGTCAGAAAGGTGATAAAATTTCTCTTCTTTTTCTAAATTATCAAAAATTTGTATTTTGGTAAACTTCTACTTATACAGTTTAATGCAAAAAATACGCTTTTTCGATTTAAAACGTCCTTGAGGTTTTTTTTTAAACTTCGTGTCACAATGTGTTAAAATTCTGAAATTCGCGCGATCAAAGTTTTTTTAAAATGTTTTTCTCAAATTAATTTTTCAATAAAATATTCAAAAAATCAAGATGATGCACGACAACAATCTTGTCCGTCACTTGGACGCTTGCGAAACAATGGGAAATGCGACATCAATTTGTTCTGACAAAACCGGAACACTGACAACAAACCGAATGACAGTCGTTCAATCCTACATCAACGGCAATCATTACACAACACAACAAGCTCAACCGCACGGCTCCTCACTGCCAGCAGAAACTGGGCCAATTCTAATGGAAGCGATATCGGTCAATTGTGCCTACAATTCAATGATTGTTGAGCCGACAAAAGCTGGCGAACAAATGCAACAATTGGGAAATAAAACCGAGTGTGGATTATTAGGATTTGTCAATCAGTTGGGCGGAGATTATGCGCAAATTCGTAAAAATTACCCTGAGCATGATCTGAAAAAAGTAAAAATTAATATCAATTTATTGACAAAAAATGAATAGTTTTTCAGGTTTACACATTTAATTCGTCAAGAAAATGTATGATGACAGTGATTTCATTATTTGAAAATGGGAAAAATGTTGGTTATCGTGTCTATTGTAAAGGAGCGTCGGAAATTGTGCTCGGACGATGCACATATTTGCTCGGTTCCGATGGAAATCCCCATCCATTGACATCGGATCGATTGAAGGTATTTAAAAAAGGAACAAAACTTAAAAATTGTTCCTTTTTTATTTTCAGGAAATAACATCAACAATCATTCATGAAATGGCAAACAATGGCCTTCGAACAATTTGTGTTGCCTACAAAAATTACATTCGTAAAGGTGGTGATCGAGCAGCTAGTAAAACTGAAATTGAGTTCGAAGAAGAGTCGGAAATCGATTGGGATGATGAAGAAAAAATGTATAATGATTTCACAGGAATTGCGATATGCGGAATTCAAGATCCGGTTCGACAAGAAGTTCCTGAAGCTATTTCAAAATGTAAAAAGGTAAACAACATTTTTCGAATCGAAAAAGTGTTTTTTTGTTAACTTTTTCAGGCAGGAATTACCGTTCGAATGGTGACTGGTGACAACATCATGACAGCTCGGGCCATCGCAATGTCTTGTAAAATTCTCGAACCAGGAGAGGATTTCCTGGCTCTCGAAGGCAAAGAGTTCAACGAGCGAATTCGGGACGAAAATGGCAAAGTGTCGCAGGCGAAACTCGACGAGATTTGGCCGAGACTACGAGTTTTGGCGCGAGCCCAACCGGCCGACAAATACACTTTAGTCAAGGGAATCATCGACTCAAAAGCGACAGCACAACGAGAAATTGTGGCGGTAACAGGCGATGGTACCAACGATGGACCGGCGCTAAAAAAGGCTGATGTTGGATTCGCCATGGGAATTGCTGGAACTGATGTAGCAAAAGAAGCATCTGATATTATATTAACTGACGATAATTTTACATCGATTGTGAAGGTAGAAATAAATTGAGAGGAACAATAAATAGGAAAAACAATTTTTACAGGCTGTGATGTGGGGAAGAAATGTTTACGATTCGATATCGAAATTCCTCCAATTTCAATTGACCGTCAACGTTGTTGCCGTCGTAACGGCATTTGTTGGAGCAGTATCGGTGTCGGATTCGCCATTAAAAGCGGTGCACATGTTATGGATTAATCTTATCATGGACACATTAGCATCATTGGCATTGGCCACGGAACAGCCAACCGATGAGCTGTTAAATCGAAAACCGTACGGAAGGTGAGAAATCGAGAATTTTTTTTTTTAATTTTAAAATTAAAAAAAAAGTTAACCATTTTAACAAATATAAATTATTAATTTTCTTACGAAATGCAAGGCCGCTCTATTGAACAACTTCAAAATCATTTTCTAAAAATATTTAAAAATATTTACAGGAAAAAGTCATTGATCTCGCGAACCATGGTGAAAAATATTCTGTGCCATGCCATCTATCAACTCGTCATCATTTTCGTTATATTCTTCCACGGTATGTTAATTTCATTGAATAAGCTATGTACATTTTCGTTTGTTGCAATTTACCTATTGTTTAAGGACCACAACTTTTCAATATTGCCAGCGGACTTTATGCGCCTTTATTTGCGCCGCCATCGCAACATTTTACGATTATTTTCAACGCATTTGTGATGATGACAGTGTTCAATGAAATAAACGCGAGAAAAGTTCACGGAGAAAGAAATGTGTTCAAGGTTGGCCATAAGAAATTAAAATGGGGAATAAAAAATTTATCGATTCTGATGCGGGGTGTAACTTTGTTTCAAACTCATACCGTTTAGTTTGAAATTTAAAAATATAAAAAACAAATTTTAAAAAAAGGCGTTCCGTGATTTTTTGAAATTTCAAAAAAAATATATTAAAAAATATTAAATACACAAAAAATAAATAACTTTCAGGGTCTTGCAAGTAACCGAGTGTTCTGTGTGATCTGGATCACAACTTTCATCGCCCAAGTCTTGATTGTCCAATTCGGAGGTGAGAGAGAGAGAGAGAGAGAGAAAGAGAAACGAAGAATTCTAAGTCATGAAAAAATATTTTAGGAGCCTGGTTCTCAACTCATCCATTAACCCTTAGTCAATGGATTGTCTGTCTTGTTCTTGGCTTATCGACACTCGTCTGGGGACAGTTGGTGGCAACAATTCCTTCGAAGAAATTGCCGAAAACATGGAAAGTTGGAAAAGGCGAAGTTGAGCCGGCTAAATTGCATATCAATGGCGATTACAATGTGCGTCAACGTTCAAGAGCGGTAACATTGAGAAGAAGCGGAAAATCATTGTGGGTTCGTGGAATGTTTTTGATTGGAAACCATGTAAGTCAATAAAATATTATGAAAGAAAGAAAAAAAATAATTTGCAAAATAAATTATCAAATTTCAGCTTCGCGTTCTTCGCGCTTTCAAAACAGACAAAAATGAAAAATCGGCGTTCGGTAGAACAGCGCCAGCAATGACAGCAGAGGCTGCTGAAAGATGGCGAGCTAGTTATCGAAAATATCGTCATCAAAAGCATCAAGAAAAGAGTGAAAAATTCTAAAAAAAAAAAAAAAGAAAAGAAGAAAAAACTGTGCTTCAGGAGCGACAGCTGAAACTGCTGAAAGTGTAAAATCAGCAGATTGGGCGAAAGAGCAAAAGGAAAAAAAGAAGACGTTCAAGCAGATAAAACAAGTGGTTAGAGGAAAAAGTGTTGATAGAGAAAGTAAAAAGGTGAGAGAATCAATCGATAATTTGTTCGAAATAATATTTCGTTTATTTTTAAGCACAAAAAATCGAAAAATCACACCAGCGTGGATATGGAAAACATTGAGCTCAATTGATTTTGAGGATAGAAAAATCAATTATTTCCCCTTGTTTTCTTCATCCTCTCTCTTTCTCTTTCATTCTGTCTCTCTTAGCTGCTCGCTGTATTTATGATTAAAACTAACAAAAAGATTCAAACAATTTTTTTATCAAAATTTGATTAAATTTTCCAACAGAAATTTGATAATTTTCTCTAATTTTTTTTTGTATGCTGAAAATGCGTGTTGAAATATAACACATATCTATAAAATTTAAAAAAAAAATAATTTTTTCTCACCTTGTAACAACCGCAATTCTTGTTATTTTCACCGCTTTTTTCTGTGTATCGTTGGTGGGGTTCTCTTAAATTTTATGAAATTAGTTTAAGCTAGAAATTGTTGTGATGAGCTGAAAATTGTTTATAAATTTAGCGCTTCGAGCTAAAGTTTTTTGCTCTGTTTATCATGTTTTCTCAGTTTTTTTTCTTCATTTTTCTACCCTCACCTTCCCGATTCTCCGTCACCTTCTTACCCCGTTTCCGACCCGTCGTCACCTTCTTGCCCCGTTACCGATCCCCCACCACCCCGAAAACGCGTTAAATAATTTTATTTGTGACAGTTTATGTGTATTTTAAGAATTTTTTGATGACGTATTGGAGCATTGTTGAGCCAATTGAAAGAATATTCCCAGAAAAAAAATTGTTTATTTTTTTATTATTGTATTTGAACAAGTTGATTTATTTTAATCGCGAAATGAAATTTTATTTAAAATTTTATTTTTGGAAAGCAAACTGAGAAAAAATTGTTTTTCACATCATCGCGGTCGGTGTGTTTTGCCAACTTTTATTTATAAAAACCATATTTTTATCAAATTCGAAAACTTTTTCCAGCACAATTTATCAACCAAACCGTGCGTCATTTGCCGCGTGACACCGCCCTCTTCGAATTTCAAGTTAGTTTTCTTTTGGCTTCTTTTTTGCAAAAAAAAAATAGTAAAAAACATGATTTTTTTGGTTTGTAAAGAAAATTTATTAAAATTGGAATGAGAAAAATACACAACCCTAGGACCCTAAAAAAGTGATCAAAAAACGGGCATTAAAGAAAAGAGAAACTCGGGAAATATGATGGAAAAAATCGCGCTTTTTTCTTCCATTACAACACGATTAAGGCAATGTGAATGTTTGTGTGTTGAAAAATAGAAAAGGGATGGTGGAAGCATGTGCAATGGAAAAAAAATCAATAGATCAATACAGAGAAAATTTGATTTTTTCATTCGAAACAGGCAAAAAAAAAGGAAAAAAGAAGAAGGGCACTTATATATCACAGAAAAAAGGCGATAATTTTTTTTTTGGATGGAATGGTGATTGCAAATCGACGGATAGGAAAGGGGCAACAAAAATAAATGAGAAAAATGAAGATCACAGTGAGAAAGATTCAGAAGAGGAAGAAAAAAATCGATAAAACAAAACGAAAAGAAACGGGAGCAAAAGTGAAGAGCAACGAAGAAAAAAATGCACATTGTGCACAGACAATAATGGTCAGTGTCGATGTTGTCATATCGGACTTTTCACGACTTTTGAAGATGACCAGAAAAATCCATAACCATCGGATGAAGCGGATCGTCGAGTTGACCGCTTGGCGCAAAATAGAAATTGTTGGCGGTGGCGAACGGGTAACCGCCAGACGTTGTCATCAGCATTGGCTGAGTGTTTGTCTGAAATTGGAAGGGGGTTTTTTTAAAGTTGTTCTCTCCGCTTCTCTTTCTCGCTCACCTTCATTCCCCAAACTGTTGCAGTTGTCGTTTGACTTGAATCTAGATCCATTGATGATGATGTGTTGTTGCCGCTTAACGATCCTTCTTTACTAGATCTTTTACCACTTTTTGTTGTCAATTTTCGATTCCTTGTCTGAATCCCGTCTTTTTTCATTGTCAATGGCCGATCAACCTACAATAATAAATTGTCCTACTAAATCCATAAAATATTTTGGTTTATTATGGTTTCTCTCCTTCTCTCTCTGGTTTTCTCTCTCGTTCTTTGCCTCATCCGCTTAAAGATCAATATCAGCTTTTGTCGATCGACAATATCAATCGTCGGAATCGGATGGCGTTGGCCTTTGATCATGGAAAAAAGTCAAGCGAGCGAGAAACGTTTCTCGCTCGCTCAACTCACCTCCGCCTCCACCTCCTCCTTCTACTTTCTAATTATATCGTTGAGCAATCAATATCAAAACATTTAATAACGCAACACCTCATAATTGATCTAGACAAGCAGAGCAGCGCACAGAAAAAAAAACCTCAAAAATCCCCAAAAACAAACCTGATGCAGTTTATAATATAATCCACATGCGTTACACACCGGCTCACCGGAACCATTTCGTCTCCACAGCGTTGTCGTGTTCGTCTTACAATTCACACAAAGAACACCGGTTCGTTTTTGAGCGCTCTAGAACAACAACAACAAAATAACCGATTTTTTGAGAAAAAAAAAAAAGAAAAAAAACATTTTTTTTGTTGGTGAGGGAAAAAGAGGGACGGGGACGGAGAAGGGGGGGGGGGGGAGTATGGGTCGTCGTTTTGTTGTCAATCGATAATTGAGTGAAAAACGCGAGGAGGGGGAAAGAAGAAGAAACGACGATGAGAATGAGGAATTCATGTTATATTAGAGGAAGATTCTTATCTAAATGTATACATATTCCCTCTTTTGTCTTTTCAAATCGAAACACACAAAACTAAAAAAAAAAATGAATTCTTTTTCATTTAAATTTTCCTCTTTTTACCTCTCTCTCTCTCTCTCTCTCTCTGTCTCCTCCTCTCCTCCTCTCCCCGTGCCCTCACATTCACACTTTGGTCGACCATCAAAAAATCACAAAAAAAAACGTCTTTTTTTTTTTGGTTATGACTACCGTACACTTTTAAGAGTACTGTATCACAAGAATATTTTTCAAAGGAAGGAGGGGAGGGAACAGTAGAACAAATATTTTTTTAATTGGATTCTGGTTTAGGAAGAACGGTAAAGATTATCTTTGGTTGAAATTATCGATTGGGTACATTTTAAGTGAAATTTATTTTTCTTAAAATATCGATTTTTCAAAAATTGTTTAATCGTCATTTTAAGAAATTTAAAAATCTTAAATTTCGTAAGGGATTTTCCGAGTTTTTACTTGGTTTCAAATATTCAAAAATGTTGTAATTTTCAATTTAAAAACGTTCACCAACCTGGCGCTTTTTCGGTTTTACTAACGGCCGATTTTGACCATTCATTTTATGATAAAGGCCACAAGCGTTGCACAGATAGTGTCCACCGCCGTCCCTTCGCCATAACGGCGTATTCTGAACACCACAATTGACACATTCTCGGCCTTCTGCGTTAACTGAAAAGGAGCAGAATGAGATTTTGGAAAAAAAACCTTGACAAAGAGGAGGAGGAGAAGTAACTCACAATTATTCACAACATTTCTCATTTTGCCGCCACTGTTGGCGCCGTTTGCCGATGAGCGAAGAGTGGACGTCGTGGAGTTGTTCGATGAGCTCGATGCCGACGATGATCCGGACGACGTTGACGCGATCGCCACTGTTGAAGGTGTCATCGCGGCGGCTGCCGCAACCGCCGACGATGTTGCAGCGGCGGCAGCTGCCGCCGCCGCTGTCGCGTTTGACGTTGTCGACGAGGCGACGGCAAGCTGATCATAACCATATCCATTGATGCTCGGATAGAAATAGCTCGAATTTTGACCTGCAAAACGCGTTCTCGGTATTTGTTTTTCTTTATCTCGATTCGATTTTTGTTCTCCCGCCGCCAAACCTCCAAAAACACCGTCCATTGGAATTGTGCTCTGGCCAAAGCTGTCCACCATTCCGGTGGCTGCTGACGCTGCCGACGTCGCGCCCGACAATTGATAAGGCTGATAATTGAAGATCATATTATATCCTAAAAATTTGAGAGTAGGAAGAGAGAAAAATCAGACAAACAATTCAAATTTCTTCTTTTTTTTCCTTATATTTTGTTTTTTTTTTTGCTTTTCTTTGTTTTCGGCGCAAAACTCATTTCCGTTACACTACATACATACTCGAAAAATGTCTTATGTTGGAGCACAGGAAATTGGTGTGTATGTGTTTAGTGTGAAGCAATGAGAAGAGAAAAGAAAAGAGCCAAGGAAAAAAGTGAAATAAAAACCTGCTTGTGGAGCTGTCGTATAATCCTTGTAGTAGACGTTGTTCGCCGATGAATTATAACTACCAGCGGCGAACGCGGCGGCTGCCGCTGCTGCCGATGTTGCATTTGACGATGCTCCTCCGATGCCGCTACCGCCACCACCACCGCCGCCGCCAATATTATTGGATTGAATTGGTTTCATTGGCGCAAAAACGTCATCGACACCAACCGTTCCGGCTGCCACCATTGACGATAAATCGTGATGGTGATCGGAGAGCATCGTTGCCGACTCGCAATCCATTATTGAGCACGTCGTTTGATACATACCCGGTTGAGCCGACAGCTGATTATTGATGAACTCAAGAGGCTTATCATATTTGAACGTCGTCTCGCTCATCGCCTGAAATAAAGGAACGTCAATGTTTTTTTTTTTGGTTGGCTTCAACGAAAAAAGAAATGTGGAAAAGAAACGAAAAACGAAATGAAACAAAACCCAGCGAAAAGAAAAACGGGAAAAACAACATCGTTTCAACAAAAAAAAAGAAAGAAAAAAAGAGCAAAAAAGGATTAAAAGTGAGCCTGAGAAAAAGTGAGGAAATAAATTCCTCTCTCTCTCTCTTTCAGTTTTTTTTGCTTTTCCTACAATTTGATAGGACCTTTAAAAAATAAAAATTAAAAAAAGTTATATCAAGATAAACATTGGTCAATAAATATAATCATCATCTTTTCATTTTATCCCATTCATTTCACCATGATTCCACACACACACACACACACTCACAACCGAATCGAAAAAAAATTGGAGGCGGAGCGTCGCAACGCATCGATGTCAAATTGTTCAACCAATCAGCGACACACAAATGGGCGGGCGCTGCTATTTAAGATGTGGTACCGAGGACAGATGATGATGAATCGAGAGACGCAAACGAAAATGAAAAGTGAAAGAAAGACGGAGAGACAGAGAGAAAAAGAGAAAAAGAGAAATCTACAGACAGACGGGCAGACAGAAAACATTGGTGTCTGAAAAGTTGTAAATGAAGTGACGTCTAGAAATAGAAGAAAAATAACAAAAAAATGAGAATAAATAAAAACGGTGACGCGCTGAAATTAAATTTTTTTCACGGCTTCTTGTAGGTTTTTGAGAGTTTAAAAAAATTTTTTGGAAAAGTGCCAACGAAATAGGCAAAATGAGAAAAAAATTGAAGAAATGAAAACGAATTTTTTTCTTTTTCGAATTCCCCATCGAATACTCGTCTAAAATGCATCTAGAAGAAGATACTGTAGAGGAATTTTTTTTATTTTTTGCTAGTTGACTTCTGAGGCTGCTGCTGCTGCTGCTGCTGCTTCGCCGCTTCATTGAACACCCCATTAAAAATGGTGAAGAGGAATCTCGGAGGGGGAGAAAGAGGAGGAGAAAAAGAGAAGACAAATTTTCTCCCATTTCATCCATATGGTTGAATTTGGGATTGAAGAAGAAGAAGAAGCTGAAGAAGACGAAGAATAATTGAATTTTATTGGTGTTTTAAACGACGCTACTTGTTTTTCAGACAACAAAACAATAGAGAGAGAGAGAGAGAGAGGGATACGGTAGAAATAAAAAATTTGAAATTTTTCAACCGGAACAATCTATCACCTATCACCAGTCTCTCTATGGTTACCGACATAAAAAGAGAGCGAAAAGAAAAGTGTAGGGGGGGGGGGGAGAGAAAGGGGGGAAATACAGAAAAATCAATAAACAACAACAAAACAAAAAAGTCGGTATTCAGTTTTGTGTTGTTGATGGTGTGACTTCATGTCAACACCCGAAACAAAAAGAAGGGAGAAAAATAGTTTTTTTTTTGTCTGATCCCGACTTCCGATATATCAGAAGACACGCGTCAATCAAAAAGCGAAACCAAAAAAAAAGCGTTGTTTCTTCCTTGATTTTTTCGACACAAAAAACAAAACGCTCCTCGTTTCGCTTGGCTGATGAGAAAAAAGGATTGCGGTAAAAAGATAATGATTTTATTGGAAAATAGTGAGGCGAACATAAATCAAGACAAAAGATGGATTTGTAAAGTGTGTGAGAGCTCTAGTGGAGCCGGCGCCCGACTCTTTGAAACAACTGTTGCCACCTTTTCGCGGGGGGTTTTTCATCTTTTCCGATCGAAGAGTTTTTGCGCGATTTTCTGGTTTTCGGGTCGTCAGATCAATTACAATATTGCGCCATTGGAAGAAGGTTACGAAAGGGGGGTGGAGGAAGGGGAGAAGAAGGGTAATTATTGGTTCGAGAAGGCGAATCAAGAAATTCCCATGTAATTATCGATATCGGTTTGCTTTTGTGGATTTTGTTCTTTTTGTGGAAGAAAAAAAAATGATTTTGAGTTATGATCGACGAATTAACTGAATTTGTCTTTTTTTATTGATATAAATGAGGTTGGAGAAGAATAAAGGGCGAAAGGAGGAGAAGGGAGGGAGGAAGAAGGAGGGGTGGAGTTCGATCTTTCCCCGGGGACCATTCATCGCTCGTTTCCCGATTTCTTTGCTTTTTTTGTCTCCCCCCCTCCTTCTCCTCATTTCACAACAACAACAAGGCCGTTGAATCTAATCGAGATTCATGAGAAGTGAAGAGGAAGGGGTTTCCGCCTTTCTCATCTCCCAACAAAATGAATGACAAGGTGACAGCAAAGCTGGATTTTAAGATGAAGAAGGAAAGAGCAAAGAAAAGGAGGGAAGAAGCTCGCTCTCTCTCTCTCTCTCTCTCAACGGTTTTGAAAATGGAAACAGTTGAGAAGAAGAAGAAGATAAGTCGGGAGACGTGAAAAACACCGTATGATGATTGGATGTGCGGTGAATGATGTAAATCCCAAGAGGAATTCAACCGACGTCGAGGAGTTTTTAAAAAATAAGAAAATCGGGTTAATCGAGATTTGAGAAAAAAAAAGTAATGGGGGAAAATGCTTGAATTCAGAATACAAAGGGACGCGGATGATAATTGGATTTTTTGTTGTTCTTCATCTTTAATTCCAACCTCTGCTTGCTTCTTCCGAAACTTTTTAAAAATCAACATGTGGAATCTGGGTTTTTGCAACTTTTTGACCTTATCCTCCTCCCATCTTATCGTCAGCAATCAATAGACAGGTTATCAAGATTTTGTTTGCGGTATGGGTGGTCCAGTCAAGGGGGGCTCACAGTTTTCCTTTGGCAGTGCGCTCATCAGCCTCGTCGTCAACACATTTAGATTAATGGCGGTGAAGCAGGCAGCGTTAATTCGTCAAAAATTCATAAATAAATATATCACACGATTTCTTCTTCCACCCCCCCCCCCCTTTCTTATTTCTGTCATCAATCTATTCTTCAAACTACTGTCAGCCGGCTCTTCGAATAATAATGTGAGGATGAAAACAATGGTGATCCTCCTCCTCCTCCCCCTCTTTCTCCTCACCATTTTCATCTCACTCATCGCACCAAAGGGTGCGAACACGAATCAGAGACAACGATTAGCATAAAATCTGTCCCTTTCACACTCTCTCTCTCTCTCTCTCTCTTTTGCGTATCCTCAAATCTGCCCGTTGCTCGCCGAGCACGCGTTAAAAAAAGAGGAGGCACTAGCTGATTTATCATCATACATATAATTCATTTGTGCTTCTCACTCTCTCTCTCTCTCTCTCTCTCTCTCTTTTCTTCACTTTGTCTTTTAGTTGCCATCAACCAACCGATCCAGAAGGAAAAGAACAGTGGTAAGGATTCACACACAAAAACAAAGAACTGGGAGGGAAACGGGAAATGAGCCCGGAAATTGAGAGTGATACTCAAAAATAAATAAATAAGATCTCGTTGAATTTTATTCGAATCGTTCGTTGAATGGGTAGATAAATCGAGAAAAAAAACAAAGTTATTACTGTAAAAATTTTGTTCCAAAAAAAAAGAGAGGCGAAAATTAAATGAAACGAAAATATTTTTCTCGTTTTTCCTCTTTCCTTTCTCTCTCTCTCTCTCTCTCTCTCTCTCTCTCTCTCTCTCTCTCCCTCTCTCTCTCTCTCCCTCTCTCTCTCTCCTTCTTTACCTCTCTCTTTCTCTTGCTCTCTCTCTCTCTGTCACAATAATAATAATCTTACCTCCAGATCTGTAGTTACCGTACCCCAGGCCTGTAAAGAAAAGGAGAGAGAGAGAGAGAGAGAGAGAGAAAAACAAAACAACACCAAAGAAGAAGAAAAAAAATGAATGGGTCTCGTTCCCGTTGGAGAGAAGGAATGAGGGGAGAGGACCCGTTTTGTGGCGCGACGGGCGAATATATGCATGTATATTTGGGTCAGGAAAAATGCTGTGTGTAGCCTCCCTTCCCATGTGTATTTATTCCTCAATTTTTCTTCTTCTCTGTTCACCAACGCAGCCGCCTTTTCATGCGTGTTTGTAGGTGTCACTTGTACCAGATTTGTTCAAGAAGATAATGTTTGGAGACATTATTGAGGGAACAAAACAAAAAAAAAATCATCGGCCACCGCCACCGCCGCCGCCGCCGCCGCCTTGACTAACCGAATCGATCGATAAATCGATAAATCATTTTCACTTGACGAAGAAAATACAGTACTGTATGTATACTGACAGTAACCCAAAAAATAATTATTGTTTTATGATTCTTGTTACACGATCCACTCGTGCCAATGCTTCTGGCAACCAATTACAACATAATTACCCCTCCCTTCATGTTTTTTTTTAAAGAAGATTTATAATCCTTAAACAACCTGATCCACTACTACAGTAATCCATCAAATTATCATGTCATTCAACTTGTCTTAAGTTTTACGATTTTTATTAGAATTGGCAAATATGTTATGAGCCTAGCAAAATAAAAATAGGGGGAAGCTGGATGGGTTGAATAATAAAAAGTGAGAAAATGATGAAAAACAAATTTTTTTTTCAAATCATTGCGACAGACGGCAAATTGTCATCTTCTTCTTCCTTCACATTTTCGCTTCGAATAAAAATGTGAAAGCGCCTATCATCATCACACATGGTGCGTCAGAAGCTCATCGCGCCAGGGGGTCGCCATTTGAGAAGAGAGAGGGGAGGTGAGCTCCCGGTTTTGGTGGCATTGAGCCAAATTTGTGTTGAGAGAGAGAGAGAGAGAGAGAGAGAGAGAGAGAGAGAGAGAGAGGCGAGAGAGGGAAAAATGGAGAGTTTTTGATTTTTTTAATCAATCATATTTTTTTTATTTATCAATAAAATAAAAGTGTCTTGCATGTGGAAAATGAATTTACGGTCACTAAATAATGGAGCGTATTAAATGTCAGATGAATTTAGAGAGAGAGAGAGAGAGAGAGAAAGAGAGAGAGAGAGAGAGAAAGAGAAGGAGAGAAAAAGTTGGACCACAAACGATTTTTTGATGATTTTTTATGTTGTCACAATGTCAATGTTATAAATCAGGTAGTCAGTCAGTGGTGGTCAAGTTGTATTAAAGACGAAGAGGAAGAAGGATCCTTCTTTCTTCATTTATCTGACTTGACTTGAGTCAAGGTTAAAGTTGTGTTCATTTTAGCATGGCAACAAGACAAATCTACCATCCCATTACTTGTCCGTCCAATGAAGAGAACACATTTCATTTTATTGAGCAACAATAAATACAAAAAATTCGAATAAAAAAAGTAGAAGGAAGGGGGGAGGGGGGAGCTGATAATGATCAGTCAATAAATGAGGTTTGTTGTGTGGTGAACAAGGCAGTTGTTCCATCATTGAACCAACCACAAGCGGGATTCGAACTTTGTGTGCTTCCTTCCGCTGCTTGCATAGTTACCAAATGTTTAGCCGCTGCGCCAGAGGATTTTGAATGAAAATATTTTTGTTTTTTTTTTAAAATTAAATTAAATTTTGAATTAATTTGAGATAAAATCTGTCAATCAAGAAACAATTTTTTTTTTTTTTGAAAAATTTCAAACCTTGAATTGTTTCATCAAATGAAAACCTTAATAATTAATTAGGCAGGTGATGAGACTTTGAAAAAAGAAAAAGGTGTCCTGCTGCACCCGAGACGAAAAATGTCGCCTTTTGATGCCGACGCCGATGCTGGAAATCTGAAACAGATCCACGTGTGATGATGGTGGTAATCGACACCCTCAACTAGGTTTTAATTGAGTGTCGAAAAAAATCGGGTTTCGGTTTCAGCCGAGACGAAAACGGCGCGGAAAACATTTTGCTCTTGGTAAAACAGCGAAAAGATGCCGATTTAAGAAAATGCCGACGACCATCAGATGACACACAAGGTGTGACACGCATCGCACCAATGTCGGAATTTTGATTATTTTTTTTTGGTGCGCATTTTTTTTCTTTTTCCTCAGCGGCTGGTACGTCGGGGATTTTTTGGTTTGATTTTTAATTTGAAAAAAAAAACGTTTTAAAATATTTTTTTTTTGCGCTTTTCCATGACAAATTCGTTCCAAGTATTCTCGTTTTTTTATCATTTGGCGCCGAAAAAATATTTTTAAAAAATTGGTGGAATTTTCGTGAAAAAAAATCGAGAATCGGAAACTTTTGCCAAGAAGAATTGGCTGTTTTGAAATTTCGCTGAAATTTTAATGCTGAAACCTCAAGTATCCAATCATTTTCAGAAGTGTCTTCTCAAATATTTTTGAAAAATCCAGAATTTGCCTTTATTTTCTCGTTTTCAGTTTGGTTTGAGAGAGAGAGAGAGAGAGAGAGAGGGAAAATGAATTTCTTCCAACTGATTACAATCAATGACGACCTCGATCGTGTCACTCAACCTCGCAGGTTTTCGGTTCGACTTTCCTTCTCATCATTTGAGTCGGGCGGGCCGGTTTGATCGGCGAAAAAAAAAAACCAATACATCTTAAAAAGTCTAACCATATCCCTCTCCCGACTAATTGTTATTAGCTTGATTAATGACTAGTGAAAATCATCTCCTCCTCCCTTCTTGTCCTCCTCCTCCTCCTCCTTCTCTTCCTCTGTTTTTAACTCCTTTTTTGTTTATTTTTCCCCCCTTCTTTTTTTTATTTTGGGATTTGATATTGGAAAAAATTGTTTTTAAAGAAAAAGTTCATTAAAACGCTTTGATATTCTCACCACAATATTGGGGGAGCTTTTCTGTCAAATTGGTGATTTTTGGAAATGAAAACAATTGTTGAGTAAAATTGAGCGGGAAATGGAATTTAAAAATTAAAAAGGGAAACAATTATTTTTATGTAGGTCTCGCCACGAAATTCTAATTTCTACAAGAATTGTTTTTTCCAATCAAATCAATCGAGAAAAAAATGATCTACAAAACTTCAAATCAATCGAGACCAAAAATAAATTAAAGGTTTTCAACTGTGTTGAAATCTCACCACGATCTTATAATTGTTTAGGCACAACACAAAGTAAAAATTTAAAAAAAGAGAAAAAAAGCAGTTTTTATTCGAGTTCTCTACGTCTCTTCTGATTCGAAAAGTTGCAGATGTGAAACTTTTCAGATGTGGGTGACAACATAATGATGATTCATAACAAAACGAATTATTGAACGTGTCGTCGTCGTCGTCGTCGTCGTCGTCGTTGAATTCTGTGATTTTTTGATATCAAAATTCCGGATCTGCCTAGAAGCAAACCACAGAAAAAAAAGAAGGTTCCCAGCCTACCACAATTATTTTTCTGTGTATTGTTTTCATGTGTTGTTATTGTCGAATTATTTGATTAACACCTTGTTTAGCACAGGTTATTTTTTGGATCAAACCGATAAGAAAAAAAAATGAAAAAATGAAAAAAGGTAGAAGGAATTGATGGGGTTTTTCTCCTCTTTTTTTCCGAGGGATTCATTTTCTGGTAGAGTTTCACATTTTTTCAGAGGCGGAGTTCTGAAAAATACAATTATTTTTAATTTGAAAATCTAAAAAATCTAACGAAAACTGAGGTTTTTAGTTGAATTTCAGATTTTCTGGAAATCTGGATTATCTAAAAAATCAATAAAATTTGTTTTTGCGCCGAAATTCTGATGAGAAAAGAAATGGGAAATTTAAATTATTTTTTGAAATGCATTCTGAGAATTCTTGAAATTTTGAGATCAGGAAAGAATCAAAGCTTCGTGACGAGACCAAAAAAAACCATTCGTTAAAGGCACATGCTTTTTCATTTTTTTTTTGTCGAGGATGAATTTATTGGGATATTGGAAATAGATTTGATAGTTAAATACTTGTTTCCAATTTGTAATTATTTTTTTATCTAATAAAAATCAGAATCATCATCATCCGCCAAAATGATTGACATGGGCGGTTCGATTCGTTTGATCCATTAAAAAATACGAATTCCCTATACCGATTCCTATCTTTTCTCCCTTTCCTGTGAGGCAAATTTTGTTAGTGGTCCTGCAACGATTCGTTGGTTTTTATTGTTTCCTATTTTCACAAACATCATTTCATTGCTTTTTTGCTCAACCGTGTTTGTGTGTGTCTGGCCTGAGCTCACAGAAGAATGACAGAAAGCTCATACCATTTTTGGTATTACTGGGTAAATATTGACGACTGACATTTACCCTCACCTTCCCTCTCCCTCCCTCTCTCTCTCTCTCTCTCCTTGTACCTTTTCCTTTCCTTTGTTACTGGTAAATGACCGCAAAAAGTGAGCAAGTATTAAACCTGTTGAGCATATTTGTATCTTTCATTTTGTTACTTTTCCTATGTTTTTTAAATTTAATTTAATAATAAAACTAAATTAAAATAAAAACGCATTTTAGACCTGTAAATGTATTACCGTAACGTTGTTCAGCTCAAAGGAACATAATAAGTTTGTACAAAATGTTTTAGAACGCGCCTCTGTTGGCAACTCAATTCAAACGTTGCTGATTATTTCTTTTGTTTTCTTTTAATTTTTGAAAAAAAAAAAATAATAATTTTATTGAATTTTTAATAATTCAATTATTTTTTAAATGAAAAACCCTGAAAAACTTTAATTTAACGAGTTTTGGGCTTAAATTTAGGAAATTAATTGTTTTGATGTTAAAAAAATTTTTTCTTTTTCTTCTTCCAAGAAGGAAATAAAAAAAATAGGACAAAATAAACAAAATGTCGCAAAAATAATTTATAGGAAACTTATATCACAATAATTAAACCTTTCGATTGATCATCCAATGATAATCCTATTTGCTATTTCTCCGATTGTTCTGTCTTCTAATATGATTTTAAATTTCGTTAAAATTTGTTTCTTAATGTTAACATCGAAATAAAAACCGACGAAAATGTTGATAATTTTGGGGAATTTTTTGTTCATTCTTTGCCTTGCTACCGCATTGAAACCATAAATAAAATTGGGCAGAAAATTGTGCCTTTTTGTATCATTTTCGAAACACCACCAGCTCTTCCCCATTTGTTTCGCATCATGTTTGAATCGACAAAGAAATATTATTGACATTTTACATTTTACTCCTCCCCGACATTTTTTTTGTTCTCTGGGTGAGGCTGAGGTCGTCGGTCGTCACACACAAAAAAATTTGAAATTTGTTCGTGTTTGTGGCTTGCACTTTTTTGTTTTTTTTTCTTTTCAGAGCCGATGTTTGGCGTTTTTTTTTTTAATTTTTTATATTTGGTTAGTAAGAAAAATGCGCGAAGAGGGGAAAAGAAATTGTTTAAACGGTATTTAGTTTCAAGTTTTCCTTTCGTTTTTTTTTTTGACAGAAGTTTTAATTCCCGAAATTATCTGATAATTGAATTTTGTGCGTAAAACAGTTAGTTATCGTTTTTGATAATTTGAAAAATAAAAACAAAAAAAGTTTCTTATCAACAAAACAATTTTATTCAAATATTACGAAAAAACGCGTTTTCCCCAACGTTTTTTTCCCACCATTTTTTCTATAGAAATTTCGTTTTCCGTCTTTTCCTCCTGACCAGATGGCTGATGTAATTATTAGGAAGAATTTCAAAAAATCTGCGCACGTTTTTGTCTCATTTGTCACCATTTTTCGCGCAGTTTCTTTTTTTAAAAAGAGATTTAATATTTTTTTTTCGTCATCATTTTTAAAAAATGTTCGCCTACTAACCAAATAAAATTATCGTTGTCATAGTTTCAGTTTCAATTTTCCAAAAGCTCAGCATTTATGTTTTGAGAAATGGTGTTTGAAAGATTTTGCATCTTATTTTTGTTTACATAGAGGCTTTTATTTTTATTAATCGTTATTGAATTGATGTTCTCACGCATTTTTTTCTTTTTTTTAATATAAAACAAAAAAAATTGTAAAAAAGTGTAAAAAATTCAATTTGTTTCCTATTAGTTGAATGTTTTGTGAAATTCCAAGCAAAAGATAAGGTTCGGAAACTCTCTCTCTCTCTCTCTCTCTCTCTCCCTCTCTCCCTCTTTTCACTTCTAAACACGGTTAAAGTATTCTCAGGTACGATGACATCAGAAAAAGTGCCATTAAAAGATGAAGAGCCACCAGTAAATGTGGATGAGGTAAAATTTGAAGAAATCTCGCTTTTTTTCCAATGAGCTTCTGAAATGTTGATTTTAAGGAAGAAGGAGATGGAAAAGGGCTTGCTAAATCATTGACATTATTCAATGGAGTTTCGATTATTGTTGGATGCATTATTGGATCCGGAATCTTCGTGTCACCAACTGGAGTTCAAGAACGTGAGTAAATTTTTCTTTTTAAATTGAGAAAACTCAACGTTTTACATAAACACATCATTACAGAAGCCGGATCAGTTGGTCTTTCACTTATTGTCTGGACGACGTCTGGAATTTTTACGGCCATTGGTGCTTATTGTTATGCTGAGCTTGGAACATTGATCAAGAAATCCGGTGGAGACTATGCGTACATAATGGAAGCGTTCGGACCATTCATTGCCTTCATTCGTCTTTGGATCGAAGCGATTGTCGTGCGACCGTGTACAGTAACAATTGTCGCATTGACATTCGCTATTTATGGGTTACGTCCGTTTTTCCCGGAATGTGATCCACCAGATGGTGTTGCACAGCTGTTAGCAATTCTCCTCATTGGTAAGAAAAAATCTAAAAAAATAGTTTCAGCTGAATCGATAAAACTTGTTTAATCAATTCTCTTCCAGTTCTCATGACGGCGATCAACTGTGTTTCGGTAAAAGCGGCAACACTTGTGCAAGATTGGTTTACAATTGCCAAAGTTGTGGCGCTGTGTATGATTATTCTAACCGGATTAGGACTGCTGATTTTCGGCGAGCCACAATATAAAGATTCATTTGAGAATTTGTTCGAAAACACATCGAAAGATTTCACAAAAGTTTCATTGGCCTTCTATTCGGGACTGTTTGCATATTCTGGATGGAACTTTTTGAATTTTATTGTCGAAGAATTACAAAATCCAAAAAAAAATTTACCGCTCGCGATCGCAATTTCAATTACGACGTGTACAGTTATTTATGTTTTGACTAATGTGGCGCTTTACACGGCGATTTCGCCGGACGAAATGCTGGAAAGCCCAGCGGTAGCAGTGGTAAAATTTAAAAAAAAAAAAACGATTTTTTGATCGAAGCAGAAAATTTTCAGTTGTTCGCAAACAAGCTTTATGGCCGATTTTCATTTGTGATGCCGATCTGTGTTGCATTGTCGACGATCGGATCAGCGAACGGTGTCATTTTCACTTCGTCGCGTTTATTCTATTCGGGAGCGCGTGAAGGTCAAATGCCGCTGGTGTTGACAATGATCAATAAAAATACGAGAACACCAATACCGGCTGTTATTTTGACGGTTTGCTTTAGAAGGGGGTTTTGAAAAATTTGAAATAAATAACCTCTAGGGAGCATTATCGATTGCCTACCTGGTTATGTCAAAAGATGTTTATCAATTGATCAATTATATTCAGGTTTTTATTAGGGTCCGAATGAAGTAATTCTGAAATTACTCATTTTTCAGATCAGTTACTGGTTAGCCATTGGAACAGCGATAGCAGCATTATTCTATCTTCGAAAGAAGATGCCAGACGCTCCAAGACCAATTAAGGCAAATAAATTAGGATTTGAATTTATTTAAAAAATCTTTTTTAGGTTCCATTGATTTGGCCAACAATTTTCTTAGCTGGATGCGTTGCTCTTGTAATTATTCCAATTGTAGCGGCGCCAAGAGATACAGGTTTGATGTTTGTAGCTATTTGGAGTGTTTTTTAATAATTTTTTTTAGGAATTGGATTACTTATTATGCTCTCAGCAGTTCCGGTTTACGTGATTTTCATTGGTTGGAAAAACAAGCCGAAATTCTTCAACGATTTAGTTGGTAAGATAACCGTTTCCAGAGAAAAAATTAAACAAAAAATTAAATTAAAAAATTGGCAGATTCGTCAACAGTTTTTATTCAAAAATTATTCATGGTTATTGATGATTCAAAACAAGAGTGAAAAATTAAATTTTTCGAGAGTTTAAGTTTTTAATTGACTGGTAGGCCCGGCTCGTTTTTTCCTTCATATCTCTCATTTAATTTTATTTGAATTTTTCAAACCACTGTCACAATTTTCATTTTTCTCCCATTCGCGCCTCTTATTATTTTTTTAATTACAAAATTCACAACAGTATTTCTTTAGAGAAAAAAAAATCACCCCAAACATTTATTTCCAATGCTTTAAAAGTAAACAATTTATATAATTAATAAAAAGGTTCGAATTGATTTTTTGAATTTAGCATAAGCCACATGATCGACCGCACAACAATTTTCTGTGAAGAATCGAATACCATTCTTCTTGACAAAATCCCTTGTTTTTCCAGACTTCACAACTACAATAATAGAAATGAACAAAATGTCAGACTTTTTCATTAAATCGACTAGAAATTTGTTATTAAACCTGTGAAGATAGGCATCAGCACAGCAATTTTGACAAATGTTACAAGCGGGAACACTTGATGGTGAACGAGTTGCTGAACCATAACCATTATTTGATTGAATTGATGAGAGACATTCTAAACGAGCATGAACATCGCAACGATCACAATTACTCGAACTGTTTGTGGGGTTTTTAGGGTTCGACGGAGGACCTGCAACAGCAAAGTTGAACTTTTTAAGAGAATTTGAATTAATAGAATGCGCTAAGCCACAGTCCTTGAAATTCAGATGAATGGATTTCGCTCGCAAGTAGGCCGCACCATTTTTTAAGAATCTCAAAACTCACAGCAAAATTTGCCGTCTTCACATGTTAACGTTTTGTCTTCACACGTTTTACGGAACAACGATGATTTACAGGCTGTAAATCGATTTTCAGATTATTTTCATCAGAAAAAAAACGAGGGTAAAACGAACGAGTTGTCGAAATCGAGCCACTTTTACATGTGTGTGGAGCCGTCGTCGCTGCTTGACAATTGGCAGCGTTGATGAAAAATGATAAAGTGACAAAGGTGAGAATCGGAGAAGAGTTGATCATTTCCGCTTTCCAGTTTTCAACTCAAAAAAGCCAATGAAATAATTTTCAGCATCAACACATCGGTGAAGAATTTATTTAAAGAAGACATCAAAAGTTTGATCAGCTGTTTGTGGCCAACGTTGGCGTTGTGTTGAAAAAGAAGGAAAAGGTTATAAAAACAAAAAGCGGAAGAGAAATTTCCGTCGGAAAAAAATACTGAAAAAGGTAAGAGGAAGAAATGTACTTTTTGTCAATAATTCAGTAGGAAAGGGAGGGGGGAAACAACAGAAAAATCACGTGCGAATATTTATTTTTAGTTCAAATTATGAACAAATTCAGATCGGAAATGGCGAAAATATTGACATGTGAAATTGCGGGAAGAGCTGATGTCGAAAAAGTCTAAATTCAAATGATTGCCCACTTTTTCTTCTTCTTTTTACAAAAAAACCTGATAAGTCAATCGGCATTTTTTGATAGATCCCGTTGCTCCAGCCAACGTCTTTAAAATTGACATCATTTTTTCCTGATTCTCATCGAGAACAAAAAAATTGACGGATCGACGATAAATGGCGAAATCGTCGACGTCGAAATCGTAGTCGTCGTCGGGATTCTGCAAATTGAGAAGGTTTGTCTCTCTCTCTTCGTTTATCTTCATCTCACATAAAATTTAAGCAACGATTTTCGAAGAAGCACAGCGGCGATGTCGTCATTGTTGGCGTAAAGTGGAGCGATAAGCAAGTCGGGAATTCCGTCGGTTCCGTACTCGTCGTCGTCATTGAGATTCTCGCGAAGCACACAGATTCCTACACAATTTTTCGAGGTCTGAAATTGAAATGGTTGGTTTATCGTTTCTTTTTTCTCTCGCCAACCTCGTCAAAAGCTGCACAAATTTCAGTCGTCGCGACGTTAAGAAACGCCTGCCAATTTCGGTGCTCACTCATTACAGCGACACCAAACTCGTCGATCTTTTGCCAGTTTTCTGCGTCACATTCGCGACCAAATTTAAGACAAACTCCATGTGGTGCAATTTCTGAAAGATCCGCAAAACCTGACGGCTTGTCGACTACGATTTGTGTGATTCGGCGAAATGCAGCAGCGTTGAGGCCAACACGTTTTGCGATGGCGCTATCATGAAGAAATGACACCAAGTTGATGGCGACCTGCGAATCGGGTAGCTGAGCGAACGCCTCTGTCAATAGTTTGGCGCCAATTCCAACGTGTCGAAAATCTTCGACAACAAAATGAGCACCGATGACGGTGAAGCACGTCGAACTGTTCGTGGTCATCAACAATCCGCCGAGCACTTCACCGCGAATGTTTTTTGCAACCAAAAATCGAACGTCGGCCGAACTCACAGCGACGTTCTGTGCCAATCGTAACGTGTCGGTGTCGAGAAGAAAACCATTTCGATAGGACATTTCACCAACAATTTGACGCCATTCTTCAACTTCTCCGCCATCCATTGCTGTCGAAGCCCAACCAATGCGATACCAGTATCCGTTTGAAGTGTAGGCGCCGTGCCACGGATCACCAACTGATCTCGGAAACATGGGGTCATTCTTGGCGGCACGCATCGGATACGGAAAACCGCGTTGAGGATTCATTCGATCAATTATTTTGTCCAGTGACTCAAGCTCTTCTTCGGTTGGCCACATTTTTTTCAAGTTTGGCTTCAACCACTGCAAAATTTTACTTACAAGTGAGTTTTTTAGCGCATTTTTTTGATAGATAATCAGATTTTAAACTGCTTTTGTAATAGGGTTCCGAACATTGTTTTTGATAACTAAGCATCCACCTCTTAAACTACTTCGTATCGCAGGTTTCATGGTTAAATCAAATTTTACAAAAATGTTTAAAAAAAATTTAAATTTGGAAATTTTCGCCCCTCCCAGGAAAACGAGCCGCATGCATTTTTTTGAATGGTTCTCTTTTAAAAAAAGCTCCTTTAGACTATAAAAAAAACTATAACATAGTGAATCTCAACTTCTGAATCGCGCCGCACTGGTAGGCTTTTTAGTGAAAAAAATACGAAAAAAAGTTGGCACATTGTGTGTACATTTGAAATTGTAATGATCTGACAAAATTGCACATTTCTCATAACAAAATTAGTCTCAATTTATTTTCGATTTTATAAAAGAAGAAAACAAAATACAAAGGAGAAACGAGAGATAGGGAGAGAAAAGACAGAACGAGAGAGAGAGAGAGACGCAGAGAAAAAGAGAAAATAATAAAAATATTAGAAAAACCGCACATATAAATTCCCCCAGCCAACCAAACAAAAAATTAATTTAAAAAAATTAAGAAATTAGAAAAAGATTTTTTAAGAAAAATTTGATTCTTCGTATAATTTTGCTGCTCACTTTCGTCCAAATCGGATCAAGGGCTGGGAAAACGACGCGTCGCCGCTCGATCGACCAAATCGAATAAGTGGAGCACCGGCTGCTCGTCCGAATCTGAGTCAAGAAAAACGTAAGTCTTTTGCTGATAAGAAAATTGACAGCTTACCTGATCAATGGTGCTCCGCTGGCGTCTCGTTTACCGAATCGAATGAATGGCGATGCTTCGGGCGCTCGACCGAAGCGGATCAGTGGAGCACCGTCAGCTGCGCGTTTACCGAATCGAATGAATGGTGACGCTTCGGGAGCGCGTCCGAAACGAATCAGTGGAGCACCATCAGCCGCTCTTTTTCCGAATCTGATTAATGGTTGATCGAGTCCCTAAATACATTTTTCCCATTTTTTTTTCTAAATTTCACTTACGCTTCGTTTTGAGGCATCGAAAGTTGTTGAAACTGGTTTTTCGTCTGAAATTCAGAAAATTGTTTTCGTCTAAAAATGTCTTTGAAATCTGAAAAGTCGCTTACATTGTTCATCGATCCATCGCATTTCGCCAGAATCGAAGGCATTCGCCGCGACGACGATGGCAGCTGCGACTATTGAAACAAATGTAAATGACGTCATCTTCAAACTCAGATGATGGGGAAGACGTCGGTGAAAAGAAGGGGGGACCGAGTTTGATGAGCTTTTGCCTGTGAGAAATGTGAATTGAGACAAGCTACAACATTAAGAAAAAAATGGAACGAGGCACCAAAACTAATCCGGAAAAGTCGAGAAGATGAGAGGAGTGTCTAACAATTTTTTGGCGCATTCTCGCCATCCCCAATTTTTCAATATAAAAAGAATAAAAAGTCAATGCGACGAAGCGTCAGTAATTAATGAAACAAAAAAAAGCTGGGAAATTGAACGGTTCGGGATGGTTTCGAGACACAGACCCAAAACTTTAATTCTGGTTATTTTGGAATCGAGGAAATGAGAGACTATGAAAGATGAAAAAATTGTTGACAATGTGACGCATTTACTCACAATTTTTCAAATTTCAAAAAAAGAAGAAATAAGAAGTAATTTTGAGAAAAAAAACGAAAGTGAAAATTTTGCATTTTCAAGACGTCACAAAATTCAATGAATTAGATACGCTTTGCTGGAATCATTTGACGTTTGTCTGAAAGTCTCCCAGTAACAAATACAGTTTGCCAGGCGGCTGCAATCTCGCTCCGTTGACATTATTAAATAAATTAAAACGGTGGAAAAAGAAGAAAAAAAAGAAGCAAAAGCTTGAAACAATAAAAGAACAAGCTGAAAACTTGGAAAGAAACCCATAAAATTTCAGTCTGACGGCGGCCGATGAAAACAAATCCATGGTTACATCGTGTTTTCAACGAAAAAAAGAAAAGAGATGAACCAGCTGAGATGAGACACCAGCACAGAATTGAATGAGCTCCGATTTCTTGTATTTATCTCAATTTGAACTCTCCTCCTTTTTTAGGCCGCAATACGTCATCATCATCATCCTCATCATTTTTTGTTTTGCTTTCATGCCCACCTCGCTCCGCCCACTTTCCTTCCCTCCCATTCAGTCTCTCTCTCTCTCTCCTCCCTCGTCATTCTGTTCTAAACATATCCATTAATTACGGTAATCCAAATTGATGTGTACGAACAAAATTGAATTTTGCTTGCCACACAAAACGATTGCCGCTCCTATCAATTTCGTTGATTGTTTGCCCAAATGTTAGGTCGAAAAATTAGGCAAAAAGAAATTTTAAGCAAATTGAAAAATAAAAAAAATTATTTTCCTCTGAACTCAATTGGGCCACTTCAGAATTGAAGTCATTTTCATCTCGAATTTCTCACTAATAAAAATAGAAAAAAAATTACACAAAATGGGCGTCGCTTATTATTTTCTACACAAAAAATTAGAATTACTGTAACTGTAAGTGTCGTGACGAGACCTTTTAGACGTGTTGTTTTATTCTGTTATTGTTTTTTAATAAAAATAAATCGAAAAATTCGCTTCGTTGAACATTTTGTCCCATCTTCTTTTTTTAAATTTTTTCGCTCTTAATACAATTTAAGAAAATTATTTAATTTAATTGAAAAAAAAGAAAGATTTAATCCTTTAACAAAAAAATTGAACATCAATTGTAACTAAACAATTTTTAAAAAAGGCACTACCGTAATCTCATAACTACAGTTTAGGATTACGGTATTTCAAATATGCGAAAAAATTAAGAGAAATACTTGTCCGAAAACTTTGGCAAGGAGGCAATTAAAAAAAACTACCAGCATTTTTTTTTTGTAATTTCAGTCAAGTACATTTTCAAAGTGCATTAATCACTATTTACAAAATAAGGGAGGGATTAATTCTTAGCAATACATTAAAAAAAAGCCAATAACAAATTTTTTTTATTGATTTTTAACCAATTTTTTGTTTCCAGTCGCCATGTTGAACACCTAAATTTTATTATTTATTAAATAAATAAATGATCAACAAACTTTTGCAATTCCACAGTACACATGGCTGGTTTCATAAGGACCAGTTCCATAAAAACTAAATTGCTCTTCGCTCGCATATTTTCGTTTCATTCTTTTTCTGAAGACAAAATCCCCAAATATTTTCTTGCTCAACTTTATTAGTTTACCTTAAAGTCATTGTTGGATTCCAAATGAAATCTAACATCATCATAACCCAACTATCATGTGTTTGCCAATTTTCATAATATTCTGGGGCGATTTCTCGAACCTTGAAAAATATGAAGAATGATGATGTCATCTACATTTTTAGTTTTCTTTTCTTTCTTGAAACATCAAAAAATTGTGCGTTTCGAGTATTTCGATTGACTATCAAATTTCAAAAATCCTATTTCCGTTTCTATTTTACAATCATTTTTCATTTTTTTTTCTCAATTAAATATCAATTACTAATTGTATGCAATAAAAATTTGCATTTTTTTCCGGAATCAAAAAAAAAAAGATCAAAAATTTGTTTTATTTGAAATTTAAAAAAACCTTTGGTAAATTTGAGCCAGTAATGTAAGGGAAATCGTGATGTTCTACATGATATCCAACGTTGAAAACAACCATATTTATTGGTCCATAATAACTGTAATTTATGAATTTTTTTTGGATTTTTGATGGCCCTGTTGCAAACATGCTCTAGCGAGAATTTTAAATACAGTTTTCTTTTTTTTTAGATATTTGAAAAGTGTTATTAGTAGAGCGTTTTTTCTTCACTTTTCATATTTTCTCGATTAGTATCTACTTTTTAGCTTTACCTATAAGTTTCCTGCCCTTTTTTGAAAATATAATGCTCTGAAACAAAGTGTCCAGCGCATGGATGAAGTCCCATTCCAAGCACAAGTCCTCCAAATAGATAGAAAAATGATTTAGCACCAAATTGAGTGTAGATAAATATGCTGAACGCTAATTCGATTACTACATTAACTAATTCCAGATCTGTCATTGACTGAAAATTTTAGATTTTTCATGAGGAAAAACTTTCAAAAATGTTCACCTTTGGATAAACCATGAACGGCCGAATTCCATAGAAAATTGGCTGCAGCGACATCCAAATCATTTTGCCCAGCCACGTTCGAAAAACGTTCGCTTCGAACTCAGTTGGCACATCAGTGTCGATGACGTCTTCACCCAAATTTCGATGATGTTCCAAATGATATTTTTTGAACGATATTGACATCGGAATGCACATTGGTAGATTGGCGATGAAGCCAAAAAGTCGATTCTAGAATCAATTTTTAGTGATCTTCATGACTTCATTGTTTTCATACTGCTAATGGTCGACCCGTTCCAAATGCTTGATTATGGCTTATTTCATGAACTGCCAATGTTAATGAATGATTTATTGTTCCAGAAACAAAATACGCTTGTAGAAATACTAAAAGCCAATCGGAATCTGTAATTTTTTTATAAAAAAGGGTTCAATTTATTGATTTTTAGAAAATTAAAGCTTCCTCCAGTACCTTTTAATAAATATGCATAAATAATTTGAATCATCACCATAAATACGACAACAGGTCTAAAAGCTAAGTCTTGTCCGAACAATTCCTTTATCTGCGGATATTTGGCCAATATTTCTTTTCTTCTGCAAACAATTAAAAATCAATAAACACCATCTACAATCTCTTAAATCATTCGAGTCTAACCTTGATGCATGCGGCTCCTCTGTGTATGCCCACGCAAAATCCTCTTCTTTTCCTATTTTCTGGCCCATTTTTTACCCTAAAAATTGTAAAGAAACAATTAAAACTTAATTTCTTATTTCTTGAAAAGGGCATAAGAGTGACACAAGTCGACGAACTATTAATCAACTATTGAGCATTATCAGAGCAATTTTAATCAGCGATCAAATAATTGAAAGAAAGTGATAAAAGGTTTCAAACCTATGAAAAATCACGAAAATCTTTGTTTTGAATATTTATCGAAAAATCAACAAAAAAAAACAATTAAAAATTAAAACTTTTCTAAGCCTAAAATCTTTTAAATTTTGCAAAAAAAACTTTAAAAAAACAATAAATAATAACTTTTTCAAGCCGTTGCTGCGATCAATTCTTCATCATTTTCCACCTTTTTCTCTTCCTTTTTCTTCTTTTTATTTTTTCTTTTTTCAATCTGCAAATATTTGTATTTAGGTCAACTTTCCGAAAGATAAACGATAAGATTTCTTCGAAAACCCTTTTAATAATAAAATTATAATTTTTAATTACAGAAAAATTTTTAAAAAAAAACCTTTTCAATTTCCTCTTCAGTCGGTACAGGTAACCATTGTTTCACATCGATCGCATAGTGTTCCTCACCAGGGATCGTCATTAATAGCGCTCTGAAGCCTTCCATTTTCCTAGGTATTTTAAAAAAAATTTTTACCGGTTTATAAATGATCCAAGAGCTGGATTTCGATGAGCGCACACTGCTCGGATCACAGTCGCAATGTTTTCCTCTATTTCATTTGATGGCATCGAAAGCTTTAATAAATAATCGTTGGTAAATACTTAAGATTTTTTTGTTACCCTTCCCACAACACAATCGCACAATCCCCAAATCGGATAAACCGGATCACTTTTAATGTTCAATTTTACTCCACTTTTGAATTTCTCAATTAATTCTGGCAAATTGTCCCCAAGTCCTCCTAATAAAACATTTTTTGAGGGATTTACAAAAAAGGATTTTACCATTTGCTTTTGTTGGAAATCTTGTTTTAAGAATTCCTCGTAATGGTAGAATATAAGAAGACATATCAGTGTGTGAAACACAAAAGTCATAATCATCAGTTCGAAATTGTCCTTTAATGATTTTTTTAATCATTTCTTGTCCTAGAGCCATTTCGGCTCCAGATTCTGTTGCTAATTCTTGAAGCTTCACATCATTGACAAAAGCTAAGATTGTTCGTTTTTCATTATGTTTGAATGGATATGGAACTGGCACAATTTCATCGCTGCTTGTCACCATTTTTGTCTGAAATTAATTTATTTGTTTAAAATATTTATCGTTACAGATTACTTGTCTTTCAGTTGTCATGTTTAATTCCATTCTCAACCTGACTGGCGCATTCGGATTATTATAGATACTTGGGCTTTGTAGTTCCCGGTGCATTTCTAATGCTTCTGACACTGAATAGAATTGAGTTTTAAAATGATTTCTGTAAATTGTTGAAATTAGTTTTATCGATTTTTTCACTAACTTGATGAAAACATTTAGTGATGGTTTTTCTGGCAAAGCCGATTCTTCATCAGGCATAAAACGACCAGGAAATTGCTGAGATGGCGAAAGTCTTAAATTAAAAATTTTTTAAATCGATTTTCAAAACTTTTCTTTACAAGTTTTTCATTCGTCGAATATTGATTCGCTCCATGAAAGTATATTGTTTCCTAGCTGCTTCTTTTTCTTCTCGCTTAATTCTTCTCTCCAATTTTTGTTGTCGAGTGATGGTTTGTTTCAACGCACGTTTTCGTCCTAAAAATCTTGAGTTTTCAGCCAAAAATGTGAGTTACACACCTCGAACTTGACATATTTCAACTGATGTTGGACGTAAAACGGCTGAATTTCCAGCCGACGTGATATGTTGACGTAAAAGCGTCAACATTCTAAATATCTTCAATTTTATTTATGAATTTCAATACTTTGAGATATAAACCGTTAAAGACGGATAAAATTTATTTGAAAAATCGGAAAAGCTTTAATATTTATTATTTTAATAAATTGACTAAAAGGAATGTCAAATAGATAAAGTTAAGAAATAAAACAAATTAATAAACGTGAACCATCCCGTAGAAAAAAACCCAGAAAAGAACAAATGTCAGTAGTCCGTTTCCATGAGACCACGTTAAATAATTTCGTTCCGGAAAATAGCTCAACCAGTTGCCATGTGCTTTGAAATTCCAGAACACTGCTTGAATGGCGACAGAGGCGAAATAAAGAAAGAAACCGTTGAAGCCAGTGAGGCCGAGGATTCCAGCGGCGATTCCAGCCGCACAAGATTGACAAGTTCGACCGAATTCAAGAGCTTCGAAATTGCTTGTTATTGCAACAGTACTGGAAAATGTATATTTTTTAATAATAATGAAAACCTCATATTTGATACTGACTTGTAACAATCATCTGCTTTTTTCGTTTCTGTTTTGGATGTTTTACTCACTGCATCCGCCATTTTTTTGCAAATTATCCTTAAATTAAAAAAAATTATTTTTAATAAACCAGGAAATTTTTAAATTTGATTTTTCTACTCTGCAATAAAGTTTAATAAATAAAAATCGTTAGCAAGAAAAAATTGAATAAATTAATGGAATCCGCGATCTGCAGTTTTTCGTGGTAGTGTACAACACTTTATGTACGATAGCGCACACTTGCACGACCTCGATTGTTTTGCTGTGCGAAAAAAAAATTAAGAAAAAGTTCCATTTTTCTTTTAAACATTGAGTATTTTCAGAATGTTGAAAAATATTTTCAATCGAGATTTAAAAGCAATTAATAATTGTCGAAATATATCTACAACATGCTGTGAAATGAAAAATAGAGCTGGAAAACATAAGGTAAATAGTATAATTCAATTTATTTCTCCAATAAAAAGTTCAGGCCACAGTAAATCGAACTCAGCTGTTAACATACGAAATGGCACAAAAACCACATCATATCGGTGTTCGAAAATCGTGGCTTACGTGGCATTCTCAAAATCTTGAAGGTGACAATTTTTGGAACATTTTTCAATCTGTTTTTTTTTAAATCAAAATTGCTGGAAATAACTTACGTCTTCTTCATTTTCTCCAGAATTTCGACAATCTCAACCAATTGTCGTTGCACAAGACGAAGTGGTGCGCCGCTTCATCCGTGGATTTTTTCCACAAAATGTGGTTGTTAGTGGCAACGAAGTAGGCTCACTCTTTTCGACACCAACTGCCGCTACAAAGCGCTGAAATTGTTTACAGATTGTGATAAAGCGTCGAGGAAATGTGCTCATTGTTGCCGGATTCTTGCAATATTCAAGAAGATTAGATATTCGCCGAATTTATTGGATGTTTGGATTTGCTGAAGAATTTCTGTCAATTTTGTTAAAGCAACCAGTCAAATTTGAGTTTGCGTTTGTTGAATCAGAAGCCGATGTTGCTTATAATTATATTTAATTTATCTGTTAAAATTGTTTTGTACATTTTTTCCAGGCGACATTTTCTAAAAATTTAGTTCATAGAAGCTTAACACGGCATGTATTTCACTACCACAAACAATTTAAAAATGTGTTTTATACCTCCAAAAAGTTTTGAGCAAAGTTTTTTTTCAAAAAATTCATTTAAATAATACATGCCGAAATTGTTTAGCTCAATTTTCAAGGCAAAATTCATAATTTAATTATCGTTAAAACCTTGAAAATTCTTTAGTTTTCTATTCAATTTCAGTTTATTGATTAGTTAAGATATTTTAGCGGCTCTATGAAGTTTGTTGTTTTTCTTTTCATTTTTTGTTAACATTAAATTTTTTAAAATTGGTCATAATTATTTGAGATAAGAAGCCAAAAAATGTATGGGAAAAAGAAAAAAAGGGGTATTAATATGTATGTGAGCACATCATAGTATAAAATAAAATCAATATTATTTTGAGTGATAACAAATAAAAATCAAACATTTCAATATTTTATTGGAGCATTATTCTATCATTTTTAAAATTAATTCCTTAGTTTTATTATACGTATAGTTAACAATTGATAAGAAATTTAAAAAATTTAAAAAAGCGAAGAAAAATATTTTATTTGATACATCAAAATGTCTGATAATTTATTGGATCAGAACTTGCAAGAATCCAGAAGGGTTGCAGCCAATCAACCGTCGTCGTCATCGTCAGAATTTGAACGGTTTTGTTTGGTGAGTTTGATGTTTTCTTTTTCTTTTTTTTTTGCAAAGTGTGGCACATTTTTTTTTGCAGGTTTGTTCGGATCGAGCGAGTGGATTTAATTTTGGTGTTTTGACGTGTGAATCGTGTAAAGCTTTTTTTAGAAGAAATGCGGCGAGAAAAACGGTAAGAGATTGAAGGTTGCGTTTTCTTTTAGATGGAAGAGAATGGCAAACTCGGCCATGAAGTTTTCAAGAACATTTTTAAATTTTTTTATTACTAATTTTTTTCCGTTTTAGTGCTTTTTTGGAAATTTTTTTAAAGTTTTAAAATTATAAATTATTTCACAGCTTAAAAACGCTCATTGGATATTTTTCATCAAAAATTTTAAGGGCGGAAAAACTATTTTTTTTTAAACTTCAAAATGCGATTCCCCAGCGTTCGAATCTTTTCAAAATCGTTAGAGCATTTTTTTTTAAATTCAAGTAAAAAAGAAAATTTGCAGGAAGTGAAGTGTCCTTTTTCAAATTCATGTCAAATCACAATTGCGACTCGAAAATATTGTCAAGCGTGTCGTCTTCAGAAATGTTTCAATGTTGGTATGAATAGCGATTGTTTGTTGGATCTTAAATCAAAAAATCAGCGGAAATCAACGCATAAACGAAGACCATCAGATTTTTTGATGGAAGATGTAGAAACAGAAGAGGTTGAAGATCCAGATCGAATCAGTGTTTCGAAAAAGTTTTTACAAAAATTATTAAAACAAGCAAAAAAGTAAAAAAAAAGAAAAAGAAAGGGAGCAACTTTTGAAAAAAAAAGTTTTTTTAGAAAAGATTGTTGTACTTGTATCTGCAGCTGTGGATTTTATCCGCCGGGAACGCGATTAATAGCGTCTTCATCGTTCAGTATGCGTAATTCGACGATGTCGACCCCGGCCACATCACCACGTGAAATTGAAAGTTCATCGTCGTCAATTTCGCCGTATCCGTCACCGCAGATCGGAGTGCCGACGGCGGCATCAAAACCGACACAATCTGCAACGTATTCACAACCGATCGGTAAAAATCTGAAATTTTAACGCTAAAAGTGAAGAGAAAAAGGATTCTAATTTTATTTAAGCATATTCACCAACCATCAACCCTTTTCAAAGTCCAATGTATTCATCATGGAATTCACCGGCAACATTTCAGTTTCGGCCCGTTTATGAATCATCAGCCTTGTAAGAAGCCTTCTGTATTCAGAAATTGAAAGACGCATTTTTTTTTCCAGCCACACCGTTGTTTCACCAATGGATTCAGTGATCATCAATCAGAAGGTGATTACAGAAAATAAAAGTTTGCAATTTCTTCTTTTTTCCTCCCTCGAGATTTTCAATCAAAATTTCAGAAATCGCAAAATATTCGACAATTTTAACGCAGGAAGAATACGAAATGTTGGAGGTTGAGAAATTAGGAAAAAAATTGTGTTTTTCATGCCGAAGTTTCAGGAGCTTCACAATTTGAATGAACCGCTGAATCGGCCATTGGAGAAAAACTACAATTCCGATTCGTTACAGGTTAATCGATAATTCAAAAAGTGACCCGTGTCATCATTTTTTTTTCGGATAATTTTCAGGGAATCATTCGAATTGTGGAAGAAGCTCTTCGCCGAATCATCAGCATGGCGTCAAATCTAAAATCGTTCCGTGAACTGGATATTGAAGATAGAAAGCAACTAGTGAAGAGCGGATTTTGTGAGCTTCTAATCGTTCGTGGAATCATGGCCTACAATAAAACTAATAATAGTTGGAATCATAATTTTGCAACGGTTGGTTAAAGAGATTTTACATTGTTTCCCGAAACCAATAAAATTTTTTTCAGGAGCAAATGGAAGTCAAAATTGATATTCTGAAAAAAGAGCCTGGAGCAATGGAGCACTACGAAATGCACAAAAAGTATATTTTGTTTTCTGCTATTCTGAATGAAACTTGTTCAAGTTGGTTTTCAGACTTCTCGAATCATTTTCTGATGAGATTCGAACCAACGAAAATATAATGCTCATATTCAATGCGATCGTCATTTTTCATCCACGTAACATTTGAAAACAAATTGAACAAAAAAGATTTATAAGCTCAACTTTTCAGGCGTTTCCAATTTGAAAGACAGTAAAAAGGTGCACGCAACTCAGGCGAAGTATTTTGCGTTGCTTTTGAAGTAAGTTTTTGAATTTTTTTTGTCGAAACGTTGAATTTCCTTTAAAAAATGTTCTTCCGACAAACTCTAACGTGTACCCCGTGAGATTTTACGTGAGTTTTCCTTGAAAAGAAAACGAAATGAAGTTACGTGATACTTGGGAATGAATTTGTCAAGACATTTAGTTGAATAGCGCAGCGTTAAAAATTAGGGAAAAGCAATAAAAATTAAAAAAAATGTTTTTTATGTTTGCGCACAGTTTTTGTTTTTTTCAAATTTCAGTGAACGTGAACTACGTGAAAATAACCCCCGTCTTTATTTTGTGTATAACAAATTTTCCAGGGTTCTCACATTCGAGTTTTCGGAAGAAAAAGCGAATATTTCATACAAGAATCTGCTCGACCTTGTCGTTGATCTTCACCGCGTCAATCAGACCATGCTTCATATTTTCTATGGTCTCGATCCAACACAATTAGATCCATTAGTGCGAGAGTTGTGTAATTTCACATAATATTTATTATTAACAAATATCGACAATTTCAAATTAAGTTAAAAAAAAGAAGCGAAAATTATTAAATAAAATTTAAAAGAAAACAAAATGATTGAAATACACGTAAATTCAATTGTTTTCGCAAAAGTATCTGTGACTATCACGAAGTTGTCTTCTAATTAATCCTCATCAAAATATTTTTGACACTTTTCCACATAATTGGAGACTTTGGAGCATTTCAAATGTGGATAATAATTTTCGATAAAGTAACAATGCTCGCGGGCAAAATCCTCAACTGAATCGAACAAAAATTGGCGAGCAAAACTGCGAAGGTTCGCACATTGGTTACGTGAAATGAGTGTCTTCTAAAATCAATTTTGAAGCAGTTAAATGAGAAAATGTTGAGCTAAAAACCTTTGATCGTTTCGGTTTTTTGAGGCGATGAGTTGGTGCAGCTCGAGTGGTGGTTAGGATCACTTCTTGATCATCATCAAGGATTTCGGCACTTTTTGTCTTTGCCGATTGAATTCGTTTCACAACTCGTTTATGGATTTCGGCGTCAAGAAGATCCTCAATTTGTTTTTGTGTCATTAGATCCAATTTTGATGACGATTGGCGTTGAGTTTTGCTGCTCGTTGATTCGACCGGATCGTCTTGTTGTTGTTCGACTTGACGATGATTATTTGCTGAGGCGATGATCGCATCTTGTGTCTCGTCAATGTCGGCGAACTCGTTAGCGAACTGTTCAGATGGCTTCGAGACGCTTGGAGCGACTTGCGTTTTTTTGTATTGAACGTCGTACAAGTCGGGAATTGTTCGAATCATAGTTTTCTTGGACTTTTTCAACGATTTTAGATTCAGCTTCTTTTTCTTTTTTAATGGCTCTTCGAGCTTCTGCTCAGATTTTTTTTCGTTTTCGTCCAAATTCTAAAAATGAAAAAAAAAAAGTTTGACGGAATACTTAAAAGTTATTGTGTTAAATGAATTTTTTACGTGAGTTACGTGAAAACCCAAACCTGTTTTAAACCCATTAAAATTGGTTGAAAGTGGCGCCGTTTGATGGTTCGAACTCTCATCTTTCCCTAAAATGGTGAGTGAAGTGCGTGTTAGAGAGAAAAGGTGCAAGAATTAAAGAAAACAAATTTCCAATGGCTCACTTCTTTTTCAAGAATATTTGGTTGAGCAACAATTTCCTCGTTAACGGCAACATCCTCATGAGCTTGAATCTGAATTGGGTCGGACATCTGCAGGGTTTTGGCACCGAATTGTCTCGAATGCATTGTTGGATTCATCTTCTTCTTCTTCTCCATCATATACTCCACTTTCCGATGTGGCAACGTCTTCCTTCTCTTCTTATTGATTCTCTTGACCGGAGCCGATGCTGATGTTGTGGATGGCACTGATGGTTGAGTTGACGTCGGCTCAGTGAAGACGTTGATCATTGGCGGAAAAGTTGGCGCTGCGAATTCGTCGGTTTTCACTTGTTTTATATCGGTTTTCTTTGATGCTGAAACATCCGAAACAACTGGAAGCTGATTGAAAATGCTTTGTGAAATAATTTTCGTAGTGCCGTCGGCCGATTTCAGCAAAACCAATTGTTCATAAACTCTGAAATCATGATGGGCGGTTTCTCGTCGCTTCAACAAGCATTTTCTCACGTCTTCCCATCGCGAACGACTGGCCGATAAACCACTTCGGATTGTTGAGCCGGTAAAGTGTTGAGAGCAACGCCCGGAATAGCCAATGGTGATGGTGGTAGTGGAATCAGTGGTGGAATGGTGGCTTGTTGAGCTTGAGCTTCACGTATAGCATTTCCAGTCGCCGAGATAAGCCTGCGAAATGTTCGTTGTTGAGCAATAAAAGACAAATATTAAGATCACTTGGAAATGGAGAAGACGTCATCGTTGTCCTCCAAAGAAGGAGCTTTTCGTTGAGACATCGTTGGTTGTTCGGCAAGTCGTCGACGCTCTTCGGCTTGCACGTCTTCCAACTTCAGAATATTCAACACGATTCTCATAGTTTTGGAATAATTAAAGAATAAATGTTACCGTCTTAAAACTGTAGGAAGCATCTTTGTCAATCGCTTTCTCATCGTCACGATTCTTCGCTTTCATTATCGATTGGTCAGTATTTTTGACGCCGCCAGCTGCAGTGGGGGTTACTGCCGGCGCATAAACATATCCGGCGTCAAGCGCCAAACGTGACATAATATCAGCAGGAAGTTTGAGAAGCCTAGAAAATAGTTAAAAAGAAAAAAAAGATGAAATATGCCTTACGATTTGTAGACATCGCTTGCCGCCTCGCCAGTTGCTGGCGCTGGTTTCGATGTCGCCGTCGTCACTGAAGTTTCGTTCATTTTGTTTTTCTCCATCATCGTCGGAACATCCTTGATGGCATCCAGCGTGTCCTAAATTCAAAGATCAGAAACGTGGTTTTGCAATCGTTGCGATTTGAAAACCTTGACAAGTTCGCGAACATCAATAAAGTGCTGCTCATCTTTGGCGTCGATGACGGCGACACCGAAAACGGTGAGAAGAAAAAGCATAAGTTGAAGGCGACGCATTCTGAAAAATGAATCCTTCGTCATTCGCAGAAGCGAAACAAGCAGAAGCTTTTTTCTCTTTGTAAACATCGTGAAAATAGAAAAAAAGTGAAAAGGACGAGATGAGAACAACCCATGGATTAATGAAGCATTCAGCCTTGAACAATCAAAAAATGAAAAAGAAGGATATCGCAAAATTAGGCTCCGCCTCCTTCATTCTTTTTTTCTTCTTCTTTTTCTTCAGCTTCTTCTCTCTCTCTCTCTCTCTCTTTGTCTCTCTCTCTCTCTTTGTCTCTGTCATTCATTGGTCAACTTTTACCCAATTGTTTTTTTTTCTCGCGAACCAATTTGATGACCATATTAAGTAGCCCCTTCTCCTCGCCTCCTCCCCCTCACCCTCTTCCTCCCACTGTTTCCTTTCGATTTTTCTTAAGAGAAAAATTGAAGACGAGAGAAAGTGTCATGATGACAGAACTAGAAGAAAAAAAAGGGAAAAGTTGGAGGTCAATTTCGGAAAATTGAATTTACTAAGTAAGAAGAATTAATTGCGAACAAAAAAAATATGATTCCTTCTTTTCTCTCTCTCACACACAAAAATCTCTTTTGCCAATAGATCGGGAAATAAATCGAAATCTTGTTCCTCCTCTTTTCCACTTATTCAATGAAGAGAAAAGAAAAGATTTAAGCTTCTGATATTTATTCCCCCCCCCCCCCTCCCTTCCTTCCTTCCTCCACCTAGTTTCGTCGTTTCTCCTCTTAAAGGAAGATTAGCAAGGAAAAAAAGGGATCTCGTTAAAAAATCTCCGATTTTATTGCATTGTTTTTAATTTAGACAAAAAAATGTGACTACGGACACATTTTTTTTAAATGATTAGTCGAAAAGTTGTGAAAAACATTTCGTCAAAATCTTGATCAAATTTCAACGTTTTTTTTTCGCTCCTTCACTTTTTCAGCTGCCCCACCACCAGCTGAAATTATTTTCAACAAACTTAGACATACCCACACACAGCTGAAATGTGTGCTACCGTACTAATTCTTGCTGGTGAATAGAATAAAAAAATATTGTCGAGATAATCAAAAAGAAAATAAAAGATGTTTCGATCAAGTTCTTTTTTCAAATTGGACACAAAAAAAAAAGAAGGAAAAAGCTGATATGATCCAATTGAAGACAAAAAAGGAAAGAAGAGGAGAGAGAGAAAGAGAGAGAGAGAGAGAGAGAGAGAGAGAAAAAAACGAGAAAAGGCGTCTCGAACGAGAATTGAGAGCGGATGAAAAGCGAAACGATTTGAAACAAAACATACATCGAAATCTTGTTTTTGATTGATAAATATATGCATTTGTAAAATTTTCTCAGCTTCCCCGATCTGCTTCTTCTTTTATTTTTTTTTTTTGGGAAAAATCGATTTGATTTTTATTTTTACGTGGAAAAGCAAGATAAAAAGGAAAGGAGAGAGAAATAGAGAAATAGAAAAGAAGTTCAAAATAATTTTTGAACAATTTTAAAATTCAAATGGAAAAATTAAGGTCATTTTTATATACTTTATATGATATAAATTTATATAAAAAATTAGGTTAATTTATTTTAAATCATCACTCACTACCCACTCGACATTTCAATGTTGAAAGAAATTGTTGTGAAAACATGCTCTATTGACAATTTTTTTTTATTTCAAAAAAAAAAAAGAAAAAAAACCGATCGAAAATGTATCAAAATTATCAAAGAAAACCCGAAAAAAGCAGACTTTTTTTCCAAAATCATTGTTGATCTTTTAGCGAGATGGGCGTTGAATCCGACAATCGATAAATTGTATAGGATTCGGGTTGACAAACCGCCGCCTTCTTCTTGACGGTCCAAGAAGCTGCTGACGCTTTAGCAAACAGAGTGTAGAGAATTGTGGTGATGAGCACAGTGATTGTCAGAAAATAAAAAACGTAGGTCCACTGGGTTCTGGTATTGTCTGGTGCAATGGCCTGAACTCCGAGCGGAATCACAATCTGTGAAATTCCGGCAATCACCATGTTGGCGTTGAGAGCAAAGTGGGCGTGTTGAGCGGCTCGCTGAAATAATTTCAGTCTTAGTTGCTCCGCCCTCTTCTGTTGTTTTTCTTACAATTTGAATAGTTCGGCTGCAAATCACTGGAACAAAGAAATGAAGAGACGCAAAGATGATGAGACACGTCAACGCCCACACACGATTATCGATCTGAATTAATTAAAATGATGAAGTGAAATAATTTTTTTTTTAAAAAAGCGCAACAAAGCCGGTAAGGAAAAGCGCAATTGCGCTGAGCCCTTCAAGAATGAGTAGTGGAATGGTGAGCGTCAACTTTGGATGACAATTGAATTTGCAATCGAGAAGACGCCCGCAACCGATTTTAATAAAAATCGCCGCCACCTGCGGTATTGCAGAAAAATATCCAGTTTCCCGAATTGTGAATTGAAGAACCTTTAAAAAAAGAAGAATTTGTTGACTTTCGAAAAGTACTAAAAATATTTTTGTATATGTGAGCAGCGTGGCGCAGTGGAAGCGTGCTGGGCCCATAACCCAGAGGTCGGTGGATCGAAACCACTCGCTGCTAAGGTTGATTTTTTCTTTTTTGTATATCTTTTTTCGTTATTAGGTTTTTTTTACTGATTCAGAAGTATGAAAAAAATATTGAAACACACAAGCAGCGTGGCGCAGTGGAAGCGTGCTGGGCCCATAACCCAGAGGTCGGTGGATCGAAACCACTCGCTGCTAAGGTTGATTTTTTCTTTTTTGTATATCTTTTTTCGTTATTAGGTTTTTTTTACTGATTCAGAAGTATGAAAAAAATATTGAAACACACAAGCAGCGTGGCGCAGTGGAAGCGTGCTGGGCCCATAACCCAGAGGTCGGTGGATCGAAACCACTCGCTGCTAAGGTTTTTTTTCTTTTTTATTTATTTTCTTTCCCCTTTCAGGTTTTTTTTTACTGATTCAAATGTGTGAAAAAATATTGGAACAAACAAGCAGCGTGGCGCAGTGGAAGCGTGCTGGGCCCATAACCCAGAGGTCGGTGGATCGAAACCACTCGCTGCTAAGGTAATTTTTCTTTTTTGTTATTCTATTTTTGATATATATAACTGAATTTCACGCTTCTAAGCTTTTTTTTTTTAATTTTTTTCAATCGAATAAGGAAAATTATTTGGTTAACCTGTTTGATAAAAGTTGGTGAATATTGTTGATAAACAATCATTGCCAAATAATACCCGACAAACATGATAAAGCTAATCCAAATCGTGACATCGGCGAGTAGTGCTCGATAAGGTACCGGCTCTTTTGCTTTCGATGTTGATTTACCGGACATAATGTATTTTCGTTCAGCTTCTTCCACATACGAATGTTTTTCGACGTTGTCGGAATAGAAAAACGCGAATGTGGATGATGAGATGAATGTCAACGCGGCAAGAATGTAGTAGGCGGATTGCCAACCGAAGAACGTCGACGAGCACATTTCACCGCCCAGAATCATGGTAAACAATGGTCCGAACTGAAAGAACACGGTGAGAAAAAAGGGGCGGAGGAGAAATCAAAAACTTGTGACGTGGCAAGCATGATTGAGAAGAAAAATGAGGCTTCTGAATGCGGAGTCCATCGAAGAACAAGATCATTGGTGAAATGAAGTTGGCTCGACTGGGCGAATCCCTGAATTATTGGTTGATTGAAACAACAACAACAAAAACAAACGTCAACTCAACTGTGGCGAATCGACATATCAATGCTGGCCAAAAACCGATGGCATCAGAAGCTGGATAGAACAAAACGCTGAGCGTTGAGAGAAGACCGTAAGCAAAGATGAGAATTCTGGAAGACGAAAAAGATATTCTGAAGATTTGAAAGAAGAAAAAATTCTGTTTCACACCGAGTGCTGAGAAAATGAAGAAAATAAAATGGCACAACTCCAAAACACATTCCGATGGCTGTTGCGGTGAACATCCATGCAACGTTCAATGAATCCAGAAGATAATAATCTGAGAATTCGCGAAGAAGTCAGGTAAAGAATTTGTCAATCGTTGACACACCTGAATCGACGACAATTTGCACATCGCTTCCACTTTCATTGACACCCTGTTGGCAAACTACAGTAAACCCAAAAATGACACGATTACTGTAGATGAACGTCATCGAAGAGGTCGCCAAAAAAAGGAGAAAAAATCGAAAATTTCGCATTTTTTTTTGTTTGAAAATAGTTGGCGAACTGAATTTTTTCGAGTTTTTCAAAATGTTTGGTAAAATGATAGAAAAATAAAATTTGGGGAGGATAAGTGCAAAAATTTACATAATTCCTTTATTTTTTTCTATTTTTTTATTGTGATGTAATTTGAATTGAAAAAAATCAATGATAAAATGAAAAAAATCACTTTTTGGGGTATCAATTTTTGAAATTTGCTAGTAGAATTTGAATAATTTATTTTTTTTTTGCAGGTTACGGTAATCTCTAAAGTGTGCATGCAGTTGTGTTTTTGCAATTTGCACTTTATACATTGAATTTTACGCGCAAAGCGTAAATATGTATATTTGAAAGGATTTTTTTGTCTCTGATTTTAACAATTGTTTTTTTCAAAATTGGCACCGAAAAAGATCATTAATGAATACTGTCTCAATTAAAGGTTTTTTTCACAGAAATTATAAAATTATTTAATGTTTTCGGCAGACTTTATCGATTTCTTTTTCTGAAAAATTCCGAAATGTGTTCCAATTCATTCCGGCAAATGAAAATATTGTCATAAAATCCATGGAAACGTTCAACATTGCTTTTTCATTCTCCAAGTAAGATTTTGATTTTTTTTATTTGAAAAATGTATTCAAAAATGAAATTTTTGTTTTATCAGAAATTTTGAAAAAAAGTTAATTTTTTTTATCAGAAATTTTCAAAATTTGATAAATAAATTTTTATTAAAATAAATATACATATGTATATATTTTCTCTCTTTTTTATTTCCTTAGTTTTTATTTTTTATTTTAACTTTAACGATTTCTATTCCGATTTTATGTTTTTTTTCTTTTATAGCAAGTGAAACAGCTTTCCTTTAAAAAAAACCGTGTGCAGCTTTCTTCTGTTCAGATGACTAGATCCCAGCATTCTCAATGTCGGATTTTAATTTTTCTTTCTATTGTAGTTTTAATTTCATTTTTAGTCATCTCAAAAGTTTCGAAAAGTCTACTAGAAAATGAATTATTAAAGCCGTAAGTAAATTTTTTAGGAAAAATTCCTCTCACAAATTGTTTTCGAAGCTTTATCAAATTTTTCAGATTTGCTTCATTTCAAACATTTTATTCGATTGATGACGTCATCAACTTTGATCAATGCTCGATTTATTCATCGATGCCTTTATCGATTGGATTTTTGACAAGTGGGAAAAAAGAGCAAAGTTGGGCGAAAATAATTGAGAAAGTTGCTCCGAAATTTGTAAAAAAAAAAAATCAAGCTTGTTTGACTGTAAGCATCAACCTTTTTTTTTTTTAATTTTATTTATTTTTAGTTTTTCATAACCGATGGAATATTTGATCAAAAAAAAATTAGCTCCAACTTAAATTATGTTATTTTCAACATTGGACAAAATATCGAATATTCGAATGTCCGAGGAATAATGATTCAAGAATTTGTTAACAGGTCTTAATTTCACGTTTCAAACTCCGATTTAAACTTATTGAAAATGAGAAAAATTAGATTATTAGATCGATCGATATGCCGATTTCACTAAAGATGATCAATTTAGAAGAAACTAAAGAATTGCCGCAATTGCTGCCGCTGAAACGGCTCACGTGGCTCACGTCAATTTTCAATTCCAATGACGAATCGAGTTCCAATTATTTTAGAATTTTTAAAAAAATGTCGAAAAAAGAAAATTCTCAAAAAATGAAAATTCTGGACTGTGGGAAACTTCAAAACCCGGCAAATTGCTCACAGGAAACAGGTGAAGACAAGTTGAAAACGAAATTTTCAAAGATTTAGGTTTTCGTAACGGAGCCTAATGATTTGAAAAAATTTAATAAAAACCGAACTTTTGACATAGAAAAAAAAAAGATGTTTTTTTCAGAATATCGATTCGAATCCTCTCAATTCTGTTTCATCCCTCCATCAGCCGAATTTTCCAAATTCTTACTTTTATCCTTAAAATCCGGTTGTATCCCCATTATTCTTCAGCCCTCCACCTCATCACTACCATTCCGTGAATTTATTGATTGGCGATACGCCATTTATAGTCTTCCATCGCCACGTCTAACAGAAATCGTAGTGATTCTATCATCGCTTGACACTTTCGATCTGCTGGAAATGAAGCGAAAAGGGCGGGTGTTTTTCGAGACTTTTTTCTCGTCTCAATCCAATATAGTCAGAGCCATTATATCATCACTACGATTTCAGCTTCAGATTCCTTTGTCTGGAAATTCAGAAAACGTTGGAAAACTGTGATGAAGCAGAGATGAAAAACATACGATTTTTTCAGATTTTCAACACTCCTCGTCTTCATCACATCTCGGAATCGTTAGCAGACTCAAGCCAAATCATCAACTCTCCAGACTACCGACACAATTTCAGCGAGTTTCAGCAAGTCAATATTAAACTTATAAATGGAAAGTTTTCAAAGAAAAAGAAATCGCCAAATTTCCAGTATTCGCATCAAATTTGGAATCATCAAAATTCGCCACATCGCACAAAACAGTTTCAGATGAGCGCGTTTGATCCGCCAGCTGGCGCCGAACTTCACAACGACACAATGGCAGGTTTTCGAAAAATGAGACGGAACAATAAATGCAGTCAAAATTTGGATGGAAATCGACAAGAAGAACAATTTACAAGTTGGCAATTTTTCAAGAAATGTTTTCTGGCAAATTTTCAAAAAAATTTCAGTTGTTTTTTTAACTTTTAATAGAGATTTAACACTGAATTCATCAATTGAACAGATGAATAATTTATTGTTTTTAAATAAGGCAATTTGAAAATCTAAAATTCTTTCTACAATTAAATTGTCTTTTTCAGATAATTGTCGTCTGGAATAATATCGAACGGGAACCACCAAAAATGTGGGCAAAAATTCATGTGCCAGTCGAGTGAAGAAGAATAAAAATGTGATCTGAGTGAAAACAATTAAAAATTTAGATTTGTCAAAGTTTCTCAAAACAGTCTTAATAATCGATTTTTTCCATGGAGCTCAATAAAAACCGAAGCCGTCTTCACATTTGACGACGATATTCTTATCGAACAAGAACGAATTATCAAAGGATTCAGGTCAGATATCAATGATAAGTCAAACATTGTCTGACGTTGGTTTCTTCTCAATTCAGAACTTGGCGAGAGAATCGTGATCGACTTGTTGGATTCCCGGAGCGAACTTATGTTCAGACAACCAAATCATTAATTTACAGCTCGAAAACCTCATGCCAATTCAGTTTTGTTCTCACTGGCGCCGTTTTTTTGCATAAGGTCTTTCTCGTTTTATTTTTTTTAAGGGTCTCATAACGAAAAGTAATCAAATAGTTTAAAATAACACACTTTAAACATTATTTCCGAGAATAAAAAGAGAGGGAGAGAGAGAGAGAGCTTAACGCGAAAAAACACCAATACGTTGCGGTTTGTGAGCTGAGAGATCTGTAAAAAAGAAAAATATTGAAAATTCCAGGAATATTTATATATTTATACCTATGAAATGTCGCGAAAAATATGGCGACATGTGGAAAAAATCAAAAACTGTGAAGACCTCGCAATGAACTTTCTTGTGGCTCACCTGACACGAAAACCACCAATCAATATAGTTTCGGACTGGAAAGTGACGTGTCGAAAGTGAGTTCAATTTTTTTGTTTCGAATTGAAGAAAAAGCTGCCGAAAAAAGAGGGTGTCCACTAAACAGAATTGAACAGTCATCATTTTTTTTTTGCAGCTGTGGAGAATTGTCATTAAAAAAAGGGCATTATTCTCAAAGAACTGAATGCATTAAGAAATTCATTCAAATTTACGGTTATAATCCACTTAGGTGAAATAAAAAATCGATAAATCAATAAAATGTATTAATTTTTAGGTATACACAACACAGAACGGGTTTTTGATGCAAAAATAAGAAAAATGTTTTATTTCAATTTTTAAAAATAGGTTCAGCTGTATTTTAAAAAACACCATCAAAAATTAAAAAAGGAAAAGTTGCTCTACTGCACTTTTGTAGTCCCCTCTTCTTTTAAATTATTAAATTTTCAAATATTTACTGAAAAAGCGAAGTATGCTCCAACGAAATTTTTTGGAGAATGTTCATAGAATTAGAAAAAGTGCTCTATTGCAAAATATTTCTCGAAAAAAATCCATAAAATTCAATTATTTCAGTGAAAGCTTAATTTTCATTATTCTCTAAATTGGCATTTTTTGTTATTGCATTTTTATTGAATTATATTTCAGTTATTGAAGCTTAAAATATATTTTTTTTAAAAAAGCGGTTTTTTGAGCAAAAAATAATGTTTCGCTTTCCTTCCTCAGTCAATTTAATTTCCGCATTTTCACATGAAATGAATGATATTTTCAAATAGAGAGAGAGAGAGAGAGAGAGGAAAAAACGTCGAGAAGAGGTAGAGGGAGAGATTTTCGTGCGAATAATGATTGTTACCTAAACAACAGAATCATTCATCAAAACCAACCTTGTCGTGTATTGCTTTTCAGAAGTTTTTTTGCTTATCAGTCAGCGCCAGTCGTGTTTTTCTTTATTTTTCGTTGTTGATGACGACGACCAAATATTTCAGTTCGTGCCCTTTTTTCGAAATGAAAAAAGCAGCGAAAAAAAAGAAGGAGAAATGTTTTCTGTAAAAAGGAAAATTTAGTTTTTCTCCAATTTAATTTTCAGCCGTTCTCACTTCTTTTTTTTTTGGGCTATTTGAATTGATTTGAAAACTGGAAAAACAACGAAAAAATTCTCCGCTTTTTCATTTTTTTTGTCTTTCAGCAAACGTATCCAGGGGATTTTCAGATAGAAAAAGAGAAGAGAGAGAGAGGGAGAGGTAGAGAAAAAGAGGAGAAAATGGGTTCAACCACCACCTTTTGGCCGTTGATGACAAGCGGCAGCGGCGGCGGCGCTGATATGTACAATTATGACGATGCGAGCGTCAGCGCCACCACCACTACAAGAAAATCAACGTCGCGTACTTATCCATTATGTGTCGACTTTTTTTGCGAAATCTATTTTACGCCACAGAAAATTGTGTCGATTACCATCATGCTTGGCCGATTCCTGATTGCCGGACTCATTTTTTTGCTTGGCACAAAGGTGAACCAATATTACAACACTCTGCCGTGTTTCCCTTTTGCCTGTTTTTAGAGAGAAAAAGAGAGCAAAGAAATTAATCAACGACACTCCACTTTTACGTACAGAAAATCGATTCATTTTTCAGATGGAAAAAGATTTTATGCGATCAATTTCTAACACGATTTTCATTCCGATCGTTCTCTCCGAATTGTTTACAATTTATTGTGAAGTCGTCAATTTTCAAGAAATGTTTTCTCAAAATCCAGCGGAGTCCCGAAATTTCATCAGGTAACGTGTTTTGACCGGTATACTGTATGCGCCTTTGAAGAAGCAAGCGCAGAAATCAACTTAGAAAGAGTTCGCAGTAGGTTTTCTCATATTCCACTTTTTTTAATTAGCGTTACGTTCAAAAAATTAGGAATTTTTTGTAATCCAGGTAAAAAGGTCTAAAGGAACATACAGTAATTTTAAAAAAAATCAATATTTTCTTTTTGCAGAGATTACATTTCATGGACAAGCAACTTCATTGGCGTCATCAATAATTATGTCTATTTTAACACGCTGGCAATGATGCCGCTAATGCTCTACTGTGGTCGAATCGCCACGTTTCCTGGTGATCGCATCAACGCATTTCCAACCAAGTAAAAAATCAAATAAAAGAAGGCCAATTTCTCCAAAAGATAATTTATTGATTGATTTTCAGCATGATATGCCTTATAATGCAAATTATTCCATTCTTCCTGTCGATTCTGAATTATATTCAGGAGACAAATGAGGCGACAGTTCTAAAAATTCTGGCCGCTACCTCAAGAATCGTTACATTAGTGTGTTTTATAGCAATCCTTGTGCAAGTCATAATGGTATTTTATCGATTAGTTAAAAATCAATCAATTAGTTCAATGATTCTAGAGCTTTTTTGTGCTGATGCGTGAGCTTCCAAATGAAGCGGCAACATCGGTTGACATGCAGATTCGTGATGCGAGAAGTCGACTTGCCTGGATGCTCGTTTATATGGTTATTCCATTTCTAACGCTTATCCCGTTTTTAAGTACGTTTTTCTTTAATTTTTTTTTTCATTGAAAAAAAAAACAGAAACAAAATCTTGGGAGCTCTTAGATTTGAGTTATCTGAGTTTAGAGGTTAGGCACTTTTAAGCTTTTCCCTTTTAGACTGATGCTTGGTTAAATGAACTCCAAGAGGGCTGTAGGAATTTTTTTTTTCACTTAAGCTTGATCCGATTTTTAAAAATTTCATTTTGTATTGCTTCTTGGTTTTCAGTTGAAGCGATTTATTATCTGTTTCAAATCAATGTCAATAATCGAGCTGGAAAAGGCGCAAGAATTGTAATGGGACATTTTGCCAAAAAATTTGTCTGAAATTTTAATTTAAATTTCAGATCAAAATAATTTTTGATATTCTAATCGCTATGATCCACTTTTATCGACCAACATGGACGGTAATTATTACAATGATTTTTCTTCCACCATATCGTCGAGCTGTACCGTTGCTGTTTTGTTGTTGCTCATTTTGTCCAAAAGTTGATGTCGAACCGTTGCCACGTAAAACCAATGATACGAGTCTTATGTACAAATATGCCGATATTTAACCAAACATTTTTCATTTTCTTTTTCTTTTCTTAACAGAAAATCAATAAAATAACAACAACAAAATGTGTGTGTGTGTGTTTTTTTTTGTCTTTGTTTTCTCAAAAAGCAAAGTGTGCGTCTTTAACAAATGTAGTACCACACCCCCAAACTTTCAGTTTTTCCTGTTTTATTTTAAATTTTTGAGATTAAAAACAAAACGTGGAAAATTTAACAAGAATTGGTTGAAAAATGCGAAAAATTTGACAGAAATTCTCACTACAAATTTTGTTTGCTTTTTTTTTTTGCAATTTTTTATTGTGAAAAAATGACGTCTCAAATGAAAATAATAAATGACAGATGGAAGGAATCCATTATTTCCGAAGAAAAAATGGGAAGGTGAGAATATGTTGAATGTTTTTTTTTAATAATGGCTTGGAAACTTTTTTTAAAGTTATGTTTGTAGGGTTCCTTTAAACGAATGTTCCTTTAAACGATGCTCCTTTAAACAATGTTCCTTTAAAAGAAAGTTTCTTTAATACAGAGTTTTTTTAAACGAATTCTCCTTTAAAGGATGCTCCTTTAAACAATTCACCTTTAAAAGACATTTTCTTTAAAAGAAAATTCCTTTAAACGAATGTCCCTTTAAAAGGAGTATCCTTTAAACGATGCTCCTTTAAACACTGTTCCTTTATTGTTAGAAATGTTGCCGGATCAAGATTAAAAAAGCCAAATATTTTTGAAAATGTGTAATGTCCCTTTAAAAGAAATTTCGTTCGAAGGTAAACAAAACAAAAAAAAGTCGAAATTTTTTCTGTTTCTTCATTTTCCAGAAAAATAGTTTAATAAATTAGTCGGTTCTGGGTTTGGTTTGCTAGTTCAAATTAATCAAGTCTACATTTCTTCGTTTTTCATTTAACTTTTGTGTGAAAATTATGATATCATCCCCAACCATCATCAACATCAACAACCATCATCATCATCATCATCATTAATATTATTATCATTTTTGGATTGATTTTCTCTTCTTTTATTCGACTTTTTTTTTTGTCATGGTTTTTCATTTATCTCCTTCCATTGATAAAAAAAAAATATAAATTCATATTGTATGACTATTTGATTTTTGCTCTCGTTTCGTCAGTTCTCATTCCCCTCTCCCACTTCCTCCCTTCCTCTTTTTTCTTCAACCCCCCCCCCCCTCTCATCTTTTTTTTCGAACATTTTATTCTTAGATTTTATTGTTCGATTTTTGAATAGTTTGGGTTTTGAAAGTTTCATGTCATCTCTTTTCCGTTTTTTTTTTGGAGGACAAACCTTTATCGCTTCTCTCTGTCTCTCTCTCTCTCTCTCTCTCCCTCTTGTAACATTTTTTGAGAGACTTTAAAAAAGCATCAGACAGAGCTTTGTGGCCGAGACCTATTGAGAAAATATTCCGATTTTTTTTTGTGGAAGAAAACTATTCGATGTTCTTCAGAATTTCGAAATGACAAAAAACGAAGTTGATTACGAGCCGACAGCTTCATCCTCATCGTCGTCACCAGTGAATTTTCAGCGCATCGCTGAGCAGGAGTCAAGCTCACATCGAGCTCCATCATCGCCGCAGATTAATCGAGCGTCCAGCGCGTTCTCGAAACAAATCCAACTTCTGAAGCAACAATCGGAAGGTTCAAAAGTGGTTATGGGATTGATGAAGCTCGACGTTTTGATGTTTTCAGGAATTCACGAGGAAAGCGACGAAGATTCAGCATCATCAGATTCCGATTCAGCCAGGAAGGCGTCGAAAAATTCGAGACGAGAATGTCCAAAATCTAAAGAAGCCGAAGATGCGTTAAGCATAAACAGTGAGAAGATGTCCGTCAGAAAAATCCAGAGATTAGTTTCAGCCATAAACATATTCTAGAATTTTCAGAAGACACCGCACTTTCAGCGTTTCCGAAGATAACAAACAGCCAATAATCAAAAGTATTTTAAGACAATCGCCATTTATCTCGAATGAGGATCTTCTTGAAGTCAGAATTCACTTCTTAATTTTCGTCGTCAAAAATTCTGAAAATTTTCTTTCAGAACAATTCGTCACTGCAAAACAGTCAGAATGTTTCGTTCAGTGATCGAAACGAGGTTCCGTCAAAATTTCAGAGCACCGTAGGATTTTGTTCGAGTTTGAGTTTGTTTGATCTTCCAGTTTCTCGATTTTCAGCAAGCTCATCTTCATGCAAAAGATCTGACTGAGCCTGGTGACATCGACGCTATCGATCAGTATTACGCAAAAAATCATTACACAGTAACAGGTCTCTCTCTCTCTCTCTCTCTCTCTCTCTCTCTCTCTCTCTCTCTCTCTCTCTCTCTCTCTCTCTCTCTCTCTCTCTCTATTTTCTCTCTAAAAAAAAAGAATTCCTTTGTAGGACACTACAAAAAGAATCAACTTCATCAATATGTGAACGAGAGCAACGACGATGAGCTGGGAAACGAAGAGAAAGACGAGAATCATCAGAATGAAAAACCGTTCAAACGATCGTTATCAATGGCGCAGAGCACGAGAAGCATGCCAATTATTCCAATCAATAATCGTGGGTTCAAAATTTTTTTACCGCGCTTCCCGCCCCCATATTTTATAGTTTGTAGTCTTTCGAAAAAGTTTTTTTTTTTTAAATTTTTCCTCTTCAAATTATTTGATTTTACAATTGTAAAAATCTTTTCGTTTTTTTTTCAAAATTTGATCGGCTGACAATTTCTCAACTGATCTCGGTTTTTTTTTGTAAACTTATTGAACCCGATGAAGATCAAAAAAACAAATATTTTATGGGCTGATTTTTTTTTGAGAAGAAAAAAAAAAAGTCAATTTTTGAAACATTATCGATTATCGATTTTTTGCTATAGGCTTTCACCAATCATTCTATTGGTTCGCTCACAATCATAAAAAATTTGGATTTCGTCATTTTTGCATGGTTCTGCTGGTTTTCTTGTACACTCTGGCCGGCGCTGCCCTGTTCTATTCGATCGAATCGAAATATGAAATAAAGGTGGGCGAGAATGAAGCGAAACATCGAGGATTTCGTGGCTTACACACGGTGACGGTTTCAGATGCTGAAAATTCACAAAACCAAACTGGAACGAGTCATTTTCGAAATTGCTCAACGACTGGAGCTCGAAATTTTGGATCCGGAAAAGTTGACGAATATCACACAGCTTCAAGATTTTTTAAAAGTTGTTTGTTTCAGACTTTTTCTAGAAGTTTTCAGATTTTCTGAATTTCAGAATGCTTATGTCAATCTACTAGAAGCTGAAGAATTGTATAGTGGAAGCACATTTTATAAGGTTGGAGTGACGTCTCTTTTTTTTGCAGAATCTCCTAGAATCTTCTCTTTTTTACCAGGAAGATGATCCAGAAAATCGATTGAAATGGACCTATGGCAGTGCGTGCTTCTTTTCAATGAACGTTTACACAACAACCGGCTACGGTAACTCAATTTTGTGACGCTTGAAAAATCGATGAAAATTCGAGTTTCAGGCTCAATTGCACCGTCGTCGAATTTCGGAAAGACGTGCGTCATGATCTACGGCCTCATATTTGTTCCTTTAACAGCTGTTGTGATTCGAGATCTTGGACAATTGGCTCTTTTGTATTTGACAAAAATGTACACAATAATCACGGACAGCTTGAGACGAGCTCGTGGATTTGTCGACAAATTTGATGAGGATGAAATCATGTCGTTGCCAATCAAATTCAGCGTCTCAATAATGATCAGTCAGTCATTCTTCTTCGAATTTTTTTTTTTTGGTCTCGCGACGAGAAAAAAAATTTCGAGCCTGAAACTTTGTCCCATTTTTTACAATGGCTCTCGCAACGAAAATCAATCTTACTGTTGCAGTGTATTTATTGTCGGCGACAATTTTCATTTTCGAATACGATGCTGTGTCTGGTCCGCCACAATCGGGAATTTCTTTTTTCAACGCATTTTACTTCTCGTTCATCTCAATGTCAACAATTGGCCTTGGAGATATAATGCCAAACAATGTTACGGTAAGACACTATCCTAGATTTGTGGGTTACTGTAGAAATTCATCAAATTTTAAATTCAGTTTTCTCCGTTAATCACAATTCTCTTCTTCTTCGGAATGCCAATATTGAAAGTTGTCAATCGGGTCACCTATATTTGTCTAGAAAATGGGGTTTTCGGTAAGAATTTTTAGAATCGAATAAAATCAATAAATCAATACATATTTATAGGAACAATGACAGTTCTTGAAAACAGGTTGGATCAAACTTGGTCAAAAGCCACAGTGATACCAAAAGGGGAAGTGATGGCCGACGATGTGACGACTCATAAAAAATCGATAACCAGTGATGGAATGATTCCGGACGAGGTGAAAATCAAGAAAAAAAAAATTCAAGAAAAATTAACAATTTTCTTTTGCAGCACGATGGAAGTGTTCCGAACGAATATTTGAACAACTTTACGATTCGATCGATCGCCACGTTTATGCGCGCAAACGGGGACGTTTATGGTGGAGGATTTGGACGTGTCAACATGCGAAGAGGTGATTTGAGAAATCTGACGAATGCCGACAATCAGACGACAATACGATCCAGAAAATCGGGGTTTAATGTATAGGAAACTTAATTTTTTCTCACCTTTTATATTTCTTTCGACGGGTTTTCAATGTAACACTTAAGCTTCTTTTTCTTGAATAATTTGGAAATTATAAATAATGAAAATGTGACGAGAAAACATAAAGTAGGATTCTGATAGAAAAAAATTCTGAATTTCAAAGCTGAAAAAAATTCAAACATCCATACTTCGGGGCCGACAGAAACCCGAACTCTTGAGAAACCAATACATGCTACTATATACATATACCCCATTTGTTCGCCCGACATTTCACAGTTTATCGCCGTAAAAATGAAATTTTTTGCAAATTTTGCTGAAAATTTGACTTTTTGATTTTTTTGGCTCAAATGAAAGCTGAGATTCTGCAGAATATTTTAACACTAAAAAAAGTCTGAAATCTCGAATATGAAAAGTGAAAAAATTGCTTTCAAACTTCAAATTCTTTAAAAAAGTGACGTCATTTTTTAATCAGGTCAAATTTGAATCAAAAGGTGACGTCATTTTCAGAACTTTCAGAGCCATTTTTTCACTTTTCATATTTGAGATTTCAGATTAATTTTAGTGTTAAAATATTCTCCAGAATCTCAGCTTTCATTTGAGCCAAAAAAATCAAAAACTCAAATTTTCAGCAAAATTCGGAAAAATTTCATTTTTTTGATGAAAATTTGACTTTTTGATTTTTTTGGCTCAAATGAAAGCTGAGATTCTGGAGATTATTTTAACACTAAAAAAAGTCTGAAATCTCGAATATGAAAAGTGAAAAAATGGCTTTGAAAGTTCTGAAAATGACGTCACTTTTTTATTCAAATTTGACCTGATTAAAAAGTGACGTCATTTTGGACGCCGATAAATTTGAATTTTCAAAGCAATTTTTTCACTTTTCATATTTGAGATTTCAGATTATTTTTAATTTTAAAATATTCTCCAGAAGCTCAGCTTTCATTTGAGCCAAAAAAATCAAAAACTCAAAATTTCAGCAAAAATCGCAAAAAAAAGTTCATTTTGTGTTCGCCCGACATTTCACGGTTTTGTTTATCGCCATAAAAATGAAAATTTTCCGAATTTTGCTGAAAATTTGAGTTTTTGATTTTTTTGGCTTAAATGAAAGCTGAGATTCTGGAGAATATTTTAACACTAAAATTAATCTGAAATCTCAAATATGAAAAGTGAAAAAATGGCTCTGAAAGTTCTGAAAATGACGTCACCTTTTTATTCAAATTTGACCTGATTAAAAAGTGACGTCATTTTGGACGCCGATAAATTTGAATTTTCAAAGCAATTTTTTCACTTTTCATATTTAAGATTTCAAATTAATTTTAGTGTTAAAATATTCTACAGAATCTCAGCTTTCATTTAAAGCAAAAAAAATGAAAAAGTCAAATTTTCAGCAAAAATTGCAAAAAAATTTCATTTTTACGGAGATAAACGCGAAACCGTGAAATGTCGGGTGAAAACATGGGGTAAATTTAAATTTCGTTTCTTTGCCTTTATGGCTTAGAAAAATTAAAATATCGACGTTTTATCGATATTAATCTTTTTAATTACTCCATTCGAGTAGTTAGATTTTTGGAAATTTTGAAGAACCCGTGTGGGATCTGCTCCTACAGTTATTTGGAATTCTTTTTTTTTTAAATTTGTTCTAAAACTCGATGTTTTTGCACATTTTAAATTTTAAATTTTCCATTTGATTTCTAACATATCGCCACTAGCGGTAAGAAATTTTATTTGTCCCCATGGGGACCGGGCCGAGCTCAACAGCAGTGCAACGCTGAGACGACCCTCGGAAAGTCGGAGCAAGCCCCGGGTCTTTCCAAGTTTCCAAAAATCATATAACCTTAATTACACTCATTCGAGTGTATACCGTAGGTTAATACGATAAGAACAGATACTACACTTTGATCTTAGCTAATAAGCCGAAGAAGCGATAAATTTTCTCAACTTTTTCGACATTCATCCTATGTGTTCGCCCGACATTTCACGGGTTCGCGTTTGTCGCCGTAAAAATGAATCTTTTTTTTGCAATTTTTGCTGAAATTTTGAGTTTTTGATTTTTTTGGCTCAAACTTCTGTCATTTTGGACGCCGATAAATTTGAATTTTCAAAGCCATTTTTTCACTTTTCATATTCGAGATTTCAGATTTTTTTTTATAAGCCTAAATCTTTCGTCAACACCAAAAGTCAACATTGAAGGAACATTGAGGCTCCATATTAGAGGGAAATTGGTTTTTTACACAAAAATATGAAGAGAAAAGTCAAAAATCGAAATTTGATCAAAAATGGTGGAAAAAGATTTGAATAAATTAATTTTTTCCCTCACCAAAGTTGTTCACGTTTCATTTTTTTTTCATTCATCAACTAAAAACCCCACAAAAGAAAAAAAGAAAGGAAAAAAACGACATAAAATGGTTGTCGTTATCGATTCAAGGGCCGACTTTGCACAGGAAAAAATCATTCTAGCCAAGTTAAAGTAGGTGATTTCCATCATCAAACTTCAGCGCCAAACTTTTTTTCTCGATTTTCAGAAAATATCACATCGGTGTTCTCGGCATTTCAGTCGTCGCCATCGTTTTTCTGATTTGGGCTTGTGTCGCAACCGCTTTTCATTTCACAGCGAAACCGGTCGAGGTAAAGGAACATCCTTCCTTCTTTTTTTTTCACATCTCTACACCCACTCCAGAATTTGCCTCCTAATCCACGCGCCAACTCGAATAAATTCATCTCGTCGGCAGTTGTTTCAGATTCTGGGTTTTGTGCTGAAATTGCGAGGTGCGCGTTAAGAATTTTTTTTTTTTTGAGAAACGCTCAGCATTCTTCAGGAACATTGTAATTCAGGGTGGCAATGCGGTGGATGCGGCTATCGCTTCCACTTTTTGTAATGGCGTTGTCTTGCCATACGCGACAGGACTTGGGGGTGGTGGATTTATGCTAATTTATCTCAAGTTTCGATCAGCTTTTCCTTCTTCATTCAAAATTCAGAAAAGTTGCAGAAGTCAACAAAAATGCGTTTTTCTAAATTCACGAGAGACCGCACCATCGTCGGCTCATCCTCAGATGTATGCCGACGACGAAGAGTCGGCTCAATTTGGCTATGGATCAATCGCAACTCCTGGCGAGCTACACGGTCTTTGGACGGCCTACAAACTGTACGGATCAAAAGTTGTCTCGTGGTTCGACATTGTCATGCCGTCAGTGAAGTTAGCGCAAGGGTTTCCAGTTCATCAAGCAATCTACAACTATTTCGATCGAATTCAACAATTTTCGAATCGATACGAAGCCCAACCGATTCTGAAATTATTCACGAATCCAACAACAAAACAATTTTATAAAGTTGGTGATATAATTTCCAATATTCCTTTATCAAAAACATTGGAAAAAATCGCTTACAGTTCGGATCCTGTTAGCTTATTCTATAAAAATGGTGCACAATCCTATTTTTTTTTCTTGTTTCAAATCAGAAATCGTTAAAGGAACATTTGCTCAGCAAATCGCTGATGAGATGAATCAAAATCGAGGGTATGTGAAGATCAATGATCTCTCATCCTACACCACCGATGTCACTGAAGCTCTTTATTCGGAAGTGGCAGGTTATCGGATGTGCGGACCACCTCCACCATCCTCATGGGTTATTACACAGCTTATTCCTCGAGTTGTTGAAGGTAACAAATTGAAAACAATTTTTTTTTGTTTCTTTTCTCTAAATTTCAGATTTATTTTTCAATAAAAACGTTTTCAACGACGCCAACTTTTATCATATTCTCATTGAAGCAGAAAAACTGGCTTATGGTCTACGTGGAAGTTTAGGTGACCGATTGTTCAGCTCGTATTCTGATGAACTTGCTAAAAATATGACAAAAAGGTAAAAATTGTTATCATTGTCTACGTTTTTTTTCTCTCTCTCTCTCTCTCTCTCTCTATCTATCAAACAAGTGAAAGAATTTCGTTTTCAATTTGAGAATGAAAAATGTTCAACAAATTGAACAGCGGGTGCGTTGCGTACGCGTCGCGGATTAAAAAAGGTGAAAATCGTCAAAAACATTTTGTACTTGGAAAAGTGTATGAAATTGTTGATCGGAAAACGTTTTTCTTTCGCAACTCGAAATATGACGCACTCACTATGAAAATTAAAACAAAACCTTTCAGGGAATTCGTTGAGCAGCTCAGTCATCGTCTCCCGAAAAGTGCTCAAAATGTCAGCTTCTACTTTCGAGCTCCAGAAGCGGTGAACGACGCCGGCACTTCTCATACAAGCATTATTGATGATATTGGCAACGCTGTTGCAATGACAACATCATTGAATATGGCGTCTACAAACAATTTTAAAACCTGCCAACAATTGCTGAGCATTTTTCAGATTTGGCTCAAAAATGTTGTCACAACTCGGCTTTATTTACAACAATCAAATGGACGACTTCTCGACACCGGGACTCGTCAATCATTGGGGATTCGAACCGTCGGTGGCGAATTCGATACATCCCGGTCGACGACCGATGAGCAGCATGAGTCCAACAATTGTTTTCAGCGCCGACACGGGTGACGTTCAAATGGTGACCGGCGCGACAGGAGGGTCGAAAATCATCTCGGCTACCGCACAAACGATCGTTCGAGCGACGATTCTCCAACAATCAGCCGCTGAAATTGGTCTGGTTAATGTTTTTGGTTCGCCTTTAAATTGTTTTTCTTATTCAGTCGAGTTCCCTCGAGTTCATAACCAACTGACACCTCCGGAAACATTTGTCGAATCCGGATTCTCAGAGGTTTTAAAGGCTTTGTCTGTAATTTGGATTTCTCATTAAAGAATTCTAGAAAATCGCTGAAAAACTTACAGTCAGCTTTGGCCAAAACATTAAAATCAGTCGGGATCCGCTAGCAATTGTTTATCCGATTACCAGAGATCAGGATCGATTGACAGCGGCCACTGATTTTAGACGAAAATCAAATAATAAACCAGAAGGATGGTAAAATAGCCAATCCATAATCCCCCCCCCTCTCCCCCTTTTTTTTGCTTTCTCAAAAAGCACATCAAATTGTTCAGTTATAATAATAAACTAAATTCAACTTACGAAACCCGTGAAAAGTCGAGTAAAAAAATAAAGGATTCATTCAAAAGCAAAAAACAGGAAAAAAAATGCACAGATTTTTCTGAAAAATTATGCTTCTATCCACGAGGAGAAGCCTGCTGGGTCAATATAAAACTTAATTTCTCTTCTAATTCGTGTTTTGGCAAACGTCTTCAACACAAACTTCTTTAATGATTTTGAGAATGGTCGATTTTTGTTATATTCAACTACAAATTTAATTATTCGAATATATGGATTTCTGGCCAATGTTTTGATTATTCTCCTCAGATTTCTGCAAAGATCTTATTTACTTCTTTTTCAATATCATCTTCAACTGCTTATGCAAACATGCTCTATCGCAAATATTCAAAATAAAAAATTGAGCATTTTAAGAAAATCGATAATTGATACTCAATCAAATTTTAAAATACGCAGCAAAATCATTGCGGAAGTTAATTTTTTAAGATTAAATTCAAATAAATTACCCAATTTGTCTGTTCTTTTTTAATCTAAAACTGAATATCAATTTTTTAACATCGATTTGCTCTAAAATATCCTCATCAAGATGTTCGATTTCTTTATCCGTTTTTATTTGAACATAAACCGTGTCAAATCGAAAAATTTCTACGGCACTTCTTACTTCTGATAAGCCAAGTGTTCTGAAAATCAAGAAATTATTTTGCCACACACATCTCGTACGCGTATCATTTTAAAAAAGGCTTAAGCTTTTTTTCCCCAAAAAATGTTTTTTTTTAAATTATTGATAATAATGGAAGGAATGAAAGCCGCTGTAATTTCTCTCTATTTCTCTGCGTCTCTTTTCTCTATCATGGAAGTTTCTACTTACGACGCAACATCGCGTAACGGCGAGCAAAATTTTGAAAATTTTCTCTGTTCTTTCTTCTCGATTTGTCCATTCATGCTTTTTTAACTTGAAAAAAAGAAGAGAAAAAAAACGAACAATGTTTTCCATGACGACCATTGTGGATACAAAACTCCATTTGAAATAAAATTCACTCTTTTTTCCACTTTATACAAAACTGTTTTGGACCAAACTTCGAATCGAATATCGGTTATTGTTCTTTTTGCGAATCGTTGTTGTCTGAAAATTATGAGGCTGAAACTTTTTTTCACATTTTCTCCAAATATTCCCTTGAAAATTCTATAATTTTTAAATAAACCGTTCTTGTTTTCTCTTTTTAAGAAATGCTAGTTTTAAGCTGATTTGCGCGAGTTAAAAACCGAAAAAAAGTTTTCTTCTCATTTTACACGCCGCATTCTAAAAGAAAACAATTTCGCTGCTTACAAAATACAATTTTCGATGATTGAGTATCAAATAAAAATTTATTAGGCGTTTTGTTAGTTTCAAAATTGCCGGGAGATCATGTTTAAAACCCAATAATAAAAGATTTTCCTTGGAATAAAAAAAAAAGAAAAGAACAAACTTGAAAAAATAGTTCCAATCTTTGCACGCCAACTTCAATGAAACAATATCGTACGAAGGCAAATTTTCGCAAATTTTTTCGACAACATCAATCGGAAAATGATCGATACGAAACTCTTCGCCGGTATTTTGAATTTCTGGTCTAAAAAAATGAGAAAAAATAAATAAATGAAGAGGTTCAACCAAAAAGCTGAAAATCAAAATGCCTACAATGCAAGCCGTTTTTTTGCTGGCGGTTTTGGACACAACCACTTGATGTCATATCCCATATAATCCCTTATGAAAAAATAAAGCCAAAGCCAATCGTTGTTTGTTAGAAAGAACATTATTTCTCTGCTGCTTCTGCAAAAAAAAAAAGAAGAACTTTTTTCAAACGATAAAATCTTGGAAAAATGCAAATAAGTGAACATCAACACTGTTCACCCCCCTTCACCACCTGCGCGTCCTTTTCTCAGTCTCTCTCATCTCTCAGTTGTTGTTGTGTTTATCGTTTCGTTTTAAACGGGGGGGGGGGGGGGGGGAAAGGATTATCAAAAAAAAAATGTTATCATTGATCAGATTTTTTTATTTTTTTTTATCTTTCAATTTCTCGTATTTTCATGAAACGATTTTTATCAGTTTCCCCCCCCCCCCCCCCCCCCCCGAGAGTTTAAAAAAAAAACTAGGACTTTGTGCCCTTTCATATTTCATTATCGACGTTCCTCCACTTTTCCCACGAAATATTTCAACAAAAACTCGAAATGTTCTTTTAAGAAAAAGGGGGGATCTTATCACACAAAAATGAACGAGTTTTAAGCAAAAAATCATCAGAATTCATTTTTCCTATGACTTTTCTTTGCGTTTCTGAAAAAAGCAAATTTAAAAATTGGTTCATTTTCTAAAGAAACTAAAAAACATCAAAATCATGTGATTTATAATTTCACAATGAAAAACCACTGCTTTTTTCTTCCCGGTTTTCTTATTAAAAACTGCTTCCCGAAAATTGATTAAATCTTTCTTTTGCTCAAATCGCCTACGATCAAATTTCCAAATTTTCTTTTCAGCAACTAATCAATTTCTAAGCTTATTACAAGATGAACGTTCTCGATGTGCGATCGACTAAAAGTGAGAAAAAAATTCGAGATTTCAAAAAAAGGTTAAATTAATCAATCATTTCGTTATCAATCATACCTAAGATCAGAAAAGGAAAATGAGAAAAATGTTCTTAATAAACAAGAAAAATGAAAAACTACTTCCTCGTTTATCGAAAAAATCGAAAACCCTAAAAAAGTTGATATATCAGACAACCAAGAAAAAGCAGTGGTTTTTTAAAAATAAATTAGAAAACTTTCAAAAGTTGTTTAAAACAACGAAATAATTTTTTAAAAAACTTTTAAAATTACAATAAAACTTTGACAAAAAAACTTATTATAATATTTCAAAAAATGCCGGAATCAAATTTGGATTTTTGACTAACTACCCTAGCATTTCCCAAATGGCAAATTTTGTTTATTCCTGGTTGTGATTACTTCTATACCATTCAAACATGGGAGAAAATGCTTTTGTATAATATGGATTACTGACTAACGGATTTTCTGAAATAAAATGTCTTTTCTAGTTTAAGTTAAAATCATCCCCCCCCCCACTTTTTAGTGTACTTACATTGAAAAATAAATGATACCCTATTTATTATTTATTTTTTAAGATTGTCCTTATAAACTTTAAAAAATAATTTAAATACACTTTACACCTTTCATGAAGCTAAACTGAATTTGATTTTTTTGAAAGAATAACTACAGTGCTTTTCATAAATATACTTCCAGCATTTTTTTCGCGAGTTCATGGGGGAAAAACATTTTCAAATTTTGTTTTTTTTACCGATGTTAATTTTTATCGTTTTTTCGTACTTTAAAGTAAAATCTGAAATGAAAAATGGGCCATTCAAACTGAAAGCAAGTTTAAATACTTAATAAAACAAAAATATATTGAAAAAATTAAAAGTATTCTGAATCGATTAACATTTACAGATTTTTCCCCCATGAACTCTCAAAAAAATGCCTGGAAATATACTTATGAAAAGTACTCTATTAAAAAATGTAATTTTTTTCAGGAAAATTGTTGATAATTTAAAATATATGTACCTGTATTCTGAGAACCATAATTTGTTGACGCCAAATATCTGAAAAAATTTCATTTTTTTAATTGAATTTTTTAAATGTTTAAACCTCAGTCTTTCGTAATTAATCATACACTGACTCAAATGAATTTGTAATTCGGTTGAGGTGTTACATCTTTAAAAAAATTCAACTTTCCGACTTTTTAAACTTTTTGTTTTACCTGAATGAACACTTTTTACAAGTTTGTCTTTTTTGTGCATCAACAATTTCACGGTTTCGAAGACTTTGCTCCTAAACTTGAAAATTATCAAACCTATTTTTAACAAGCTACAACTCCATAAAGGATTTTTTCTTTTAATAGAAAAAATTTAACCTTAGCGTATTGAGCTCCTAAATCACTCGAACTTCTCCCTTCTAATGCTTCAGTTGTTGGTTTTTTAAATTCTACCACATTTCTATGTGTCACTGTTAGTTGAGTTCTTTTTACTTGTTGTTGTTGTTGTTGTTGTTGTTGCCTATTGAACGGTCTTGCTCTCGAGCAATTTCCATCATTTAAATTATTGTCTAACTCTCGTTTTCTTCCCATTTTCCATATCGATCTTGTTGGCTCTGGTGTTGATTGCGAACTCGAGCTTGAGGCAGGTGTTGATGGAAGAGAATGCGGTGATGGCGACCGATCTTCTTTGCAGTTGTTTGAAACTTGTCGAATTATTCCCTCGTTTTTTTTCACCAACGTTGTTTTATTTTTTTCGACATTTTTTCGATCCATATAATTAAAGTTTCTTTTAGGCAACGGAGGAGGTGGCGGAAGTGATTTTTTCAACAATAACACTGACTTCTGAATTGCATTTTGCTTTGGTTGATTCATATCAATTTTGGGCATTTGATCATCTAAAATTGTATTTTTTGCAGACATCTTTCCATTAAACATACGACAATTTGCGTTGCTTGTTGCTGGTGTTCTGACATCTTCAAGAACCGGCGGTTTATCACGGTGATTGTTTATGATCTTTCTATTATTCTTTGGAAGAATGAGAGTTTTACAAACTTTTTGCTGTTTTCTAAAAAAAGCCCCTGTTCTTTTCTCAGTTTTTTTTTAAATTCTTACTGGTGCACAAAACTCTTATTATTTCCTTCTATTGCATTTATTTCTCTATTATAGAATTCTGAATCTTTTTGCCACTCGTCATCTGGAGGAACAATACAAACTCCATTTTGCTAAACAAAATGTACTTTTTTTTTCAAATAAAACTTGATATTTCTTACCAACTCGGGAGTTCCTTTCTTATGCAACATTAAATGAAATTGCATCCTAAATCTCGACGAAGAGCTGAATGAACATCTTGAGCAGCTTAAATATGCATTCCATTTGTGAAATCTTTAAGTTTGGTAAATTTTATTTCAAACTGGAAATTATGAATTTTACCTGTGGTGTTTCCAAATTTGTGACTTTTGATATGTTGAATAGGGGCAATGTGTGCACAAGTAAATTCGACGAGTAGGCGTCGAAAATGAGGAAAATTTCCAGCAAATTTCTTCGCGTTGTTTACCATTTGTAAAGATTTTTCTTTGCGGCTTGTCACGATGAAACTAGAATTTCCTACTTACGTTAATTTGAAATATCAATAATCACCAGTTTCTCATTTTGTATTTGATGCTCTCTGAAATGTTGTCGCATTTCCGCTGGTCCTGATGTCTCGAAACTACACAGTGTACATTTTACAGCATTTTTCATGTTTTTCAGTTTTTCCTGCTGAAATTTGAATGTACTTGGTTTTTGATAATTTTTATCTCACCTTCGACATATTTAAACCGACTACTTCTGATACAGATTTTAAATTTTTTTGAAAACGATACAATTTATTTTTGTTGTTTCTTTTATTGATGCATTTTAAGTCAGTTCCGACGAGTTTCAGAATTTTTTCACAAACTTTATGACGTGCCGTTTCATTTTTTTTCAATCTGGTATCAGAAATCCAATTTCTTCTCCATCTACGATACCACTTCAATGTATTTTCTTTGGTGTTTTTCTTATCGATAACACGCTTAACTTTCGCTAATCTTTGATTATTTCTAAGTTTAGCGTCGATTGAATCGAAATTATTTATCGAACTTTCTGGAGTTGTTTTGAAACTAATTTGAGAGTATTTTTGAATTTCATTCAGCGATCTGCAATTTGTTTTTTAAACAGATTTAAATTCACACTACCCAACTTACATTTTTTTGTAATCATTTGAATTAACGGCTTTCTTTTCCTTTTTGTTAACCATCTGAAATAAATCAATAATCTAAAAAAAGTTTTAACCGGTTCAATATAAATCAATTACAGCAAAAAACTGTTTTTTAAGAGATATTAATTTAATAAAAACTAAAAATTTATTCTATTATTAGCCAACAAATCGAATTATTAAAAAATGATGAAACTTATCAATAATAAATTATTTTTTTAATAAAAGGAATTATACTATTTTGTTGCAAATACGCTCTAATAAAATGGGAGGAGAAAGGGGCCTTTCTCTCTTTTTGGCAAAATAGGAACAATTTACTGCAATAATGAAAATCGCTTATTTTTGGACGAGTTTAGCTATTTTCATAGTTATAGTTATATGAAAATTTTTGAAAAAAATTGCGATCCTGAGGAGACGTGTTGCGTTATGATTCTTTTTAAACAAAATTAACTCAAACACAAAGATGAAGAGAGTTGACCTGCAAAACTTAAATTGGTTAAAAATTTCTTATAATAACATTTTAAATACCTTTCTTTATTGATTTATTTCTATTTTTAGTTTCATTACGAGTTTACAGAGGGTAATTGGGAATTTGTGTTGAATCTTTTGATTTACAAGAAAACAATTTGAAACAGTCTGCAATTTTTGACTTTTTTTTGGATAAAAAGAAAAAATAAAACTTTTTAAAATTGTTTCTTGTCCGCCTTTTTTCGTTTGGTGGAAATAGCTTTGAAATACCTATGAAGTTTATTTGAATATTCAAATATTTATCAAAATGTTATACTTGAATCACTTCCTTCCATTCAATACAAACTAGTCGAAACTCGCAAGGTGTCAAACCGTCCATTGTGCTTCTCATAAAATCCTTCAAAACTTCGCTAGCCTGATCACGATGATGAGCATGGAATGCAAGTTCCTTAAACAAAAATTTTTTTCAGTTCAATTCAAATTTTTTAATTACTAAAAGAGTTGCTTTATCTTCTCCTCGTCCATCCTTTGTAAATGGACATGTACAAACATCAAGATGGTCAATTATATACTGAAATAGACATTTTATATTGGAGATAAAACTTCATGCAAGTATTGAAATTGCTTTACTTTATATAGATTTTTAAACTCTTCAGTTCCTAGAAAATTATCCATTTTTTGAGTTTTATTTTTTTTTCTACTTTTTCTTGCTGTTTTTTTAGTCGCACAATTCAGTTTTTGCGTCTGATTTATTGGCTTCTGAAAAAAAAAATTGATAACTAAAACATCCTGAACTAACTTTTTGCTCTTCTTCGTCAATATCAACTTCTGAATTACTGATTGAATCGTCTTGCTTTTTATCACTACAATTACTGTGATATGTCAAACAACATTGAACAACATTTTCTGGCGTTTTTTGATTTTCATAAAGAAAACAGTTACTAATACTTTGAGAAGCATAGAAATGACCTGGTAGTCGGCGAAGTTTCTGAAAAAAAATCAAAAACTTAAGATTAAAAATACTTCTTTTTCCCTACATCAACACTATTAAAATATTTTTTAAAGATTAATTCATTAGGAGGGATGCCAGATTTATGAGACATTATGAAATGTGAATACATTTTCATATTAAATTCTTCTAAACTGAATCCGAACATTTCTCTGGCGAGCGTTCTGATAAGCTCCAAACGTTCGCCTTTCACGCGCGAAATCAATTTTCGATGCTCTGCAGTAATATTGTCGGACGTTGGACAGGAGAAACTATTTAATTTGAATTTTTTAATCAAGAATTATTTTTAATTTTGAGCAACCTTCGCTGACGACGGAACAAAATTTTCCTTTCGAGCGCATCTTCTCGACTTTTGACAAAATCGTGCATTTTAGGAAGCTGTTTAATCCATGAAACTGTTGGATTGATTGGATCGATATTTTTAGAGATACTAGCAAAAATACATTCTTGGTTTTCCTGGAAGTTTTCGTTATTTTATTTAAAACGTTTAAAAATACTTACAAATTCCTTGATTTTCTCTGAAAAGGGGTGCACGTTTTTAGGTTTTTCGGTTTCACTTTTTTTTAAAAAAGCAAACATTTTTCTGAAATATTTTAAATTTGCATTAAATTTTATAAAAATTTCTAATTTTTTTGGGCTCTTAGAATACAATAGGCCATGATAATAATGATTCAGAATATTCTCGGGTTACAGTAAAATGTTCGTTCTGTATAAATCATGGCCTCGCAACGAAAAGAGTACGGTAACATTATTTTAAACTGTATGAATAAATAGGCTTTGCACATTTTCTCCTCCCATTTTCAGATATCTTTTTGGGTTTTAAGATAGTTCTTTTCAAATTTAGTTCACACTTTTAGAAATGGAAAATCTTCATATTTCAAGTACTTCCTCTGAACAATGTTCCAGCACACAAAAAAGCGATTCATCAGTGAATATTCAGAAAGTACGCCAGAATAACATTTAAGCTTCCTATTGTTGCTACTCAAATTTGCAGATTTGCACAATTTTACCTCAAATTCATTGTCATGTTTGCTATAAATCTTTTAGCAGTATAAACAATGTTGATTTTTTCAAACCATGCGACTGTAAATAGTAAAAGTTTTTTTTAAACAAATTTTAAAAAACAAAATTATTTTAGCATTTATGTACACACATCTTGCGGCTCAAAAAGAAAATTTCAATTTAATAACGCGAAATGCAGCAATTGCAGTCATTTGAATACAATTTCGCAAGGGTCTTCCAAGCTTCATAGAAGTTATAAAAAATCCGGGTTAAAATCATTTTTTGGATACAAAACAGAAGCAAAATGTTGTTTTGACTGCCATTTAGAAGTTTCAATTCGAAAAAATTTATTATAAATATTAAAATTTTTTTTTTAAGAACCCCGAGTTCCCAACAATTATTGATCGACAATTATTAGAACCGTGCTTTTGCAAAATTCAATATCATTATGGTTGTTTGAAGCCATTAATTAAAAATCAAAAAGTTTGTGTTGAATGCCAAACCCAATATCAAAAATTTATAAAGTCTTCTGGATTTTCATATGTCTGGCATCGTTTGTTCTTACATTTTATTTATTTTGTATATCTCAGTCTTCTCACCTCACTATCAATTATTTCAGTAATAAATTCTAGTTTTTTGGCTGAAAAAGTAAATAATCGAAATCGAAGTTTGTTAAAAGAATCACCAATTTCACTTTTATAACTTCTCACTTTCAGTTTTTTCCGGAATGTCTATCATTTTCCCATTCATCATTATTATCAGCATATTTCTCATGCTTAAATACACAATTTCAATAGGATATCCGAGTTTTCAAGTAAAATATGGAAAAACAATTTTAAAGCCCTGTAAAATGATGGAGATTCAAAAGAATTGATAAAGCATGAAACTTTTAAAAAATGATTTAGGCTGTCATATTTTCTATTTGTTGATTATCATTAATTAATATTTCATAAAATTAAAATAAAAAATTTAAATTTGTTTTTTTTTTCTATTATAAAATTCATTGGAATTGCCAAACTAATTTTTTAATTGAAACAAATAAGTTCTTGTCTTTCAACACAATTTCAGCTAAAATTAATGGATGTTGACGATTTGGAACTTTTACAAGAAGAACGTAACGATGAACCAATTCGCTACGGCCCTAAAATTCTAAACGGAGGTTTATCAATACTCGAAAACGTATTCTTTTTTTTTTAACTTTACAGGAATCTCCGGGATTATTGGAGTTTCATTTGTTTTTCCATTGGATTTAGTAAAAACAAGACTTCAAAATCAAAAAAAAGCTTTTTTGCCTAACGAAAAAAATTTAACTGTTTATTCTGGAATTCTGGATTGTTTCAAAAAGTCGTGGGCTTCAAACGGACCAAAGAGGATCAACCAAATTTGCGGAATGTACCAGGTAAAATTATTTTGTTGCGCTGGCAAAAAAAAATGAATTTTCAAACTCTTAGGGAGCTTCAGTAAATATTCTTCTTATCACTCCTGAAAAGGCGATAAAACTTGTCGCCAACGACTTTTTTCGTCACGCTTTAATGCACGACCACGCCGAACGTCTCTCATTGCCGCGTGGAATGTTAGCAGGAGCCGCTGCCGGATTTTGTCAAGTTGTGGTAACAACTCCAATGGAATTGCTCAAAATCCGAATGCAACAGTCCACGGCAAGGGAGAAAATGACAAACATCGTTAGGGATGTTTTAAGCAAAAATGGAGGTTTTTTTTATAATATAATAATAGTTTTTTGGATTATTTCTGATTTTAATCAAAATTTTAAATTATCATTATTATAGGAATTTTCGCATTATACCGAGGACTTTGGCCGACATTAGCCAGAGATGTTACATTCTCGGCACTTTATTTTCCACTTTTTGCTCATTTAGATGGGCTGGGTCCCCGAAAAAAAGATAATTCAGGTGACGCAGTTTTTTGGGCGAGTTTTGTTTCGGGTCTGACGGCTGGAGCGACAGCCTCATTTTGTGTTACACCGCTCGATGTTGTTAAAACAAGAATTCAAGCTGGAGAAGTAAACAATAATATTGGGAACTCTTAGAGAAAAATTTCGAATTTCAGACCAAATACAAAGGAATTTATAACGCCATTTGTACTATTTTCAAAGATGAAGGTCTTAATGCACTTTTTAAGGTAAAAAATTCGAAGAGAAATGACTTGAATGAGTAGTAAATATTTAGGGAGCAATTTGTCGTATGATGGTAATGGCCCCATTATTTGGCATTGCTCAGACTGTTTATTATATCGGTTTAGCTGAGAAAATTTTAGGAATGGAAAAGGGATCAAGAATTTAATCTGTAATATTTAAAATCTCACGTAATTTTTTTTTTTAATAATAAATCGATTTTTATCTAATCCAAAATCCTATAAATTATTTTCAAAACTATCAACTCGCAAATTTTTTAGCCATGTCGTCGGCTTTTGAGCTGGTGGCAATAACAGCTTCAATAATACTGGATCGAAATCCGAGTTTTTCTAACACACGAACACCTTCAATTGTGGTGCCACCTGGTGAACAAACTTGATCTTTGAGAAATCCCATGTGTTGCGTTTCAATATCAAAACCGGATTCAGGAGTTAAAAGCATTTTAGCTGCTCCCTGAATATATAGTTTTGTTCCAAATATACAGGATTTAATACCATAACAGCTTGGGCAGCCAGACGTTTAGCTTCAGTTCTTCCTAGACCTTGAGAAACTGCTCCATCAGCTAAAGCTTCAATAAACATGAAAACCTTAAAATGAGAAAAGAAAGAATTATTGATTTTTTTTTTGGTTTACCCATGCGGGACTGCTGCCGGCTATTGCCATAGCTGGGTTAAAACATTTTTCAGGAATCACTTCAACCGTTCCATAACATTTTGCAAAAGTTTTAGCAAACTCCACATCAGATTTCTGAATAAAATTTCAAGGTAAAAATATTGCTGAATATTGAAACTTGAGTTTCAATGTTTTGCTCTTCGTAACAAAGAGATGAAGCTCCAGCACCGATAGAAGAAGCAACATTGGGCATAATTCGAACAATCGTTGTGCTATTTGCAAGAAAATCGAGCTGAAAAATAACTTTAGGTGATTTCAAATGATAAATGCCCACCTTTTTTTTCAATAATGATAAAGGAATTCCGGCCATTACGGAAATAATGAGCTTAGGCCTCGAATTAATTGGCCAAACCGAAACAACATCATCAAACACCTGAGGTTTGACAGAAATTATAAAAGTCGCTGAAAATTAAATTTTTTTTTTTTGAAAACTCAATTTCAATTTTTTCTTGTCAACCTGTTGGGTATTTTTCTAGCATTTCTGCTGTATTCGTAAAAACATTATCGAAACCTTTTTCTCTCCATTTCTTTGCAGATTTAGTTGATTTCACGCTTAAAATGACATTTTTTTTCTCTACAAAATCTGAAAAAAGAAAAATGAAAAATGTTGAATAAAATCATATTTTAACAACTTTTTGATAAACATCCTGAAATCATTGCATTTGCCATATTTCCTCCACCGATAAAAACAAGTCGATTAATTTGGTGTCCATTTTCCTCCATTTTTTTGGAAAAATTTCTCAAATTACGGAAAAAAAATATTTATCTTACTCCAAGAGAAGTACAAAGAAACTCAAATCTTGTTCGATGGAGCGCTTTTACCTTTTTGTTTTTTTGCGGAAGCATGAATTGCAATTTTTTGCCCTCAGCAACTCCCACGCAATGCTTTACCGCTGATTTATTTTTGATTGACTTTTTTTAGATAAAAATGTCAATTATCAACAATGAACATTTCTGGTTTAAAATGATGTGAAAATTCCTGGCTGATAAGCCCAAAACTCAGTTTATCATCAAAAAAATTATTTTTTATTGGTAAAAAAAAGATTTTATATAAAATTTTTCTTTTTAAAGTTTAATGTTTTTTTGACAGATGAAGTCGTCGTCAACTCTCCTTTTTCTTCTTTTCATTGTCAGCTTCTCTACAATTTTGACGTTTGTTGAAGCAAAAAATCGTGGAAAAGAAAGTTCTTCAAGCTCAAGCAATGAAGACGAGACAAATAGCATTGAAAGTTTAGAAGCCGAGATAGTAAAAAGAATCAGAAGAAATTTGATGGAAAATGAACAATTAAGAAATGTTCTTCAGGTTTTTCGTTTGATTATTAAATTTCTCTCCCCAAACATAGTTAACAACAATTCTTGAAGGATTCAAGCAACTTCGTGAATAATAACTTCCATCGACGTCGCCTTCATCGACGCAATATCGGACACGGAGCAAGTCCGAAAAATGAGCCAAATCATCATCACATCGGTGGAGGAGTTGAACCACTGCCAGGAAAACAGCTTCACAAGGAGCAAAGCTATGATCCGTACGGTAGATCAAATTAATTGTTAGATTTTGTGAATTCAAAATATAAAATAACAGATTTATCAGATTTTTTTAAAAATTTGAAATTCAGATTTTGATTTTTTGAAAAATTTATTAAATTCGTTGAAAATGTTCATAAATTATATCCATGAATTTTAGCGATCAAATTAAGAATTGTTGGAGCAACCTAAACCTCAGAAAAAATTCAAAAAAACCTTTGAATTCAAAAAAAAAAAAAAAATTTGGTAAAACCTGTGGATATTTCTGAGTAATTTGGTTGATTGCTTTTCGTCTTTCTTGAATATCAATCTCTGGATTGTTGGCAATATCGGCCAACTGTTTTCTCACCGCTGAGACTTCTGCGCTCAACGTTTTGACCTGACGCTCAACACCGGCTCGAATAAAAGCCAATTTCATGTTTTCTGCCTGAAAAAATTGTTGTTGAAAGCCAATTGAACAGTTGAAGCTCCCAAAACCAATTGTCGTTTTTCGTCGCTTAAATGCGCGAAATTTGAATAAATTCGTGGAATTGACACGCCACTTTTTTGAATTCTCGAATGATATGTGTAGGGACGTTGAAGTTCAGAAGAAACGTGATGATCAGCAAAATTTGTCGTCACATATCCCGGAAGATTCGGAAGATTATTGAAGCCCAAACAAAATGAGATGCTCATTCCAAATGTGAACAAAGTAAGAATCATTTTTTCTAAAAAAAAAAAAAATCAAAAAAGCGTTTTTTGGTCTCGAAACGAAAAAAAAAACAAAAAAAGGAAAAGGAAATTGCGTTTTCGAGAATTTTTGATAAGTTTGTGTCTCATTTTTTCATGAAACAAACTTATTTTTTACTTTCGAAAAAACTAAAAATTATAAAAGAGAGAGAGAGAGAGAGGGAGGGAGAGAGAGAGAGAATGTTGTGCGAAAATTTCAAGTTTTCACTTAAATAAATACACTTTATTGAGGTTTTTGAAAAAAATAAGCCCCGCCCAAAATTGCTGAAACAACAGCTGAAATTAAACTTAATAAGGCAATGTGCATTTTCAAATGTTTTTCTTTTACGCACAAACCGCATTTGTGTCGCAATATTTCCATGTGAAAAATCTCGAATAAATGTCACCAAAAGAAAAAAAAAGGCGGATCCCACCCAAAAAGAAAAAAAGACGGATTTTGAAATGAGCCGACGAATATTGAAAAAAGCATCTGACGAAATTCCTCATTTTTCAGCGACTGAAAGACGCCATGAAATTATGCGAGTTACTATGAATAATATATGAGTACTTACTGGGGAATTAGGAATGAGGAAAAAAAAAAGAAGATGGCCCGGAGAGGTTAAAACGCTCCAGGAAGATGTGGAAGAAGAAAATAAACAAATATTCCAAGGAGATGACTTAAGCTACTCGAATAACATTTTTAATTTTTGATTTTCTGAAAATTTGAAAAATAAATGGCTTCTTCTTACAATTTATTTCATTTTGTGAACAAAATGTTGAAAAAAATTGGGCCCCAAATGTCTTTGAAAACAAAACAAATCGAAATGACCTGAAAAAACAGCGTGGATAAATGAATGTTGCACAAACAATCAAAACGTTAATTAAAACTCAAATAATTCAAGTTGCCGCGCATCGTTGAACGGTAGAGCGACAATGAGCGCGAGACGCAGACGGACAAAGATATTTTTATTTAATTTGGCATTTTCAAAAAGCAGCTAATCAAGATTCAAATAAGAACAATGAATAAAAGTCAAAGATGTTAATGGAAGTCAAAGAAACAAAAACAAATGTCTTATTTTGGTAAGTAAAAACATGTCAAATTATTGTAACAAAAAAAATTAACTTCTAAAGGATTGTTTTAATTGTTCTTTAGGTCGAAAACCAAAACACTTTTCAATTTCTTTAAGATAACGGTTTTGCTTTTATCAGGCTTAATTTAAAAAATTTATTTTTGATCTATTTTTGAACAAGCGGGAAAATACAAAATTTAAATAAAAAATCAGTAAAAGTCGCTATTAGTATCATTTTTTTGTTTTTTACATAAAAACGTTGTTTAAAAATTTAAAAAATTTGTTTGCAGCAAATGGCACCATCAAGTGATAATGAGCGTCGCGTAACATATGCGGATGAAGAACCAATGTAAAAAGATGTTTGATTTAGAAAAAATCGATAATAAAATTTAGGACACTCGGCGAAAAAATCAGTCATCGAATGGATCAATTCAAAGAAATGATTTCCAGTGGTTGTTGCTCATGTGCCAGCAAAGTTTGAAAATAATTGCTGAAAATTGCTAGCAAAAGAAAAACAGTTGAATTTTACAGTGCCCATCAGTTGCTGTCGTTTTTATCACAGCGGTTATTCTTCTTCTACTCATCTCATCAATTCCACTAACAATGTTTCTCACTTCTTCAACTCAAAAATTGTCAAGCGATAGTCGAGAGTTGCCACAAGTGATAAGGCGTCCAAAATTCTGGCCGAAAGTTGACAAAATTCAAATCGACAATGAGGAGGAGTCCGGCGAAATTCGCGCAATCTCAATGATGACATCACTATTTCCACCAAATGTCTCGAGCTGTTCAGGTTTTGGATTCTCGTGTGCTGACTCGGTACACTCGATAATACCAACATCGAAGCGTTGCGATGGAATTTACGATTGTGCCGACAAATCGGATGAGCAAAATTGTAAATCGTGTCAAACCATCTTCTCATGCGTTATGCGGCCAACTTCCAACGATTCATTGACATCATCGCGTACAAAGAAATGGAAAAAACCACAACCGTCGTTGATTTGTCTCACGTCGTCTCAACTTTGTGATGGAGTTCAACACTGTCCTGATGGTTCCGATGAGACGTTGATGTGTAGTATGCTGGCTTATTTTTTTTTAAGTTTAAACTTAAAACAAAAGCTTCTTCAGAATCAAAATGTGACGAGGATGAGTTCAGATGTAAAAAACAAAACTTGTGTCTTCCAAAATCTGCCAAATGCAACGGAGTTTTTGATTGTGACGATGGAAGTGATGAGAAAAATTGTGAAAGTTGCGAAAAAAGTGCTCATGTATCTCAAAATTTATCGAATCTCAAAATAAGTAAAAAATGAAATTTCAATTTTCGTTTTTAGAAGTGCGGAGAAGTGTGCATCAAGGCTAGTGAGATTTGCGATGGTGTTGCTCAGTGCGCTGATGGATCGGACGAGAAGGAATGCGATTGTAAATCGTGCTCGGGATCAAAGAAGGCATTGTGTGACGACGGAACATGCATCAGTCGACGTCAGATTTGTGACGGAAAAATGGATTGCGCTGATGGAATGGATGAGACGGATTGTCCCGGATCATGTCTTGTTAAAGGAATCAAGGAAAAGGTGAGAAATGTGATAGAGTTAAAAGAGAACATAACTTATTTTAGAGAATAACTTGCTCGGATGGTCATCAATACACTGAAAAAGAAGCATGCTCTGGAAATCATGAAGAATGCTCAATGAATTGCACAAAATGTGATACAAAAGTCGCTTTCCAATGCCCGTCCGTCATTCCAAACGCTCCGAAAAAGTGTATCGCTCGGAGAATGGTGTGCGATGGAGTCATGGATTGTTCAGATGGTGCTGACGAAAAAGACTGCCAATGTGACATGGAAAGTGGGCGACAATTCAAATGTGACAGCAAATGTGTTGATGTTTCGAAGCGTTGCGATGGTGTTGCTGATTGTTATGATATGACTGATGAAAGGAATTGCAATAAGGTTAAACCCATCAAATTTCTTTTTCATTTTTCTTTAATTTTTAAATAATTGCAGTGTTCTGGAGCATCGTTGAAATGTGCAATCGACAAGTCGTGTCTTCCCAAATCGGCAAGATGCGATGGAGTAGTGGATTGTTCAGATGGAAGTGATGAGAAAAATTGCACATGCGAAGGTTGAGGAATACATCGAACACGTAAAAAAAATAAACTTTCAAATTTTCAGAATGCGTTGGCGCTCATTCAAACACATACATGTGCGATGGATCGTCACGATGCTTACGGCGTGACGAAGTTTGTGCCCCATATTCAATGTGCCCAAATGCGACAAGAGCCGATAAGGCGTTCTGTGCAGCTCTTGTGCTCAAACGAAACAACAACATTCCGTGGTGAAAGAAACTATTAACCGAATTTGTAGCAAACAAAAATTATTTAATGTGCATGTAATTAAGGGTTTTATTCAACTAAATTGTTTTTAAATTGTGGTAAATTGAAATTTTGTAAAAAAAAAATGTTTTTCCTTCACTTCATCCTGATGAAAACAAAAGTTGAATCGCTGAATTTGGTTTAAAGATGCGATTTGAGTTCAAAAAAATTTTTGACCAGCTTTGCAGTATCAATTGCACATCCCCAATGTAAAGTAATCCCCGATCCACCATGGCCATAGTTGTGGACTACTGGGATATTAATGAGCTGGTCATTAATAAGCTTAAGTCGAACATTTGGTCGTGAAGGCCGAAGTCCAATGTGATGAGAAAGAATTTTTGAATGCTGAAAACTTTTTCAAAATTTGTTTGCAGTTTTTATTCAAACTTTTAAACTGGGAATTTTGCGGCGCGCTTCACTTAAAATCGTTTCAGCTATTTTTCATCAACTTTCAAATCCCATTTATCAATTTCCTTGGTGCCACCAATTATGAGACAATTATCACTAAAAATGGTCATTTCTTCGTTAGGTTTTTGTTGTTGAAAATATTACTTGGGAAGGCAATAAGTGGTATCATCAATGAAAAAATGACGAATTTGCGGACAAAAAACTCTTAAAATCTAGAAAAGAAATGATTTCCGGGTGATCTAAAGCTTCAAAAATAGAGCCGAGATACCTGTCCGCGAATCGGACGAACGGTCGGATCATTGAACAATTTTTTGGACGATAATCCGGTGCAATTCACGAGAAGATCAAAGTCATCAACAGTTCTGACTTCATCGATGTTTGCGATCAATTTCTTCACAAATTTTCCACCATTTTTTTGAAATTTTCTTGCTGAATATCTCAAATAGGGGGTTGGTTCAAGATACCAAGTCGAATAGAAGATACCAAATCTGAAGGAAGTTTGAAGATGAGCTCAGCACTCTATTGAACTTCTCTCTCTTTCTCTTTGTCACTCTCTCTCTCTGTCTGTCTCTCTCTCTCTCTCTGTCTGTCTCTCTCTGTCTGTCTCTCTTTTTCTCTCTCTCTCTCTCTGTCTCTCTCTCTCTCTCTCTCTGTCTCTTTCTCTCTCTGTCTCTCTCTCTTTCTCTCTCTCTCTGTCTCTCTCTCTCTGTCTGTCTCTCTCTCTCTCTCTGTCTGTCTCTCTCTCTCTGTCTCTCTTTTTCTCTCTCTCTCTCTCTGTCTCTCTCTCTCTCTCTCTGTCTCTCTGTCTCTCTGTCTCTCTGTCTCTCTCTGTCTCTCTCTCTCTCTCTCTCTTACCGATATTCGTTTTCCTCCTTGATGACGTCTCGTACTTCCCGCTCGTTGAGAATTTTGACATTTTTCATCACTTCTAGCCATTTTGGATGATCCGGACTGGTCTGCATCCAATAACCGGATATTTCCTGATATTCTTCGGTTTCGTTCGAAACAAATGAATGAAACAGTTACTTCAGCTCCTTGATTGCCTTCTGATTTGTATTCTTCGATTCGAGAAATTGTTTGACGTGTCCATCTTCTGAAGACCTTCGAGGAAAAACGAATTATTCGTCGATGTCTTACTGGGTTCAGATGATCACTTACATCAATCGATTCTCGTCTTCTTGATCACAAAGATAAGGTTCAATGAAACCAGCTGCAACATCACTGGTTGTATTCGGACTGAACTTATCCGCTATAATGGTGACAGCGGCCAACGGTAGGTGCTCTTGAATCGCCAGTGCTGATGAAAGCCCAATGATGCCAGCGCCAAGAATCGCGATTTTTGGCATTTTTTCAAGTGGAGAAATGGAAAATAATCAACGCTTGTCTCGTCTTATCTTATCTTCTTTCTTCTTTTTGCTTGTTAGGCTTGGAGAGGGAAACAAAAACTAGAGAGACGCAGAAAACCGCGACGCACCAGCCTTGTCTGCGTCTTCCACTTCATTTCTCTCTCAACATTGTTTTGTGGCAAAAAATGGAGAAGTCGCATTGTTGTTTATTTTGAAAATGTTGGAAGAAAAAGTGACCGAATTTCGAAGTTGGAAAATGGGGGGAGGGGGATTCTCAACATATTTTTAAAATTTTTCTTTTTCCCGCCAAACAAAAAAATAAAAATAAAACTAAAATGAAGTTGAAAAGCAAAAGTTTTATTAATTTTTAATCCGCTTTCTCGTTGGTGTTACCATGTGAGCCAACGAGCGTCAGAATTCGGCTTCTTCCCTTCTCCATTTGTCGTTTCGTTTCTCCCCTCCCCTCCCCTCGCCACAATTTCTTTGGGCGGCAACGAATGGAGAAAAGGTGAACATTTCACACAATTTATCATCATTTTTTACGAGTTTCAGAAAAATGTAAAAAATCCACCAACAAAAAAAGAAAAATGTTTTTCCTTTGTTGTTGTTGTTGTTTGAACTATCGAATTTCAAATTTATTCGTGTCTTTTTTAGTTGAACTCTGGAAAGCAACAAAACAATTTCCAAAAAGGGGGGAAAAGGTTTTTAATCTCAAGATTTTACCTGTTTTTTTTTTTTTTTGGCAAATAAATATTTTGCCCACCCCCCCCTTCCCTCGCTTCCACTGCTTTTTTTTCCTACGTTCGCTGGTCGCCGCCGCAAAATGTCTCAAATGTCATTGAGGAGCGCATCAGAAACGAAGAAAGAAGAAATGAGTGTTGAGCTCATTGAGCACAGAAAAAAAAACAATGAGCAAACAGTATTGAAACAGACCAATTGTTTTGTCTGTTCGTTCTTCGTCTTCGTCGTGTTCGATGTTTCTAGGATCCATTTTTGTGAGGTGCAAAACTCGGATTTTTTGAAATTTTGTTTGGGCGGCGAAGGGTGAAAACAATTCGGCTTTTGATTAATTTTATCGTTTTGAAACGAAACGAATTTTTCTTTCTTCTTTTTCTCATTTTCAATTGGGGTCGAATATGAAAAAGATGCAAAAACAAGTTCTTTTTCGTCAATTTTCTCCAACTGTTTTGGTTGGAATTCAAAAAAAAAATTTTTTTTTTTTTTTTTTAATTTTTAAAATATTTTTGTATAATTTTCTTATCAAATACAATATAATCAAAAGTCTTATCGTTTTCTTCCTTTTCGTAAACGTTTTTATTTTTCTTTGCTTCCTTTTGATTTTTCCTCTGGAAGAAACAGTGGCCATTAATCATTGATTCTTTGCTGCTCTTTTGTCCAAACCGATCTAAATTAGAAAAAAATCGACTTTTTTAAAGGAACATTCATCATATTTAAGTGAGTCTCGCCGCGAATTGAGTGCCTCGAGAGGTATTTTTGCTGTTTCTAAATTATTCTGAAAAGATCCATTATAAATTCAGGGGGCTTTTCACTTCTTCATCAACAAAAAGCTACAAATCAAATGACACAACGTGAGCCAACGTTTTTCGTTTTGTTTGAACAAAAACTAAAAAAAAATGTCGTTAATCAAATCCTTGACCAAAGCGCATAACAATTTTGGCGCAACAGTACACACAACGTTTAAAGGCGCATTGCAAACTTGTTCAGCTACCGTAAATGAAACCTTGCCAAGTTTTAAACAATGCAGCTCTCGTTGAATTATTTTTGGCCGAGAGAAAATTCACCGTTTTTTAAACGGAAAAAAGTTGTGAGAAGAGAGAGAGAAAGAGAGAGAGAGAGAGAAAGAGAGAGAGAGAGAGAAAATGATTGAAAAAACGGTAAAATATTGAATTATTGTTGTCTGTCGATTGGTTGTTGAATTATTAAATCGAAAACCCGATTAATAATATCAAATATTTTGTTGATTGAAACATTTCTTCCTCACCTTTTCCTCTTCCTCAACCAATTTCAAAATTTCCTCCTCCCCCGCCCCCTCATAAAATTTATATTTGGTTTCTTTTTTATCATTTTATCAGCTTCTGCTTTTTCATTAAAAAAAAGCCATCGTCATCTTAACCGCCAAATTCAACGGTTTTTGAAAAAAAAAATTTTTTTTTGAAAAAAAAAATGAACAAATGTTTCCAGTCGGAGAAAAAATAACAAAAAATTGTCTTGGAAACAAAAAGACAAAATGCGCCCTTTTTTTTTGGTTGGAAAATTTTCAAAAAAAAAAAACAAAAAAAAACGAATTCTGACGTGGACGAAAAACAAAAAACATTTTATTTCTTCTTTTAATTTTCAGTGATTTCATCGATCAATCAATATAAATCAAAAGAGCTTCAGAAGCGCTGTGCAAATGATAAAACAAGATTGAATTTCAGTCGAGGTTTCAACGGTTTTTTTTTTGGAATTCTTTGGTTGGAAAAGATTTAAAAACTGAAATAATTTCAGATTTCAGTATTATGAGAATTTTGAAGATGAAGCGACTCCTACTTTATTTCGTCGTTCCTTCAATCCTCTTTTTCATGACGATTCAAATTCTGACTGACTTGTAAAACGATTCTGAAACTTTACTGTCATCTGACGAGTCAACTTTCAGCAGTCATGGCTTCACATCATCCAGCCCGAGATTCAGAGTTTCGACATCGTCAAATCAGCCACTCATCATCGTCATCACGCCGACCTATAAAAGATTGGCTCGAATCGCTGACATGTTGAGGTAGGTTTTGTGATCGGAACGATCGAAACATTGGAGGTTTTCTTCTTCCTTTTTTTCTTTCAGAATGGCCAACACACTGACACACATTGCTGATCTTCACTGGATTGTAATTGAAGACGGACCATCTAGACGGAGACCGGTCGAAAAGATTCTCAATCGTACTGGTCTACCGTACACCTATTTACCGTACAAAACCGTCGCCGGTTATCCAAGTAAGAAAGTGCGCCTTTAAATATCGTATCAGAATATTTTGATCTGAATTTGTAACGAAAATTATTCCTCAAAGAAACAAAAAAATGAGGGGAGAGTTGGTCTCGAAAAGAAAAAAACCGTAACCAAAAATGAGTTTCTTTGTGCAGAACGTGGATGGTATCAACGAACGATGGCTTTAACATATCTTCGTAACAACACAAAGGAAATCCTCGGAAATCACAAAGAAGGCGTCGTCTACTTTGGCGACGATGACAATTCGTATGATATTCGCCTCTTCAACGACTACATTCGTCATGTTCGAGTGTTAGGAATGTGGGCAGTTGGTTGGTTGTGACGTCATCGTCTCATCGGTCTCAGAAGTCTGAACATTTTGTAGGATTTGTTGGAAGCACCTATGTCGAAGCACCGCATGTCATCAATGGCTCAGTGGTTTCGTACGACGTCAGATGGAATCCGAAACGAAAGTTTGCCGTCGACATGGCCGGTTTTGCTGTCAATCTCGACGTCGTCCTCAAGACAGACGCGGTTTTTGGAAAATCGTGTAAGCGAGGAGGCGGAGCACCTGAAACTTGTCTCCTAGAAGATATGCATCTCACAATGAAAGACATTGAACCATTCGGTTTTGATCAGGTAAAGAGAGAGAGAGAGAGAGAGAGAAAATTTGCATAGTTGCTTCAGACAGAAAAGGAAATTTATGTGTGGCACACAAAGACGTCACAACCATCGTTGGCAAAGAAGAAGCCGAACAGCACGGCAGTCTTCAAACCTCTTCAGACGTTCGGATTCGAAATTGAGACGTGAAGAGGCAGCAAAGAATTTTATGTGTTTTTTTTAGTTTTAAAATGCGGGTTTTTTTCTATTTTTGAAATTATTGAATTTTAACGCTTTTTTTGCCTTTTATCGGGTGATTTAATGATTTTCAGTCTTAAATTTCTGAAAAATAAAAATAAAAATGTAATAATTTATTTTGTTTGAATATTTTAAATACAGAAAATTTTTAAAAAATGTGGAAAAATGAAGTTAAAATCGGGAACCTCCTATTTTCGGAATCACTGATTTCTGAGGGGTCAACGGTCGACTGATGGCTGAAAAAAGATTTGAGTTCAAAAATGGCTGGAATTTTGTTATGAGCACCGTTCTCGTAGATGGATCTTTCAGCTAATGGTGTCACTGGGAATCGATAACCAAAATATGGTGAGGTTTGAAGATTCTGAAGATTCGGAATAGTTTGAAGGTTCTGAAGGCTCGGAATAGTTTGGAGGTTCTGAAGATTTTGAAGACTCGGAACAGTCTGGAGGTTCTGAAGATTCGGAATAGTCTGAAGATTCTGAAGGCTCGGAATAGTCTGAAGATTCTGAAGGCTCGAAATAGTCTGAAGATTCTGAAGGCTCGGAATAGTCTGAAGGTTCTGAAGCGTTGTCGTTATCAAACAAGTTCCACACGATAATGGACAAGTGGTTCTCATCATTGTCGGGCTTAATGTGCATTGACCTTCAATGAAAGAATGTATTTGAGAAGATCATTGAAGATTTTCAGCCGAAAAACAAACCTGTGCTCGCCCACATTGGACACTGTGGATGCATATCAACACACCCCGACATTCCAGTAGCACCACCGATGCTCAATGGCGGCTGAGCACCGCCGCTGCCATATCTGCAAATACTTCGAGCTCTCATTGAAGGAAGACCGCGACAATCACGATCATCTCGATTCTCATTGATTGGAGTCTCATTATCGACTAACCCGTATATTGATGAGGAGGAGGAGGGAGTGACAAGTCGAGGATCGATTTGGTAGGGAGGAAACGGATTGACGAATCCTGCATTCACAAGTCGTCGACAATCTGAAACTTATGTGGTGCTGATTCGTTGACGTCACAAAAATACCATAATTCAAGTTATTGAACAACCCGTATTGAGCGAAAGTTGGTAGGAAAAAATTGGCCACAAGAAAGGCTGGAAATTTTGAAAATTGTCAATAGAGCGCGTTTACATCAGCGGAAAATTGTCACCAACCAAATTCAAACAGCGTCATTCTCAGTGATTTGTCGATAAAAAAGTTGAATGAAAAACTGCGCTAAAATTGAAAATTGAAAAATTCTACCCAACTTTGGCTCCTCCCCCTCCCTTTTTCATGCTTTTTTGGCAATAATCCAACCAGTCCGACTCGCTTTTCATTTTTTTTTTTTTTAGTTATTGGCATTTATTATTTGGGCTTATCTAGAGATTTTTATTATTATTCGAATATTGGCTGCATTATTGCGTAACGAAATGAAATCAAAAAATTGAGACACAAAAAATTCGAGGAAGGAAGCAGCAAACGCGCTTCATTGATAAAGAAGGGGGAGGGGGAGGGGGGGGGATTAAAATTGAAACCGACAAAGTACACAAATTTGTTCAGTCTCCTTGTTGATCAGATCAATCAAGTGTATTTTGGATCTTTTTTAGTTTAGAAGGAAACTTGCCGCAACACAGTATGCGTTGCAATCGTGCTCTACCGAGAATTTGTTTCCTTAAACTTCAACTGACTTAAATTCTTAAATGATCAATTTAAAGTGACAAGAATTTTTTTTAAATTTTGGCTGAAAATCGACTGAAATCGATTTTCCCCGCTCATTAATTATTCGGCCAAGGAGCTTGATTCCACTTTTTCTTCCATTTCGTAAATATCTTCTCACTTTTAATAGGCGCCAATTCAAAATTTCGCTCAAAATGTTTATTTTTGAAAAAAAATCTCTTCGTTGTTTTTTCTTATCCAACAAAATATTCATCGTCGGCGGTTTTTGCAAAATTGCAGACGATTTCTCGATTGAACAGCAGCACAAAATAGACTGTGAATCCAACGACGATCGCGATGAACAACAAGAATCTCCATCGATTCTGCTTTCGATGAACATCGGCTGCCACTTCATCGTCTTTCATTTCTTTCAGCGCTTTTGCCAAGTCATTTGAATTCACTTCGCTAGTCTGAAACCTTCAAAAAATCAACAAAACCTGCAATTTTTCTTACCATTTTTCGATTTACACAATTTGAAACTTAGAAATGATTTGAAAATCTCAAATTTGTTTTTTTTTATTCACAATTTACGAAGGGACAAAAGAAAAACATCAACAGAACATTTAAAATAGGCGGGAAGATAATCAAATCTACAAAGACAAAGAAAGCTCGATATAAATTCTTCTTTTTTTTTCAACTCCGTTTCTACATTTTTCTTTCACAAGAATTGAAAATGATCAAAACACTTATGGGATAGGATTAGATAAAATTGGTCGCTTATAATAACAATTGAAAAAAAAAAACCAATGAAAATTGTACAGACAAAATTGATAATATAAAATTGATCTAGAAGACATGAGAAAAATCAATTCTTTAAAGAGTCTTCAGGTTGAACATGTTTTATGAATCTTTGATTCATGAAAAAACTCATGTTTTATAAGAAAAATCGATTTTCGCCAGTTGAACAGCAGAAAAAAGAAATCAGGCGACAAACTATATATACCAAGATGTGGTGGGTGTTGAATTCGAATAAAATGAAAGGTAAATTTGAAACAAACAAAAAATCTACCCAGTTTCTACTTAAAAATTATATTGAAAGAAGCGAAATAAACAAAACTCCTTCCTATTCATAGACACATTCCATCTCCTCATCTTCGACTTGGTGTCTTCTTGTAATTGTTCTTAACAGATTTTGTTGACAATTGTCTCTGAAAATGTTTTTTGTTGTTTAAAAAAAAATATTTCTTTTTAATTAAATTAAAATGTTCAACCTCGCATTGCTGTCAACACGACTGATTGTTACGTTTATTCCAAGATTACCATTCTCTGAAACACGTTTAAACTAGGATTCAGTTTTTCTCAAAAAAATAATTAAAAACTTCAAACAAACCTGCAAATAATTGTGCCGCGTTGGTGTCAAACGCCAAACAGTCGGATTGTTGAATCGCGTACGCTACACCTTCATGGATTGATCGGGGTGTCGCCTCCCAGGACATTCGTCGACGAAGTGTCGATAATTCTAATCTGAACATTTGTTTTCTTTGACAAATGTTCCATCATTTCAGTTCTGCTTTTTTTTACCTGTACATAAAGTTATCGGCTTCCTTTTTTGATCCGATCAATTGAACTACTGCATAAAACATTTGTTGACTGTTCGATGGATCAAACTTTTCTTGTTTTTCTAGAACACAAAACATTCAAAATATTTCAAATTGAATTTGAAAAATCACCGAGAACTAGCATAAAATTGTATTCAAAACAACTCTGCATCATTACCCAATCCACCGCTCCAGGCAAATTGATATCAGTTGCTAAGAAAACGATGTCTTCTCCTAAAATTTATGATTGGGTTTTCTTCGTTTTTTTTTTTAATATAATTCATTTCTCACCTTGCAATGTAGTTATACTTTTGTGCACTTTTTTTAGATGCTCCATGACATCAGACAACGCTCCTTGCCACTTGCACGATGCTCCTGGGCACGGACAGCTGTATGGTCGATATTCGCACAACTCCTCGTGCTCAACTTTATCATAATGATGAAAGTTCAGTGCACATCCCGAACTTGAGAATTTACACGGGAAACGGACAGTGTTGGCAATTTTTTCCAGCCCAAGATTACGAACCGATGCTGAAATAAATTTGTGTCAAATTGAAAACAAAAAAAAAAGGATTCAAACTGACGAGTTGGTCCGCGACACGTCGGACAACATTGCAGTTTCGGGCGACAATTTGAACAGACTAAATGACCGGATTGGCATTGCATGTATGGCGGTAGCATATATTCCAAACAAACTGGACATTCGAACACTGATAACACTTCGGCATTGCTATCATCGCCAGTTGGGCCGACCATTGCGATATGGGGGGCTACGCTCTGTGTTGCAGCCGATGGTGAGCACGAGACAACTAAAAACATTTAATTACCATGTTTTTTTTAAATTTGATTTTAAACAAACCAGGTGCTGTGCCCTGTACTCGAGCAAAAGTTTTTCCTTGTTGATTATGCGGAAGTGCTGTTCCACACGCGTTTTGTACCTGTTGATGCGGATTTCCACCGGTGCCATTACTGCCGGTGCTTCCACCGCCGACAGCGCATGATTGCGATGATGAACCGTTGCTTCCATTCATATTTGATTGTTGTAATGGTGGTGGTGGTGAAAGACCGGGTGGTCCGTTAGTGAGCCCTGGTGGTGGTGGTGGTGGTGGTGCGTTGTTTTGTCCTTCAAAAAGTTCACTTGATTTTTTTTCAATAAATTGAATCTTTGAGATAAAATCACCTTGAAAAGAATTTATATTATTGCTCATATCAATTGAAGTTGTTGTTGTCAAATCTATTCGATTCAGACGAGCAGCAAACCTGCCCTCTTCCTCTTCGTCTTCGCCGAGACGTAAGGTGATTCGGTTTCGGCGATGCTCCTCTAGTGCTTGCTGATAATCACCTAAATGTGAATTAATAAAATATGAAAAAGAATAATTTACATTTCTAAAACTTTAAATAATTTTTTGATAATGAAATATTTGGAAAATTTACGGTCAAGACCGGTCAAAACTCTTTTCAATGGGTTTGAGGCTTTCATTTGTTTAAATCTAACAAGTTTAGGTTTGTTTTAAAAGAGCCTTTTTTATATTTCAAATGATCTCAATCAAAATAAGAAATATTTTTAAAAATTATAAACGCACCTTTAAACGCTAATATTACACGGTAAATTCGGTTTACGGTATTATTCATTCGGCAAAAATTAAAGAAAATTCGTTATTTTTGTTTTTATTTTTAGTTTCTTATCAATTTTTTTAAAATAAAATTTTAATCAATTTCTTGCTTACCGGGCAGCTCGTATACCCTTTGATAAGGGAGACGACTTGGTGATTGTTCGCCGTCAATTGCGACTCACCTTCCCTTCTGTAAAGAAACAATTCATCGATCAATAGAACTGGAAAAGAAAACATTCGAATTTTTCGGCAAAAAACAAATGAAAACAGAGCACATAAAAATATTAAGAAAAACATTTTTTGAGAAGCTTTTTTAAATAACTTTAGAAATTCTTCAAACTTCTTAAAAATTTTAAGTTTTATAATTAAAATTTTTAAAATAGTCTCAAATCAAATTCAAATAAAAAAGAAGGTTAAAACACAGAAAAATAAAGAAATGAAGAGAGAATCTGTTGAGTAAATGTATACATGGCGTCGTTTTCTCTGCACTCACTCAATATCGTCCACTATTTGTCAAGACTTGTCTGGGTATTGCGATTTGTGTGCGTGTATAACAGCGTTTCGCATCAAAATGAATATAATAAAAGACTGCGCGCTTAAACATCATTGAGCGAGACAACGAGGCACCCATCGAAAAACTATTTGAAACGAAGAGACATCGACCAGGTGGCGGACGAGAACAACATTAGAGAAGCCGAAAACGTATAGGAAACAGAAAAAAGACGCAGACACAACAACAAACGTCTCCCCCCTTCCTCCCCCCCCCCCGCCTCTCCCACTTCGCTGTCTCAGCTGACGACATTTGGCGCGGCGACAGCACAGGGATGAATCGATTGGGAACAAGAGAGTAGAAAAGAAATTGGAGATTTAGAAAAGCAAACAAAAAATTGAACAAAAAAAAACAAGGTAAAAAATAATTAAATTTGTTTTTTTTTTTCGACAAAAAAAATTTGAAAAATTAAATTTGAAATTACGGAAAATTGGAAAAAATTTTGTTTTTCAATTTGAAAATTTAATTATTTTAGAAAAATATTGAAAACAATAAAAAAGGGAAACATTTTTGTTGAAAATTCTCGTCTTTTTGTCTTCTGCTGATAAAGAACAACACAAAAAAAATGACGCAATAAATAATGGAAAAACTAATGAGAAAAAAAAAGAAAGAGAAAACTTGAAAAAACGTTTTTCATCGTTTACACAGCCGTCGTCATTTTTCTATTGATATTAGAGATTGCGAAGAAGAAAAAAGAAACAATAAAAGTGGTGAGAAGTCGGGCAAAAAAAATTGAAAATTTTGTTTTAAACATTTTCAAGATTTAATTTCAAAACAGCTGATGTAAAAGTTAACTCTTTTCAGTTTATTTATTATTGAAAAATTGAGAACATTTTTGTAATAATTTTCTCTCAATTTTGACATGGCATACACTCAAGTAGTCCATTAGAGCACATATGATCGTTTATGCATTTGGGGAAAAATCTTGAATTTTTTCCTAATTTTTCAGCTGCTCAAATTAAAGTAAGTGAACAAATTTTTTTTTAATTCAAGTTTTTTTCAATGTCTCAATTTTGAAAGTGTAAAGACTGCTTGTTTTTTTCTTTAAAAAAATAACACATGTCAAATAAATTGGTTCGTTCTAACCAACGTTTTTAAAAAATATTTTTGTATGAAAAAGAAATGAATTTCTCAATTATTTTAAGTTTTTTTTCAATAATTCTTCAGGTTAAAAATGCTAAACACCTTTAACTTTAAAATACTTTTTTTTTCAGTTCATGAGCTCTGAACCATCCACATCGAAAACAATCAGCGATGATGAGAAACTCGAATTGTTGTACGCGAAACCGGTAATAGACGGTAAAAAGTAATTCGTTTTTGAAGTTCATTTTTACATTTTCTGCTTTGCAGCTTTTATAATCCTCCGTCGTTTAAAAATTGGACTGGTTTACCAGGTTTGAAAAGTTTTTTCAAATGGAAATTGTTCGAAACTGACAATTCGAACGTTCCGAAAAATGAAGAGAAGCTTGAACAATCGTTGCCCATTTCAAATCTCACCAATTTCTCAAGTAAAACTCCGAATTCTTCTCTTTTTGCCACATGGCTTGGTCACTCCACCGTTCTTGTTCAACTTGACGGGCTTTGTTTTATCACCGATCCGATTTGGGCAGAACGAGCATCGTTTCTCAGTTTTGTAGGTCCAAAACGATATCGGCCGCCGCCAATGAAAATAAAAGACTTACCTGAAGTAAGATGAAGCACCTTTTCGTCGTCTTTAAGAATACATTTTTTTAGCTCGATGTTGGGGTCATTTCTCATGATCATTATGATCATCTTGACATTTCTGCTGTTAAACGTATTACCAGGTAGAAAAATTTTGAATCAATATTCACAATCGCAAATTAGTTCAGCAAAAATCCATCAATGCGCTGGTTCGTTCCATTAAAAATTAAAGAACTTCTCGAATCGAATGGAATTCAAAACGATCTATCGAATCCATCTAGAATCACCGAAATGACATGGGGACAAGAAGTGGTCATATCAAAAAAAGATACAAAGTTCAGCGTTTGGTGTTTGCCAGCTCAACATTGGGGCCAACGCGGTCCTTTCGATCGCTATAAACGTTTGTGGTCCGGTTGGGCGATCGTCGGGCCGACGCGCCGATTTTATTATAGCGGCGATACTGGAAATTGTGAAGAGGAATTTGAAAAAATTGGAAATCATCTTGGTCCGTTCGATTTAGCTGCTATTCCAATCGGAGCTTATGAGCCCAAGTAAGCTTACTTCTTCTGCGCTTTTATTCACTTACTGATTCAATTCAATTCAGTTGGTTTATGAAATCGCAGCATATTAATCCAGAAGAAGCTGTTGGAGTTCATCAACTCATCAAATCCAAAATAAGCATTGGAGTTCATTGGGGAACCTATCCAATGGGATCCTATGAAGTTTTAACATTTCAAAATTTTTAACAATTTAAAAAATAATTTCAGCATTATCTCGAACCTCGTGACAAACTGGCTGAAATTATGTCAACCCGTCGCGACTTGAATCATACCAAGTTCATCACAATTGATCAGGGAACAATTTGGGATGAGGCGAATTTCAAAAATGCCTAGTTTTTTATTATTTAAAAAACCCGTAACTTTAATAAAATATTCGTAAAAATAATAAATTTATAATTCTTCTGCATCGTCTTCCACTTTAATTTTTTTTGCCTCTTCTATACATTCTTTCTGCTTTTGCCTTTTTAGCAGCTTCTGATAATATGATTCTTTTGGTTGTTCTTTCATTTTTTTATTGTTTTCTTCTTCTATTTCTTCAGCCATTTCTCTAGTTGGAGGGCACATTGCATCATTTTTCTGTTTCATAAATTCAATTTTCAGATATTCAGCACATTTTCTGAAACTTACCAATTCTTGATTAATTTTTCTCTCTTCCTCAAACTCATTTTCTCCTTTTTCATTTATTCGATCCACATTTTTCTCGAATTTCTGAACCATTTCATCAACATCTTCCTATAATTTTTTCATTAATTAAAAATTATGAAAGAAACATAATTCAACCTCTCTATCTACGGCTCCATCTGGTGAATGAATTCCAATTCCTACCAATACTTTTGGTGGATCAATCATTCGTTTCACACAAATTTCTACGCCTTTTTCCATTATTGATCTGTTCAATAAATCGATATACTTAACAAATCGTCGACTATTGAACTCTTTTTCTCCAATCAGTTTGGCTGCCAATCCTTTAGTTAACTCATATCGAATTTCTTTGGCATCAAGAATTACTGATCGGCAATGTTCGGTAGATTTGAATTTGATTTCTAGAAAATCGTCAACCAATACTTTTTCCCAATCCTCAATTACAATCTAAAAAAGTTTTCAAATTTTATTTTTGAAAGTCAAAGGAAAACAATTCACTTTTTGCGCAACTAATAATGTATACAATGCCGGTACTGGCATAACATTACAAATATAGGGTTTTGTTGTTTCCAGGAGTAATCCATAAAATGGAACTTGATGAACCATTGACCAACCATCGGATCCTTGTTTTGGATTAATACTTTCAGGATGGTATTGAGCTATTGACGAGTTTGGGTGAATTAATGTGAATGGTTTCAGTCTGGTGTGCACAAACATTTCTTGTCCATACTGAAATAAAAATTCTCAAAACTTTCAGACAGAACAAACATATCGTTATTCAGACCATTAGAAGAATGATGTTCTTACCCCATATTTATTCACCGGATCCAGAATCGAAAAGTTCGGATACAAGCCTGCTGCGATGATAACTCTTATAACCTCGGCGATTTTTCTTGTCAATTTGTGTGAGCTTCTGATATTTTCAACTTCTTTTTCTTTGTGGCTCAACAAAAATTCAACGGTTTTTACATCAGCCTTTAATGGATCCGCTTCTGATTCTAAATCTTCTTCTTCTTTTTCAAGTAAAATTGTGTCAAAATGTTTATTTGCATTTAACACTTTTCTTCTTTTATCATCATTTCGTGTCGCCTTTTTTAAATCGAACAATTTTCTTCTTTCTCCTTCATCAATTCGTCGTTGTCTTGAATCATTCGCTCCGGTTTCTTCAGCTGTCGCTTTTTCAACAATGCCTGCTTCTTCTAAAACTCTTCGATATTGTGCTCGAAGTTTACCAATTTCATACATTCGATGTTCATCAATTCCATTTTCTAATGTCCAACGTCTTGATGACGCTCCATGCGCTTTTTGAAGCACCCATTCACGAAAAATTGAGATCAATGTGAATGGATCACCAAATGGGGTCGTTAATGATGCTCGACGCTCAACAATTTCAAGTTCCCGATAAGATCGATTAGTGAATGGTGATTGAACCGATAAACCGGCTGCAACTGTCAACATCACTTCTAATTGATCAACGACACATCCCAAAACAAGCATCTAAAAGAAAGAAAAATACTTTTTTAAAATAAAATAATAATTTCACTTTTGCAATAGGAACTTCAACTGGTAATTTGGCAACTGTTGTTCCAAGAGCTGTCAATGCTAAACTATCTCCTCGGTCTGATCTCAAAACTCTTTGGAATTTCAGCATTTCAAGTGCTTCATTTAACGCATTTTCTGCCGGTTGTTCAATGAATGGAAAATTTCTTGGATCTACTGAAAACATTATTTCAATTCTTGACTTGTTTTTTCTGTATGCTTACATCCTAAATTCAAGCTGATCATTTTTAATGCCATTTCTTGTAGAGATACGCGATTAATTTCCGACACCGTAAAATCATCCATTTTTTCAAACTGTTCTTGTGAATAGAGTCGAAAACATATTCCGGGCCCGGTTCGACCAGCTCTCCCTTTTCTTTGATTTGCAGACGCTTTGCTCACCCAGAATTCAGTAAGCTTTTGGGTACCTGTCCCTGGTTCGTGCTTGATCAAATTCACTTTTCCACTGTCGATGACGAATCGAATTCCGTCAATGGTCACTGATGTCTCGGCGACGTTTGTTGATAGAATACATTTTCTGACGCCGGTTGGTGCAACGTCAAACACTTTGTCTTGCTCCTCAACAGACAGTGTGCTGAAAATTTTACAGTGAATTTTAGAAATAAATAAATTTGAAGTTTTTCACCTGTGAAGCATTAAAATAATCCATGATTTTGTCAATTCAGCATAGTTTTTTAATGCTTCAGCAACCGTTGAAATTTCAGCAACACCGTTTAAAAAAATGAGCGCATCTCCTCTTTGTGTTGCCGGAAATTGCTTATCAATCAGCTCTAGAATTCTCACAAACGGTTCAACATCAATTTTATGACTTTTCTTGTCGGAGTCCGCGATAAATTGTTTGATTGGATGCCATCGAACTTCGATGGGAAAAAGTCTTCCGGGAACTTGAATGACAGGTGCTTCATTAAAATAGCCTTTGAAAAGATCTAAGTTTATTGTGGCTGACATTAGAATAAGCTTGAAATCTGAGCGTTTGCTACATAAATCGCGAAGTAGGCCAATTAAAAGATCTGAAGTTAAATGTCTTTCATGGACTTCATCTAAAATAATTATCTGAAAAAAATTCTGAAGTAAGTTTTTTTTTGATTTTTTTTAACTGATTACATTGTACTGCTCAAGAAGAGAATCTGTTTCCATTTGTCTTAAAAGTAGTCCTTCGGTTAAAAAAATCAATTTTGTTTTTTTTGATTTTGTAGTTTCAAACCTAGAATTTTAAAAACTATTTATAACTTTTTTTAAAACTCTTCTATCCCTTTTTTGTTAAATTTTTTTTAATAATTGAAAGAAAAGTATTGAAAACTCGAAAACAAATTTTTGCACTCCCTTGAGTTTAATCATTTTCTTTTTAAATATCTATTTTTAACTGATAATTATTTACCTAATTTGAAAAGCAACTTCACTTCCATACTGATTTAATGTCTCGTAAGCAACACGTCTTGCCAGTGCAGTACAAGCAATTCTACGCGGTTGAGTACATGCAATGCCAGTAAATCCAGCTTTTAATAAATATTGAGGGACCTGAGTCGATTTTCCACAGCCGGTGTCTCCAGCTACAATTAAAACTTGATTCTGAAGTCAACAAAAACTCGTTCTAAAACTTAATGAAGATTTTAAGGGTTTTTACCGATTTCACAAGTTCAACAATTTCTTCTGCTCTTTCGGCGATTGGAAGCTCACTTTGAAGTTTACGTAAATCTTTCATTTTTTTGAACTTTAGATTATTTGAGAAATCCATTGAAAGTCGCACGGCATATTCGAAATGGCGCACAATCCAAACAGGAATCTGGAAATTTTTTTTAATTAAAAGAAACTCAAAATTAAAAATGTTTTATTACATGATCAAGTTGAACTGGAATTGGTTGAGGTTCTTTTTGTATTCTTACAAAATTCTGTTTTCCCAGATCTTGTGGAATACCCATCTCATCGAATTTAACACGTGAAGGATCGAAATGATCAGTTGTTTGGTGAACAGATCTAAAAATGTTTGAGTTAAAAAAGAAAAAAAGGAGAAATTACTTTATAAAACGTCGAAAATAGCTATCTATGAACAATTTTTTGGTAGTTGCTTGACTTTTTTTTTCACTTTTCTCGGTTTCTGTGTTAATGAAATGACGAAATAAAGTTCCACGATGCTTTTCATATTCTTCTGACGTTAATGAATACATTTTACAAATCTGTAATGAAAAACTTTTGTTTAAAAAACAAAAACTCGAAAAATGAAAGAGTTTACTCTATGGCCGAGAAAATGAGGAGATTTGGTTTTCTAGTCCTTAGCGTCATAAAAACATGAAGACGTCATTTTTTTCCCCAATTCAATTTCTTTAAAATAATTTAATTAAGCTTTCGCAACGTTTTTGATTGGAATATTTTTAATTTATGGAAGAAAAAAACCAAATTTAGGTTGTTTATAAATTTTTTAATTAATTAAAATTCCAAATTCGATCGTATATTTCAACCTAAATTAATTCGTTTTTTACTCCATCAAAATCTCATTGTTTTTTCACAATTTCCGCTTTCTTCTTTCTTTTTTTCATTTCAAACATAACACACATTTTACAAACAATCGTCGCTTATATATTGATCTTTGCTTGTTTTTTTCATAAATGTATGTGTTCTCTTCTCGTTCTCTTCTTGTCTAAACCATTTTTTTTCGCATCATAGTTGTTTTTCCCCAACATTTTATTCCTTCTTTTTTCCCTTGTTTTTGTTTTTTTTTGTTTTGTATTCCTCTTTTTTAAACATTTTGTAAAGAACTAATATTCTAGAAAAATGGACGTCAGTGAGCGCGAAGATCAACCAAGCAGTGATATTGAAGAAGATATAGAATGTCGAAAAGTTTCTACTCGAATTGCCAGCGTTACATTAGAATCGGATTCTCTTCCTGAATCTACAAATAATGTCGCTGAAGAAAGAGCTGTTAGGTAGAATATATTTTTTCAATTTTTAAAAATTACGTTTTTAACCAATTTTTTCTTAAACCCCTATTTAATTGAAAATAAACAGAATCTCAATGTTAAATTAAATCAGTAAAATTTTATTGCTTTCATAAAATTTATGCTTTCAGACGAAAAAAAAGAGTAAAACGTTGTATTAAAGGGCAAGGAATGGATGTAGATCCACCACCAAAACCAAAGGGAGAAAGTAAAATACTCAAAAGTTAAAACAAAATTATTTAAAAAAGTTCTAGGCAAGCATATGGAGTGTGACGGAACCGAATCCCATATTTCTTCAAGTGATAATGATTCCCTTTCTGGAGACAATCGGTAATTGATAAAAATTTTTAACCAGAAATCAATAAAAAACCGTTTTGCAGGGGCGGAGAAGCAGATGATGAGCAAAGCGATTGGGTTGGAGACACAACACCTACAGGAAATGGAATGCCAGCAGATTTGGTAATTAAACCAATAAAAATAATAAAAAATGCCTCGATTTAGGCACCGTTCGATCGTCGTCTTTTTCTAAGAAAATCTACACCGTCTCATCACATGTCAAATATTCAGAAAAAAATTGAGCGTTTTTCGAGAGATGGAGGACGAGGAGAATTAGTTCTAGATTTACGTTTGAGAGATCGATCGACAATGTCATTGGTATAACGTACAGTGTTAAACAATTATCTAAAAAATAATTTTTAAAGCTTAATCGATACATGTTTAAATTTCATCTAGAAATTATCAAACGTCATCGTAATTCAGTAACTCTAAAAAAAAAGGCAGATGCTCCATCAACGTCAACAGCACGATAAATTGAAAGCTTAAAAGTTGTAAAAAATGCGTTTTTTTAATTTAATTTTCCTGTATAATTAAAAATTAATATATTTTATTTATTATATAAGTATTTATTTCTAATTAAAAAAAAATTCCACCTATGATTGAAGCTTTAAACTCTATTCACTCCAAAATTGTACAAATATAAACATTATATATTCATTTATTTAATTATCCTAATATTGTAAACGTGGTTTTGACGAAAAATTAATTATTTTCAAAAATAAGAAACAAATGATGTTTTAATAAAGGCAATTTAGGTTTTAAAACGAATGGGAAAAGGAAAATCACAGGAAGTTGAGGAGGATTTTGCGCGATTAGGTATAAAAATGTAAGTTTAAACGAAAAACAATTTTTTTTTAAAATAAAAATGCAATTTAAATATTTTAATAGTTATAATATTTAAAATGTGTTAATTGTAACCACTTATCAAATAAAAAAATGAACTATGTTCAAACAAACGAATGATTGTGTTTTTCTATACCAGTCTCAGTCTTATTCAATGTTTGTTATGTTTGCCCCCAAAATACAATTTGTTTGCAGTGAATTGACTGATAAACTCAATTTTTCAATCGATCAATTTGAACGGTTCGTTTTAGAGGCAATATACGAAGTTTTAGGCAATTGTGGTCCAATTGTTAAGGTTATTTTAAGTTTTATTTTTTTCGAAATCGTTAAGAAGTCGGAAATATGAAAAATAATTTAGATCGCTGATTTCAACGAAACAACGCGACGTGGATCAATTGTCGGTTGCGGAAACGAGATTCAGACGATTTGGGCAGCAGTGTCGGCGAAGGGAAATTTTCAAGGAAGACGAATTGCGGCTCATTTTTATTCAGTAAGAAATTTAAAAAAGTAATTTTGTTTTGAAAATAAATAATTGTTTAGTTAACCGAAACGGATATTGAAAATATTTTTTAAACCAAAAAATCAATGGCGTGGGTTTATTTGGTAATGGTGCCAGTGTTGGCATTTGCACTCTTTCTTGTTGCAATTCTTTTTATTTATTTTTCAATGCCATCACGGCGTGATTTCTATTTTTTCAAAAAGCACGCCGTCATAACTGGTGGCTCAAAAGGGATCGGATTCCAATTGGCGACTGGTTTGATCGAAAAAGGATGTCATGTAACAATTGTGGCAAGGAATAAAGAAGATTTGAAGGTTTGAAAAACATAAAAGTGGCCAATTCAAATTTCATTCAGAACGCTGCTGAAAAGTTGCAAAGTTTAGCAGATCAGAGAGGACAACATCAACGAGTTGCCTGGAAATCGATTGATTTAACATCGAATTATGAACAGGTGCGCCTTTGTTTTGTTTTTGTTACGCCCAAGTTTGAAACTTTATTTTAGATAAAAGCTGAGTTTGACAATTGTGCCAAAGAATTAGGACCAATCGATATTTTAATCAATAATGCAGGACACAGTGTTCAGGTTTGAAAAAAAAAACAGCAGAAGAGAAAAACCATTGAAAGAAACATTTTAAAGGCGCCATTTACTGAGCTTCCAGTTGAAGATTTCGAGAAACAAATGAAAGTGAATTATTTGAGTGCGGTAAAGAAACTGAAAATTAAAAAAAAAACGCGATACAATCAAATTTTTAAAGGTTTACGCGACAAAAGCAGTCATTGAAGAAATGAAATCGAAACGAAGCGGGCACATTTCATTTGTGTCATCGGCGGCAGGACAATTTGCAATTTTTGGATATTCGGCATACTCGCCAACAAAATTCGCACTGCGGTAATATTTGTTATTTCCAGAGAATTTGAGAGAGTCAAAAAACAAAATATTCAGAGGTTTCGCTGACACCCTTCATATGGAGCTTCTACCATATAAAATTAGTGTAGCAGTTCTCTACCCGCCAAACACGGACACGGAAGGATTCAAAGTTGAGCTGGAAACAATGCCCGAAGAAACGCGATTAATGAGCGACGCTGCCGGTCTGTTCACGCCGAAATTTGTTGCCGACGCACATTTAAAAGATATCGAATCAGGAAATTACACAACGACAATTGGGTTAGACGGTTGGATGCTCGGTAAAAGAAATTGGTAGAAAATGAAGAATAAAAATTCTTGAAAATTTAAGGAGTTCTAACATCTGGAGCGTGCCCAGAAAAATCGTTACCACGAGCTCTAACTCAATCAGCATTGGCTGGAATTTTCAGAGCTGTAACATTGGTTTATTTAGGATATTTTAATGGAATAGTAAAAAAGTGCTATCGAAAAAGATTGGCTGAAGAGAAAGAAGAGAAAAAAAAGAAGAAGTAATTTTGAAAAAAATGTTTATTTTTTATGTTTTTTTTTTGTTAAACTGTTAACCGTTTTTTGTTCAAAATACAAGTAGAATTGAGAAAGTTTGATTGAATTGAGATCTAGGCAAGAAGTAAAAAAATGACTAAACAATGGCAATGGCGGAGTGTCGTTTAACGAATGCTTTGGACATAAACGCGGTGTTCTCGTCATCAGACATTGGATGATTATTGGCCGAAACCCACATCAAAGTCATCCACGGATTGTCGAGCTTTTCCTGAGTGGGGCGACGATCCGATGAAAGTTGTTTGAGCTCCTGGAAGAAAAGTGAGTTTCCCTTTTTCAAGGAAATAAAATCTTAGGAATCAAGAATCAAAGAAAAAAGATTTAAAAACTTGGAAAAATTATTCAAATCGTGTGAATTATTTTTTGAGGTGAAAAAAAATTCAAAATCCAAACCTTCTTATCTTCGTCACCACAAATCATAATCCTAAATTGTGTACGAATTTCGGAATTACTATAAATGTGGGCGGGGCATCGAATTGCATTTCCGACGACAGTAAGAAGTGCCGCCGAATCGGTAGCAATTCGATTGAGATCCGGATGATGAACGTGTAGAAATTCTGGAAAACAAGAAAAATAATCAATGAATGAGTTGAGGGGGAGAGGGGGGGGGAGGAGGAATCGAACCCGGATCGACGTATTCGGTGATGATCAAAACGAGACTCAACAAATTCGAGATGAGGTACGCCGAAATAATAACGATAAGCGTTCGTGTGGCGCTTCGCAAATTCTTGCGACGAATTTTGGACAAATCGTGTCCCAACGTAAGCTCTGCAATCAATGATCGTAGTTGTTGAACGTTGCGTTTCCGAAGCATCAACACAATTCCGCCATTTAGAAAGATCAACGTGAAGAAGGGCAAGAAGATTGTCAACGAATGAAGAACACCCATGTGACCATGATCGCCGCGTTCAATCTTCATCGCCCATCGTCGATAACCGAAACAGTTGTCGCGTTGAACAACAATCGCTTCCTAGAATCAATTTTATTATTTTTAAACGTCTCATTTGGATACTGGAAATAGTTAATAACAAAAAAATACACAGCTGAATGTTATGCTACCGTAATTCTTGAAATTGAAAAAACAGATTCTGTACAAGAGTAGCTCAAAACTCAACTGACATTTTTTCAAGAATCAAAAAAAAAAAGAAACATTTCGAAAATGATGAAAACCTCTGAGACGTATTTAAGAAAAATCGCGGCGCAAATTAAACTGAGAAGAACCATCCAACGAGTTCTCGTTTCAAAGCCGACAAAAGTCCAATGTTTCGTCATAAAATATCTGGAATTGAGCCAATCGTTTTACAAAAGAGAGACAAAGAGGCCACGGGGGCGACCTTTCAATGCTCGCCATGATTAGAGAGAACACCGACGCGATTTTGACGATTTGAGCGAACAGGTAGACGTGGCGAACGAATTTCAGCCAAATCTCATAAGCCATTCCTTCGTCGTAGTAGACGGAACTCACTTCCAATGGCTGAAAATCAAATCGTATGGGGGTTTTGTTTTTTTCTTTCCAGCTAAGAACAATTGTTTGTTTAAAATTCTTAAGAACGTCTTGAGCCCTTCAAAAAAATTTCTTTAGACATTTCTTTTTTTTTTTTTTCTTTTTTTTTGATTAATGAGGACCGTTTTTATGAATTTAAAACGACTTTTCTTTTCTTTATTTCTAATTTTTTTTTCTGCGCTACGCCTCTTCTACTGTCTGCTTTTTTTGTGTCTTCCGCCAAACGTTGGATTACCATGATCCCACCTCGTTCTCTGTGTGGTGTGCTTCTCTCTCTCTCTCTCTCTCTCTCTCTCTCTCCCTCTCTCTGTGTTCCTTGCCCACTCACTCACAACACAACAGAGAGAGAGAGAGAGAGAGAGAGCAAAAACAAAAAAGCAAACCACCCCTCATAGGTTATAAAAGGTTAGGAGGTGAAGCAATTCTCTTTTTCGGTATCGGATCATTATTTCAATGAGACAAACAGAAACATGAGAGCATGAAGATAACGGAAGTGAAGCGGAAAAAGTGTTTTGTTTCCGACGGAAAACCCCCTCCCCCGTTTTTCAAGTTCCCCCCCCCCCCCCCTCTCCTTCCCCGTTTTTTGCGGGTTTTTTCATATTTTTGACGATGGATGAAACAAAAATGTTCGAAGAAAAGAAAAACCGAACGAAGAAACCGGAAATGTTTAGAGTTTGATGTGGCGTGTGGATGACGACAAAGTTCTGAATCCTCCTCTTCATTTGGAAGATGAAGAGGAGGGAGAAAGAAGGAAGGAAACGGGCAATTGAAAAAATTTCCTTCCCCCCTCTCTCAGCTTTTTGTTCAATTTCAAGAAAAAATTGCCATTTTCTTACCAGAAGAAGAAGAAATGTGGCGTCGACAAGAGTGTCGAAAAGTGCGACGAAGCCGAGAAAGAAGAATGGCGAATTGCTGAAATTATTTTCAGCTTTTCTCGTTTTTCTTTCTTCTTTTTTTCTTCCCAAACACATTTCAATGCTTTTCAACAGTACAGTAAGCTGCTTGCGCCTTTAAACTTTTCGATTTTTTATTGACAAGCATCTCAACTTTAATTTGAACAAAATGATGCTCACGAGTTTGTTCTCATGAAAAATAATAAAACGATGCTCCACGATTACATCAATTCAACCGACCAGAGCAGCGAAAAAAAATTTTCCAAGACAATTATTCTGAAGTGGCAGAAAGAAGTAAGAAATATGAAAAGAAGCGAACAAAAATTGTGCCGCCGCCGCATAGAAAAAAAGAGGCGCTCAAGAGCTTTTGAAATACATGAAGATTTTCCACCCAAACCCCCCCACCCCCCTCCCCGTGCGTCGGGGATTTTTTACTCTCAAAACTTGATGAAACTGAAAACGAACCGATAAATTGTGCGCGCCAGAAAGAGAGAAGCCAAACAACCATTCGCAAATGCGCCAAAAACTGCAACGACAGTGCCGAAAACGCCGATAATGTAGAAGCTGGAAAGAAAAGGGGTGAAGCTTCGTCAGATCAATGCCAACCTTCGTCTTCTTCTTCTTACCGCTCATCGATAAGCCGCTGCTCCGGTGTTGATAAGCATTTTGTTGACTCCTGCATTCTCTGAAGACACGAAAATTCTCAAAATGACTCCTCGAGAAAGACAAAAACAAACAAAAAAAAGGAAAGGAAAGGAAAAGAACAAGTTAATGGCACAAAAAAGTTCGTGGTTGTAGGCGTGGGCTCAGAGAGAGGGAGAGAGAGAGAGAGAGAAAACCAGAAGAGATTGACGGGTGACACATGAATTCAGAAGAAATAATCTGAAACTTCCAGCATTTGTTCTCTTCTCAAACTTCAAATGAAGGTTATAAGAAAATATTAGAGAGGAAGAGAAAAAGCATGGAAAAAAAGGCGGAGTTTAAATTTGACAAACAAATGGCAAAAATGAATGTTTCAGTCTTCCTGGGAAAAAAACAGGCGCGCGCGCGAAAAAAAAAACCCTACAAGTTCATGAATATTAATTATTTATAGTTTGATCTCAAACATTGAAGGCGTCAAACAGAAAACGCTGGAGAACGAAGAAGAAGAAGCTGAAAAGAAAGAGAACAATAACAACAACAACAACCCGAAAAAAGAAAAAACCCTTCCGAGGGGGTGGAGTCAAAAGAGAGAGAGAGAGAAAGAGAGAGAGAGAGAGAGAGAGAGAGAGAGAGAGAGAGAGAGAGAGAGAGAGAGAGAGAGAGAGAGAGAGAGAGAGAGAGAGAGAGAGAGAGAGAGAGAGAGAGAGAGAGAGAGAGAGAGAGAGAGAGAGAGAGAGAGAGTCATAAAATTGAAAAAAATTTCATCTCGTCGCTCCTTCATCAAACATGGCGTCAAAAAATAAATTTTTTTTATTGGCGCCACGCGGGTGGGGGTGGTGGGCGCAATATGAAAAATTAACAAAATTTGAGTAAGAACAAGAAGAAGAAGAAGAAGAAGGAAGAAAATGTTCGGATTTTTATGTGGGACGAAAATTAAAGAGAGAGAGAGAGAGAGAGACAGAGAGAGAGAGAGAAGCTATCGAAAGTCCAAAACCATCAATAAAATTCAAGGCATTTTGTCACAACATGTCACCAAAAAATTTTCCAGAGCAAAAGTATTACACACACACGTTTTCAGTATTTTTCTTTTAAAAAAAAAAACAAACTAATTATTTACGTTTTTCATGCTTTTTTTTCCTGCTACAATTTTAAAGGCTCATGCATTTTTTTCTCAGCGACGAGGGAAAAACACAGAGAGAGAGAGAGAGAGAGAGAGAGAGAGAGAAAGAAAAACTTTTTCGAGTCAAATGTTAAAGGAGGATGAGGAGGAAAAAAGAAAATGAGAAAATGAATTGCAATTTATCAAAAAAAAAAACAAAATTTTTTTCACCCCAAACAATTTCGTGGCGGGACCACACTTGTTCGCTTTTCAATCGTTTCATTGTTTCCCCTCACTTTTTTGCCGATGAACTTTTTCTTCTTTGTCGAAAATTGTTGACTGGGCCCATTTCTTCTCCACTCCCGTTCGCATTTATTTTTTTATTGCTCGTTGAGTTTTAAAAACGAGCCAGGTCTCAGAAGAGAAGAGAAGACGTTTTTTATTCTTTTTTTTTTCAATCTTCGTTTTCCTTCCTTACAAAAATAGTCGAAAAGTGCACAAAAAGGTGTTAAACCTTGGTTGTTAAAGGAGCCAAGAAGAAGAAGAAAAAACAAAAAGTTCAAAGACCTTTTGATTTTATAGCAAATTTTGAAGTCTTGAAATATTCCGAGTTTTTTCAAAACGAAAAAAAACTTGGTTAAAAAACATGAAAAATAAATCATCTTTTTCTTGACACTGGAAAAATTGACGAAAATGGAAAGAGGGGCGGGATTATTTGAATTCAGCACACACACACTGTCGCCGGGTTTTCAACGAAGCTCAACCTGAATGAGCAAAAAAAAAAAGAGACGGGGGGGGGGGGGGAGGGGGGGGGAGGTGAAATTTCTGAAATGAGCCGTAAACTAATTCGAAAATTGGATTTCGATTCTCAAACGGCGAAAGAATTTCTCGGCGCGGCACACACAGCAAATTAGTCTGAAAATCTGGCTGAAAATTGAATTAGAGGGAGGGAGGAGGGAGGGGGGGGGGGGAATTATTATTTTTTTTTGCCACAAACAAACAAAAGCGAGGCACACTTTTTTCATCTTTTCGTCTTTTTAGTGGAACGAGAATCAAGTGGGAGGGGAGGAGAAAGAGAGAGCACAGCTGACATTTTCAGATTTTTTCTACCAGCTTCTTCCCAATTTTTGTTTGTTTTTGCTCTTAATCTCCCACATTTTACACCAGAATCGAGTGAAACGTGAGCAAATGGTCAAATCGCAAATGGGTGGACCTCCTGGCAAGGAATCTCACCGAGGATGCAACGATCATCAATCAGGTGGGAGGTGGAAAGAAAGAGCAAAAAAGTGGCGGAAAAATTGGAATTCAAAAATTATTCAATTTGTGTTCGAACAAAACAATTCGGAAAAACAAAAAAAACTGAAAAACGACTGATGTCACCTGAAAACCATGTCGATGAGGTCATCCAGACGAAAATTGAGTGGGAGAAGGCGGGCGTTTTTTTTTAAACCGCATGGCAGAAAAAAATTGAGAGAAGGCAAGGAAAATGAAAGAAGCTGGTTTCATTTATAAAAGGAAAAAGAAAAAAAAAGGAAAATAAATGGACAATTTTTTTAGGAAAATTTTAAAGGATGTAATTTGTCATTATTGCTCACATTTTTTTTGAATAAATAAAAACAAAAAGCATCTTCTCCCCGAAGGCTTGAACTATTTCACTGCGTATTAACTTGAAGGTGTTTACGTTGATAGGCAGCTTATTTATTATGTAGTGATGGACAATTCACTGCGCATCAACCTTTTTTTGTGTTGAGAAGAAAAAGTGTAAAGGGTGGAAAGAAAGAAAGGTTTTTTTTGTTTTTTTATAGGCTGAAATTTTTAATAAACTCAATTTATTGAAGCAGAACAAAGTTTAAAATCAATTTTGCCGCCAACCACTTGTTTATTTTAAGTTTGAAAGTTGATTCACGTACGCACAACGACGCTTCTTCTTGATGTTGTGCTCGTTGTTTATTTTTTCATTTGTTCTCACTAAATTTAAACATTTTTCGTTAAACAACAACCACAAAAAAAACACGTTATTGCGTTGTGTCGAAAAACCAACCAACTATCAGTCTCGAATTTTATCAATTTTTTTTAATCATTTTTAATGAAAAATGGCAAAAAAAGATAAAAATTTATTCGAAAATTTAAAATACCGCGACGAATCATAATGAAATCATTGGTATTTCTTAGCTTTTCCTCAATTCTTCTTCTATTTTCATTATCTCAAATTGAAGCTGCAAAGACGAAGAAGATATTGATTCACGTAGGTTACGAGGAAGGAAAAAGTTCAAAATTATTGATTTTCAGAATCATTTAAAAATTGAGAAGCCGTCCGAGGATGATTTCATTGGATGCCCATTAAATAACGATTTTTATTATTCTGGAACAATCAATTCGCCACAATGGCCTTATAATTATCCGCCGAATGATAAATGCTATTACTATTTGACTTCTAAGCCTGGAACAATATTAAAGTATTCATACAAAATTTCTTCTGAAAATTATTTGAAAATTTTTCAGAATCTCATTTTCGCATTACGACGTTGAACTCTGCTGCGATTACGTCACAATTTATGATGGTGAAACAGAAAAATCGTCGATTCTTGTTCAGTTTGTCCTGAACCGATTTTCATCAAATCGATTTTTAATTCAGAATCGGTGGACCAGGATCGAATGTGACGAAGCCGTCGATTTATTACACGACGACACGAAAAGCTTTGATGACATTCCAGTCGAATCCGACGATTCAGAAGACCGGCTTTTCGATGCAATATGAGTCGACGAATATTGTGGCGCCGTGCAAACGCGACATTTTTCTTACCATTAATGGAATGGCTGGCGTCGGAAGTCAATCGAATTTTAGAAAGGTTTTTTTTTGTTTTTCAGACATTTGAGTTTCGAAAATTTGTTTTAGCAAATCAATTTCTTCGCAAATCAACTGACACCAACATGGCAGGTTGGAATGACGAAAGTTCGAGTTATGATGAATCTACAAGTCGATTCGGATTATGGTCTCATCTGGTCTGCCGACGATCTTCCAGACAATACTGCAGTGTCGACACAACTCCAGGCAATGCTCAAGGATGTGCCAAATGTGTTGGATAACAAGAATCGAGACACTGAATCGTTGGATCTTTCTAAGTGGCATCAGATTTCATTTTATTTTCAGCCTCTTCCGTTATTCTTACGATGGACTCAGCGATCCGAAAACTTTTGATGAACGCAAGGAAATTGATAAAGTGGCCATCATTCTTCTTTCAGAAAATCCAAAGTTGAAAAATTTTCAAAATTCAGAATTGGCGCCTTTTTAATTCTCATGTTTTTTTTTCAGTAACGATCAAGACTACAATGAAGCTTACGAGTTCTCTCATCTTACTCGAACCAACACAAACGCGAAAATAATTCTGATCGGTGTTGGCACCACATTGAATCGAACACAAATTGCTGCCCTGGCTTCGACTCCTTCCGACGCCTTCTTCGTTTCAAACTATGATGGATTAGGCTCGATTGTTTCCAAGATCAATCAGGCGATTTGTACGAGATCAGCTCAATGTGGACCATAAAATTTTCAATTTGATTTTCTTTTCTAATCAAATAAATTTCAAATTCTCAACATTTTTAATAGAAAAAACGGGAGAAGTTATGCAAGCCTCGCACAGATTTTTAAATCAAAAAAATCTTTTTTTCTGCAGGTAGAGTTTTAAAAAAGCTTAACTGAGAAATATGAGCGTTTCTCCTCCACAAAAAAGTTGAATTTTCTAATCAATAAAACCAATAAATTCCTTTGACGTAACCTCAATTTTTGAAAACAAAGAATTGGCATTTCTATAGATGTCGACAGCTAAAATATGACTGAAAAAATTAACCATAAATCAAAATTGAGGAGGCGTCGATACGATACTTATCCACCCGAGACCGACGAGTCGTCACCAATTCAACCATCGATTAGCCCGACGCCGATTAAGACGCCGGTTATTGTGAGCTTTTATGAAGTGGGGAACAAATTCTTTGTGAACCGCAATGGGAAGGAGAGGGGGGGGGGTCGTCAAATCAAACCGCAAAGTTTTTATTGGCGCGACTACTGAGAGGGAAAGAGAGAGAGAGAGAGAGAGAGAGAAAAAAAATATAAAAACACAAACATTTTTTTTCCAGAATTACAGTATTCCAACACTGGAAAAATGCCAAAAATCATCGCCCTCCTTCAAAAGTGTGTCAGCGTCTGTGTTGGCCGATGAGATTCGTCGAAATCTTCGTCTCATTCTCATCGATTGTCGCTATCCATTCGAATATTTCGGTGGTCACATAAAGGTGAGAGAGGAAGAAATATAAGCAGAAGCCGAGAAATTCTTTTTTTCTCGCCACTCTCTCTCTCTCTCTCTCTCTATCTCTCTATGCTTCTCACGTTCATATTCCAGGGCGCCATTAATATTTATACTGTCGAAGCGCTTGAAAAACATTTCTATGATTCAAATGGTGACATCATCAGCACAGTCGAAGGTCTTCTTCCAATTTTTTATTGTGAATTTAGTCAGATGAGAGGACCAACAATGTTTGAACGCTTTTTTCTAGTTTATAAATGGGCGTGGTCATGTGATAAAGCTCCGCCTTTTTTTCTTTGTACAATTCAGAAAATTCAAATCTTCCTTCTTCTTTAGCTTCCCTTTTTTTCACCGAGTGCGGCAAATTTAAATGGGCGTGGGATAGAGCTCCGCCTTTTTTTTTTGCATAATTTCAACCTCTCCCTCTAATTTAGATCCAGGAGGGTACCAAAAAATGGGTGTAGTAATCTAATAACCACGCCTACACACGCTTTTTGATTATCAAAATGAATTAATTGATTGCAGGGCTTGTGCACTTCGGCAAATTGACATTTCGCATCATCAGAACGATGTGTCGAATCTTGATTTTCACGAAATTTATCTTCTTGACCGCGGCTACAACGCGTTTTGGTCTGACGAATCGTTACGAGACCTGTGTGAACCATCCGCCTATGTTTCGATGCATTCGCTGCCTTATCGTCATGTTCTTCGCCAATATGATCAGCATCGACGATCGAGAAGCGTCAGCGTCTTCGCTGTGACACGATCCAAACGGAATCAGAATCGAATTTTCAGCGAACTTCAGCTCGTCGTACAGAATACGACAACGAATCGTCATCCGAAAACTCCGCGAACTCGTCTTTGTTTTGAATGAGAACTCGGTTAGAAAATGAACTTTCTATAATATCAATATAATGCAAATTTTCCGATTACAACTTCAAGAATAGATAAATTTAAAAGAAAAAAAAATCTCGAAATACTTGAAATTAGAATAAATCAATTCAGAATCACAGAAGACAATGAGAAATTACGCACATAAAATTATTCAAGCATTATAGGTGTTCGACGTTGTTTTTCCACCATGGCCAGTCCAATTAGTGTGCACCCATTTGCCCGGAGCATTGAGAAGCTCGTAGGTGTGTGCTCCAAAATAATCACGCTGAGCTTGAATCACGTTCGCTGGAAGAACCTGCAATACATGGATAGGAGTTTTTTTTTCACGACGATTAATTTTGATGTGCTTACACTTGACGAGTAACCATCGTAAAACGCCAAAGCTGACGACAACGCTGGAACCGGAATTCCCAATCTTGACGCAGCTGATATGACAATTCGCCAAGAGTCTTGTGCTTCGCCAATTGCTTTTGTGAAGAAGTCGTCAAAGAGCAAATTTGACAATGTCGGATTTTTGTCGAACGCTCGCTTAATCTCGCCAAGGAATCGAGATCGAATGATGCAACCGCCTCTCCACATCAGAGCAATTGCACCAAAGTTCAGATTCCAATTGAATTGCTTGCTCGCCTCACGCAACAGCATAAATCCTTGAGCGTAGCTCACAATTTTTGACGCGTAAAGAGCCTAAAAATTTCAATTTTTATTCAATGGCAAACTATTTTTTGATCTGCGTCTAATTTTTTTTTGTTGGAGGATTTTTTCTTTCAAAACTAACTTTACTGATTTGTTTGATGAATTCTCTTCTATCTTGAATTACACTTTCAACTGGAATATGTGGTCGTGGAAGACGAGAAGCAGCTTCGACTCGTTCATCTTTTAATGATGACAAACATCTGGCAAAAACAGCTTCACCTGAAAAGAAAAAAAAAACAAGCGAATAAGACTACAAAGTCTGTCTAGACTACGAAATATTCATGAATTTCTTTTACCGATGAGGGTGACCGGAATTCCGTAATCGAGGGAAGCAAAACATGTCCATTTTCCGGTTCCTTTTTGTCCGGCCGCATCACGAATTTTCGGCACTATTGGCTCGCCGCTCTCATCGCGATATTTGAGAATGTTGGCTGTGATTTCGATGAGGAACGAGTCAAGCTCGTTTCGATTCCAATCATCGAACACTTCGGCCATTTGATCGTGATTCAGTCCAACTGCCTTGTGCAACAAATGATAGGCTTCGGCAATCAGCTGCATATCGCCGTACTCGATTCCGTTGTGCACCATTTTAACAAAGTGTCCCGAGCCGGCGTTTCCCACCCATTCACAGCACGGCTCACCGTCCGCTTTTGCGGTTATCGACTGGAAAATCGGTTTGAGATGAGGCCAAGCGGCTGGATTGCCTCCAGGCATCAATGATGGTCCATAACGAGCTCCTAGAATTACCAATCTTTTTTTTGTGTTTCAAGACTACTTGAAACCCCTTTAAAACCTTTTTTTTTTGGCCTATCTCATCGAATCGAAAAGCTTGGAAATGGGAAGAAAAAAAGCACACACACCCCCCCCCCCCCCCCTCCATTTCCATTTTCTCTCCTCGCTTCTCATTTTCTAACCCTCAACGGAGGATACGAATTAGCTATGTGCCGTCTTTTTTTTCTCCTTCGTCTTCTTTTTTTCCCTTTTTGCACCTTTTCTCATCAATTTTCTGTTTCATTCACATACAATTTTTCAGGTTTTCCAGCTTTTACTTCAATTATGATGCGAAAACTATTATTGAAAAGCTACACTTTTGGTAAGGAAATTATTTTTTTTAGACATTATGGTGTCAAATAAACGATTTTCCTTTCTTTTTTTATTCAAAAAAGTTTTTATCTTTATTTCCCTCTCCCTCTTGCCCCCCCCCTTCCTTTTCCCCACATTCATATTTTATGTCTCTTGAACACATTTTTCAATAAAATTTTACAATCGAAACGAAAGAAGATTCATTTTTATTGATGTTTTCTCTCTCTCTCTCTCTCTCTCTCTCTCTCTCTCTCTCTCTCTCTCTCTCTCTCTCTCTCTCTTCATTTTTCCCACATGTACTTGCAACAAAAAATTTTTTTTTACAAAATTTATTTTTCATCAAAAATCCTAAACGTTTTTAATTAAATTTCGATTATTTCACAACTCTTCAACATTATTTTCACTTCGATTCCTTTCAACGCTCAATTCGATAACGAAAACAAAAAAAACAATTCTTTTTTTTTCGCAAAAACATTTTTCAAGGAGGGAAATTGATAGATGGCCTGGCCTGGCCTTTGTAGACTTTTTTTTTGAAAGCAAAAAAAACGTATATTTTATCAAAATTTTAGTGCAAAAGAACATTTCTTTCCAACAACTTCGAATTTCACGCTTCGACATTTTTTTTCTTAAAATTTTTCATTTCAAAAGAAAAAAATGTTCTGAATTTTCTTTAGAACACTTTTTTTTTCACATTCTCACATTCATCATTTTTTTTCTGTTGAATAACATTTTTTTAATGTTAAACTATCTTTTTCCTGTTTTTTTTTCAATTAGAACTCGTGTTATTTTCCATTTAACTTTTTAAAACTGAAACATTTTTCAAATAATGGACATAATCGTGTTTTTTTTTTAAATTCTACATTCGTAAAATGACAAAATAACTTTAAACTCAAGTATTTCTGACAACATTTTTAATTAAATTTACTTAGATTTGACACTTTTTTAACGATAAAACTTGTTTTGTTGTTGTGAAACTTCCTTCTTTTTTCACATGTTTTTTTTCTTTTTCAGCTTTCAAATTTATTTCGTTTTCTATTTCAAACTTAACAAAAACTTCCCCCCCCCCTTCTCCTCTCTCTCCCGGCTATTTCTCCTACTCTTTTTCACTCCTTTTTTCTCTTATTTCAATACTTCTGCTTCTCTTTTCCATTTTCCCCTAGCAACCACTTCATGCTCACTGTGGTCCTCTATATTATATATTCATAACGCTAGACAAAATTTTGAAATAAGGAAACGTCACAACATTTTTCGTTATTTTTTTCCCCCTTCAATCTTTGGATATTTGTCCTGCCTGGGTTTTTGTGAAATTTGACAACAATCATTAGTGGGTTTTGCCGATTAAAACTTTGGAAAAATTCAGATCTGGCTTCTACAAACTCCCCAAGCTCATCGGAGCCATCTCCTTTTCCTAAACCAAATATTACAAATCGTCATCCGCCATGGTGTCGATCGTCATCTCAGCCGGCTACTTTACGGAATAATGGAGGAAGCACTGATGAAGGAAATAATGGATGTAAGAATTTTTCAAAATCTTACCATTATTTTTAATTTTATTTTAATAATCTAATTTAACATCAGTAAACTGCTTTCAATTTTTAATCCTTCAGCTAATCTTTCGTATTAACTTTCTTGAAAATATTTTCTCTTTTTCCAGTCAAAGAAATCAGCGATGGCAATTGGACATATTGTTACGAATCAGAATCCGGGTATGACTTTTCTATTTTTTCAACGTTGAATGCCTAACATTTGCCCGTTTGTCAGAATTCAAATCAAAGGCTTTGGCAATGTGCCAATCGTTTCTTATGAGGATATTGCAAAAATGCCTGATCGTCGTTTGAAAACATGCTGTTTGACGTGGAATATGAATGAGAAGCCGGCAAAAATTCTTAGTCATTTGGCTTATTGCATTTCTGACGATGCGACTCATAACATGGATTCCGACATTTTCTTCATTACTTTGCAGGAAATTTCTTCAACTGCCAAGTGAGAAAAATCATCTGACTTTCTTCAGTTCAATTCTCTTATTTTCAGGACTTTCCACGAAGATGCTTTGAAAATTCTTGGACCCTGTTTCAAATCGCATAGTCTTTATTTATCGCATCGAGCTTGGTCACAAATGGTCATTGTTTTTATAAGAACATCCCATTTAAAATATGCGATTCGTTAGTTGATTTCTAATTTTTAACAAACATTTGAAACACTTTCAGAACCTCAAGTTTCATTTATTGCTTCTGGGGCTATGGCAAAACCAGTTCGAACAAAAGGCGCCATCGCTGTTTGCTTGCGAATATACCAGCGATGGATTGTTTTCATAGGATGCCATTTATCGCGTTTAAAAACGATTTGAAAACAGCGACAAAGAATGTCTTGAATTTCAGACGCCACTTCTCAGCAACGAATTCAAGATTATCAAAAAATTGTCAAAACTCTTCGATTTGTGGCTCTTAAAAAGTTCCATGCTCATGGAAACGACGATCTTTTCTCGGCTGATGTTTTTGATATTTCTCACGAGAATCATCATGATTTTTCGTTGTTTTATAGGCTATTTTTTGGTCGGGTGATCTCAATTTTCGAGTCACAACTAACGACACTAACAATATTGATTGGCACAATTTCGACAAAATTGATGACAAAATTTTCGACCACATTCTTGAGGGTGAAGAATTAGCGACATTAAGAGGGAAAGGTTACAGACTGAATTTTTGAAATTTAATTTAAAAAATAAAAATTTAGGACTTGCGTTTTCTGAATTCGCAGAGCCTACTATTCGATTTCCACCAACACACAAGTTCGAACCGGATTCAGATGAGTATGTTTCAAAAAGAATTCCATCATTTACGGTATTGAAATTACCATAATTTCTTTGCTAAATTGTTTTTTTTCTAGGATAGAATTCTTTACTGGGATCGCAATTCTGATTGGATTCAACCAATAAAATACGACTCAATTCGTGGTCCATGCCCGTCAGATCATAAACCGGTTTTCGGCACATTTTGGTATTAATAAAAATTGCCATAGACATTTAGTTTTAACTTTTTTTTTTAGGTTAACTGTTATTAATAAACCAATTCCTAGGAAATACTATTCAACTGATTCTCGTACTTCAATTCTTTCCGGTAATTTTAAAACAAAACACTTTTAGCTTTTAATTTCCGGTTTATAGGTGAATCCACAATTTCTTTACCAGCTAATACACTTCCACCGATAGAACATGCAGATTAGAGGATATTTTTTCTTATTTGGCCATATTTTTGTGATATTTAAAGAATAAAATTTAATTTTTGTTTCGAAAAATACCTTCTTCTCCGCCTGAAACACCACATCCGACAAATAGAATTCCTTTTCCAGCGAGTTCTTCAGTGCGTCTCTAAAAGAATTTTGTTAAAAGCCTGCACTGTGAAAATTCATAGAAATTTCTCACGTTCGAATCAGTGTATTCAGAATTTCCACCATCAATTATAATATCGCCAGCTTCAAGATGAGGAACAATTAAGCTGATCATTGAATCGACAGCTGAACCAGCTTTGATTAACAACATCACGCGTCGAGGTCTTTTCAATAATCTGAAAAATATAATTTTTGAATAAAATCGAAAAAAAAGTTTCAAATACTCACTTGCACATTTCCTCAATCGAATGAGCTCCAACAACTTTTGTTCCCTTCGCTTCATCAGCCAAGAAATTGTCGACAACTTTGACGGTTCGATTAAAGGCGCACACTGTATAACCATGATCGTTCATGTTCAAAATCAGATTTTGTCCCATCACCGCCAAACCAACGACAGCAATATCAGCAACTTCCGTCATGTTTGAAAAACTTTCTGAATTGAAATAAATTTTGAAAATGTACGCTTTTTAAGTTCCAATTTTGTTTTGGCAAACAAAAATTGTGTTTATCAATCATTTTGCGTTAAAAAAAACAAGTTAAAAATAATTGAAGACCACACATTGAATTTCAAATTATTGATTTTCACATTTAAAAAAAAAGCCAATGTTCATTTTCTTCAACAGGTGGGGGAAAAGAATAAAAGTAAATAAAATTGTGAAGAAAAATGTCATCATTTTTGATGACATTCGAGAACTTTCAAAAATCTTACTGCGATTGTCCTAAATTTTTGAAACAAACTCAATTTATACTAGATTTCAGTGACAATAATTGGACTATTTAAAAAATGAGAGGGAGAGGAGGAAAAAAACTGAAAATAGGTCATTTTTTTAGTATTTTATTAGTTTTATAACACTTTTAACTGCAATTTTTTGATTTTTTGAAAATGTTCGTTGAACAAGGTTATTTATTCAAACTATTGAACACTTTTTTGTTCTTTGATTTTCAAAAAAAAAGAAGAGAAAAGGTGGAAAAAATGTGGCCGCTAACTAGCGATGTGAAAAAAAAGGTACATGGTAAACTCGGCCATATCAACGTTTGGGTTTCTAGGCCACGTAGCTTTTTCCGAATGAAAAAAAAACAGAATTTGAGAAGGGATTTAATTATAAAAAATTAAAGAATTTGAGGAAAAGAAACAGGCCATAAAATGAAGCAAAAAAAACGGGTGTTTCACTTTAAATGCTAAAAAATCGTGCCACCTTCTTGTTATCAACACTTTACGCCCCACTGAGAGAGAGACGATTGAAGTGAAAACAAAAAACGAAATTGTTGCAAAAAATTTTATTTTTTACGCTTTTTAATCGTTCTTCAAATTGAACAAACACACAAAAATAATTTTAGAACGATTTTTTTCCAAAAAAAAAGAAAAAAAGATTAATCAGCTAACAAATAAAATACAAAAAATTGATTAAAATGGTTGGAATAAATCACAATTCGTCTTTGGCAATTTTTTTAATTTTTTTTCGACTGTTAGCAACACATTTATTGATTTCCGGCATCATTTTCTGAAAATCCAATTTTAATTCAAATAAAGAAAGTGCGCTCTGCTGCAATAACTGGTCACAGCGATGAGATTACTTCTCAGGTGGTTAAAAAACCCACTTTTGTTAATTTTTCGACACACTCGTCCAGCTCTTCTGCCACTTTTCCTTTACAAGCTTCTCGTGTTTCACGAAACTAAAAATAGACAATTTTTTAACGAAAAATAACGAAATTGGGAATTTTTGGTTAAAAAACAAACCTGAATGACATCCAAACACTTTTTCAATGAAACAATATGGCTGTGAACATTTTTTGGCTGAAATTTTCAGAAAGTTATTTGTACATTTTAAAATTCACACCTCAAACTCATCATCGAACTGGGCAAAAAGTAAAATCGGAAAAATTGTGATAAAAAAAATTAAAAAATTGAAATTCATTCGCTCAAAAATGTGTGGGGGGGGGTGTCAAAAAAGGAAATTGAAAAATACTTTTTTTTTTTTTGAAAAACCTGTTCAAATCTTTTTTAAGCCGATAATTTAAATCGACGTAATACATTTTACAACAAAAAAATTTATTTTTTATTTTTTAAAATTTTTTCAAAGTTCAAAAAAAAACCCGAATCAATAAATTTGATAAAAATCACAGGAAAAAAATAAAATCACGGTGGGTTTTTCACTAGCTTGTGACTGAAGATAATTTCCATCGAGATTTCGTGCTCTAACACACATTTGAATTTGCTAAGTATCAGCAGCTAATAATGTACAGTGATACGCAGTTTGAAACTTGTTTAGGATTTGTCTCTCTCTCTCTCTCTCTTTCTCTCAAAAAAAAATTGTTGGCGACTAATCAAAAATGCGGCATTCAAGTTGTGTGCGCTGGAGCGAGATTACTTCACAGCTAATCAAAGACCCACCGTGAACAAAGGACAGCGATCCCTGAAATGTAAAAAAATTGAAAGAAAAAACAAAAATCTATTGAACTTTTGATTTCCCACCATTTTTTGAAGAGAAAATGATTTTTGATAGGAAAAATTTGAAAAATTTGAAGCTTAAAAATATCAAGGTGAGAATAAAAAAAATCAATATTAAAATCACATCGACCGAATAATAATAAAATGGCGATAAATCGATACCGATCGGATTGATGATCTGAAATTGCGACAATTTTCGATTCTCAAACAAAAAGTTGAGAGAAAACCTTGTGAAATTGCGGATTTTCAGCAGCGAACTCGAGCCAATCGATAAAAATCTGTTCGGGTGTCTCCGGTTTTTCGCCTATCATTTTCGCCACAATTTTCGCGTTTTTCTCATATTCTGAATTGTTGAGAAGCTCGTTGAGAGCCGTCACCAAGTTGTCGACGGTCAGCTTGTCGCGGTCGACGATCAGACCCGTTTTTCGAGACACGGCTGAAATTGGTGGTGGTAAGAGACCAAGAGCAAGAAAACTGGGGGTGGATAAAAACCGTTTTGAGCGTTATGCTGTTGATCAACGAACAATGGAACTGATAAGACTGGAACGCCAGCGGTTGAGGTTTCCAAAAATGAATTCAAGCCCATATGGCAAATAAACAACTTGATACGTTGACTTTCTGAAATTAAGTTTCGCTTTGAGACCCGAACCCCAATTATCATGTCATGCGCCTTTAAAGTCTGCTCATCATTTGTTTTATTCAATCGTGTAATAAAATTTTTCCGAGCTATGTGCGGTGGAGCGCAAAATGTCGCTTCAAAATTTTTTTTGGGAAAAAAAGAAAGTTGCCAACCTAAAAGCTGAAGTTGTGGCAACCAATCAAATCGATGAACGTTCGGTGATTGGCTAAAGTCCAAATCATCAACATCAGTTTCATATTTCCAGATGAATTCAAAATCGGAAAATTGTCGGAACGCTTCCAAAAAATTGCGTCGAATCGTCAACGGTGTGGCTTTTGCCAAGATTTGTGTGCCGAACGAGAAGAGAACGACGCCGCGTGAAGGTCGATCGAGAATCGATTGAATCGATGACGGCATCGATGTGTGTCGACTCTTCACCGCTTTTCGTCCAATATTTCCAATATATTTGATTTTATGCGATGTCGGCCGAGCTTGTTCGATAATTTCGTTACTATTGGCAAACACAACATCGAAGGTTTGTTCAAGTTCCGAAACGTCTGGAAAATCGGCTCCAAATTCGCTTCGAGCAAGTTTTGTCTGCAAAAAAAAAAGAAGTTTCGAGCTTCTTCTCCAAAAATGTTCATAAAACATCACACATATTCATCATAAAGTCGAGGAAAATAGATAAAATTGTTGTAGGCGGAGCGAAGAAGATGAAAAATCTTGTCATAAATCGATCCGTCGTGCTCAGCACAAGCGGTAGCTGAAAATGGTTTTCAGCCGAAATTCTATCGAGATCGAATGCCTACTTCCATAGATGCTTGATGGTGATGGTAGACCGGCATTTCTTAAATGTGATTGAAAGAGTGGCGTCGGTGTTATGGCTGAAAAATCGATTTTTCACAATTTTTTCCCTCTCTTTTCTTGATTTTGATTCATGAAGAGACCCGCTTTTGCTGGAATTCCAGCCGCGTGCAACATGACAACACCACACGGATCATAATCGTTGGTTAGACCAATGTCATAATTGCCAGATTTCAAAAATTCCAGCAGCTTTTTGTTGTGCACAACACCTTCGCGACACAGCCGCAAACCCATTTCATCGAAGCCCGGAACGTCGACCCAGTCTCGTCGATGTTTGACGAACGCGTTGTGAATATGATTGGCACGCGCATAGAAATAATCTGCGCGAAACAGAATCAGAATTGGATGGATCAAGATGGATAATCAATATTTTACCTGGATCATTAAATGTCGTCGTCATATTTCGACGTAAGCCCGGAATTGTCGGAATTTTGATGACTTTGTTGAAAATTGCAAAAACGACATCCTTAACAAACATGCAGAAGAGAAGTTTAAAGAAAAAATCCGAAACCCCGGACAAGAACCGAACTTTTCAGCTTCTCCCTCTTCCACTTACCACATTATGCCCTCTCTCAATTAAAACATTGACCGAATTGTGAAAAAACGAAATATGCGATTGAGCAATTCCGTACGTATAAAAAACAATGTTCAATGACAAAGCAAATGGAAAAAAATGAGAAACGGCGACGAATAAAATCGAGAATTTCATCTGCAAAACCAAATTTTTCTAGGGCCAAAAAAAAAATGCTTGAAGGAAAGAAAAAGTACAGAATTGGTAATAAAAATGATATGCACAGTGACCCGATGAATCCAATCGACGTTTTATCAAAAAATCAACTTCTTATCACTTAATTTTTTTATGTACTAAATGATCCCTGTCTACAATTTTTTTTTGTTGTTAACCAGTAAACAATACAATTCATCGGTGATGACTGATATGATAAAACCACAAAAATGAGCAGGTAAATAATTAAGACAGAATTCAATTTATTGAGCAACGTTGAGCTCTTTCAATTAATTATTGTCCTCGAAAATTTTATTCCGAAATATTCTATGACGGTTCCTCTGAATTTTAACTGTATTAAAGCACTTTGTTAAGGCTCGCTTAACAGTTGAAAACCCTGCTTCAATGTGAAACTTCAGTCCTGTCGTGTAACCTCCCCATCGAACCGCCGAACGCTTTGCCAAGTGTTGAATTAACAACGTCGGGTGTCGACCACCAACAGAGTCGGCGGTTCCGCGACCAAAAAACCAAGTTAAAATTCGGCTAAATTGATTTCTCTTCGATATTTTCAGAAAAATCTGAAAATCAATTAACAATTTGTTCGAAAGGAGAGAACAATAAATTCTCCTTTCCCCCTCTCGCCGAATCTTTCATTATCAAATTTGATTTGATAACGGCGATTTTCTCTCGTTGATCGACAATTTCGCGCAGCATTTTCTTTCTTTTTAACATTTTTGACGCTTTTTCTATTCAATTCAATTCAAAATAAAATAAACGAATGGCGGCTCGTCGATTTTTAACCCGGTCAAGCTCATCAAATGCTTCTGCCGCTTATTTTGAGCATCACCTGAAGAGTGAGCTGGCAGCGATCAAGGTAATTTCAATTTTTGAGAAAAATCAATAAAATGAAAAATCATCAATCTTCTTCAGTCAGCTGGAACTTTCAAAAATGAGCGAGTGATTCAAGGAAGACAAGGCGTCCTGGTAAAGGTGAGAAGGATTCGGAGAAAATGTAGAAGGTCGACAAAGAATTCCGTCATTTTTCTAGGTGGCCGGAAACGATAAACCGGTTCTCAATTTTTGCGCCAACAATTATTTGGGGCTGAGCAGTCATCCAGAAGTGAGGAGAAAATTCAGAAAACAAAAAAATCAAAAAAAGAAAAAAAAAGAAAAAAGAAAAATTGTGTGTTTCGTCCAGTGCCGCAATAATTTCAGTTTTCTTCCCACGCTTTTTTTGCATTTCGTTTCGATTTTAAATCGAAATCAATTCAAATTAATTTCATTTTGAGGTCATTGCGGCCGGTCGACGAGCTCTCGAAACTCACGGTGCCGGCCTTTCATCGGTTCGATTCATTTGTGGCACACAGGATATTCACAAAGAGTTGGAGCAAAAAATTGCACAGGTTTTTTTTTTCCGTCTGCCACCATTTTAATCGAAAATAATTCAAATTCAGTTTCATTCTACCGAAGACGCCATTCTTTATGCAGCTTGTTTCGATGCCAATGGTGGCATTTTTGAGGTGATGGCCGGTAGGGGAAATCTACAGTAGTCCAAGTACAGTAATTCTTTAATAATTTTTGTTTGTAGGGGAAGATGACGCAATTATTTCGGATGAATTAAATCATGCTTCAATCATTGATGGAATTCGTTTAAGCAAAGCCAAAAGACTTCGCTACAAGCATCTGAATCTTGAAGATCTCGAAGCGAAACTCATCGAAGCCCAAAATTCACGATTCCGCTTCATTGTCACTGACGGCGTCTTCTCAATGGATGGCGACGTGGCGCCATTAGCTGAAATCACCAATCTGGCGCAACGTCACAACGCGCTGCTCTTCGTTGACGAATGTCACGCGACCGGATTTTTCGGCGCCACTGGTCGCGGAACCGCCGAAGCTGTCGGTGGTCGACCCGACGTTGTCAACTCAACACTTGGCAAAGCGCTCGGCGGTTCGATGGGAGGTTATACGACAGGACCGAAGTGTCTCATTGATTTGTTGCGGCAACGTTCAAGACCCTATTTGTTTTCCAATTCGTTGGCGCCAAGCATTGTTGGCAGCAGCATTAAAGTATTTGATTTGCTTATGAATGACTCGACATTTATTGGATCACTTCGATCAAATGTTGCACATTTTCGTGAGAAAATGTCTGAAAATGGATTCACAATTCTTGGCAACGATCCAACACATCCAATTTGTCCAGTTTTACTAGGAGACGCCAAGTAAGTCGTCAAAAAAGAAAAACAAACGATTTTTCTTTCAGACTTGCCTCACAAATGGCCGATGAACTTCTGAAGCAAGGAATCTACGTGATTGGCTTCTCGTTTCCGGTGGTGCCGAAGGGAAAAGCTCGAATTCGAGTTCAGATTTCAGCTGCTCACTCAAAAGCACACATTGATCAGCTCATCGATGCTTTTGTAAGTGTTGGAAGAAAATTGAGAGTTGTGACTTGAAGAGAAAATAAAAAGAAACAAAAATTGTTTTATTCAATAAACCAGTTAAAACCCGCTTCAAATCAATTCCGTAGCAAATTAAGAGGATCTTGGGAAAATGGCAGCAGATCAAACTACATACATATTCTATGTTAGTTGTACATTCATATACACAAATAATGTCTCGCTGCTGAGTATCAACTCGTTAACCATTGACTGTTGATAGGCAGTTTGAAAGTGTGAAGAGAGAATTCAAATCGTTTGGAAAAAAAAGAAAAATAACAAAATGATGGAATAAAATCGGAGTCGGGGATCATTTTCAGCTCCAGATTTACTGGCCAACAAAACTTTGGCTTCTTCTGCGCTACCGCACCATTCCTTTGCTCTGAACGTCTCCATCGATTGATTATCGATCGTCACACGAAGATAAGGAAAAACGCAAATCTGAAATGAAAAAAAACGGTTTAAAAAATCGAGAAATTTCCGCTTTTGCTTCCTACCGTTGTACACTTTCGATCTTCTTTCGGCAATTTTGATAAATCGAAATGAATTGAAGCGTGCTGAATCACCTGCTGAGAAACTGGACTTATCACACTTTTTGAGCAACGTAGCTCCGGCACAATTACGGTCGCAATCTGTTTTTAAAAAACACATTTTATTTTCATTATTTTTAATTTAAAATTATTGCTTTCGGTTAAATATCTTTTTTTTCCAAAAATTTAAATGGTTTTCGTAGCTCAGTGGTATTGTCTCACATCAATAATCCTTCTCACGGTGTTGTTCATAAGTTCAATTCCCGTTTGTGCCCAATTTTATTTGAGAACCACCCAATTGTGCTTTGCCACAATAATTTTTAATTTTTTTTCGAATTCTCTCTCTTCTCTCCCCATTTTTCTCTCTCTCTCTCATTTCTCATCAAAAACTTTAATTATGATACTACAATATTTAATATCCTCTTCCTCTCCCCCCCCCCCCTCTCTCATTTTTATGCAAATTCATTTCAACTCTACTTTTCAAAAAATTGTTATATAGTGAGCATGTAGAATTGTCAGGGAAAAGCAGAGAGAGAGAGAGAGAGAGAGAGAGAGAAACGGATTGAATCAGAGCGAATCCATTGGAATCAAGAAATGAGGAATTGAATAATCGAATAGAAACAATTGTGCGACGTATGGCTAAAATTGACGAGGACGACGCAATTTTTTCTAATTTTCTTCTTCAATTTCCTAAATGATGTTTTGTGTGTTTGTTTCCCACCACAATTCTTGTCGTGTAAGCTAATATTTCATTCCGGGAAAGGGGAAGAAGAGAAACGGAGGGAGGAGGAGGTCATGTTTATTCTTTTTCTCTCTCTCTCTCTCTCGTTGCTCCAATATTCATAATTAAATTCCATTTAGGCACGAACCTTCTTGATCTCTTTGAACACCGATCCAACACCAATATAAATGTTATCCTTGGTAACGAACAGATCATCAATGTAGGCAACCATTTCGTCGATTTTCTTCGGATCGTCTCGACCGCTCTTCTTCGTCCTCACCACCATCTCCTGCTTGGTGATGCGTAGAGCGGCGTCATTGGTCGTCAATGTGACGTCATCGATGAGATTGAGACGATACTCGACACGAATCGCAAACCACGTGTTCGGCTGAAGACCATCGAAGGATAGAAGCTGTAAAAATGTGGGGGGTGGGGTGGTTTCAGATGTGCGCGCGCGAGTTTTGTTTTCACAATTTTTTTGCTGTTGTAGCTTTTCCTTTTCAATTCCCAATGGTCCAATGAAAAATTGATGATCATCTAGTAGTAAAAAAAAGAAAATAAGGAATGGAGTGAGATTCCTCCGCCCCCCTCTCTTTTTTTTTATGATCCACTCATTTTTTCAACCATAAAAAGCGGTGAAAAAAGTCATCAAAAAAGCTTCTTTTCTCTCTGTCTCTGTATCTGTCTCTGTCTCTCTCTCTCTCTCTCTCTCTCTCTCTCTCTCTCTCTCTCTCTCTCTCTCTCTCTCTCTCTCTCTCTCTCTCTCTCTCTCTCTCTCTCTCTCTCTGTCTCTTTCTTCTACTCAACACGTGTGTCAATTAGGTACTTGAGATTAGAAAATGACATATGTTTTCGCAAGGGATTAGTTGCTTTTTTATCTTTCAGATATGCCAAGAAGAAAACAAGAAAAGAAAATGATGAATAAAATTAATTCTCTTCTCTTTTCGCTGCATCAAAATACGTGAACTACGTGGAAATTTGTCTCAACCCGCCCCCCCCCCCCCCCCCCCCTATTTTTGTTGACATCAAACAGATTTTGCGCGACAATTATTCTGGAGGTCTTTTCAGGTGAATCCCACACACATAAACCGACAGAATATTTAAAAAAAAAATTTTGAATAAATTTAAGTTTCACGTAGCTCACGTAAAAATGAGATTGAAACGCATCAAACTTTGAATATCTCAACCATTGGGAAGAAAAAAGATAATTCGTTGTTAGAAATTTCGTGGCGAGACCCAATTTTTTGTATTCCAGATTTTTTTTTAGTAGTTTTTCTCATTATTAAAAGTTGGAGGGAAAAAAAACTAGAATTGAAAGGAATAATTCTGACTTTTTCCATAATAATAAATAAAGTTTAGGTTGTTGACGAAGAGAGCGAAAAAAAACCTGATCATTGGTGACATGTTCCAACTGTGTTCTTCGATAAAGCTTCTGCTTTGACAAATCGAAAAGCTGAACGGTAATATCGAAGCTGGTCACGTTCGTCGCATCGATCATTCGTATCACCACCGACGAATCGGACACCGACGACACTTCGAACTTGGCAACCGCCTGAACAACAACAATCAGCTGGTGAAGGAATGAAATGAGCGAAATAATGACGGTGCTTCGCAGCTTCATCATCAGCGTGTCTGGAAGAAAATGAACAAAGATTGGTGAATCGGTCGCAGCAAAACGATAAAAAAACAAAAAGAAATGGTGGGAAAAAAAAAATTTCTAAAAATTTCTTCAATAATAAGCTTCATCTAAAAATATTTGTACTCGATTTTGTTGTCGTCGTCGTCGTCGTCGTCGTCGTCGTCGTCGTCGCTGTGTGTGTGTGTGTGTGTGTGCAAATGACAAATGAGCCCATTGAATTGCTCCTTTTCAAGTAGTGTGAAAATAAAAAGTGGGTGGATGGAGAAAAAAAAGAAGAAAAAAGAAAAGACGGGGGGAGGTGGAAGGATGGAGGGGGTGGGAGGAGGGTTCGACCGGAAATCGTATGTATAAAAACGCGCCAATTTTCAACCAATTTCCTCTCTCTCTCTCTCTCTCTCTCTCTCTCTCTCTCTCTTTTCAATTTTTGGTCCTTTTTAAACGAACTGCTACTATGAACTTACAAGACTACGCAATGACAGAAGACGAAGAAGCTGATCATCGGAAAGTCAAGAAACAAAAAGAAAAAAAAAGAAACGAAAAGACAACGTAACATTTTCCGCTTCACGAAATCTTTTCATTGAAGACGTTTTTTTTCTTTCTTCATCATTTTCATCATCAGCGTCTTCTGCTTCTGCTTCTGCTTCTGCGGCTTCTTCTTTTTTTTTTAAACAAAAATTGAAAAAGAAAAATATGGAAAGAAGTAAGTGGAAGATTCATCTCATCAAAATGTTTGCAATAAACAAAATTGGGCGTGGCTTAATGGTTGATGGTGAAATAAGAAGGGCAAAGGGGGGGAGGGGAGGGGGAAGAAGAGTCCAACATTTGTAGCACATGTAGGGGAGTATTCGAGAGAGAGAGAGAGAGAGACAAACAGAATGTTCAAAATTACGAGACGGGTTAGAGAGAGAGAGAGAGAGAGAGAGAGAGAGAGAGAGAGAGAGAGAGAGAGAGAAAGAGAGAAATAGAGAAAAATAGAAATTCTCGAGACAAAGAAGGAAAAAAATTGTTATGAAAAAGGAAGAAAATAATAAAAATAATCTGCAAAATCAAATTCAATTGTTCTCCTCCTCCTCCTCCTCCCATTTTTCAGAACCGAAAAAAAATGGGGAAAAAAATTGAAGTGGAAAAGAAAATTGGAGAGGAAAAAAAAAAGAAGAAAAAGCTCAATTTTTATTTTCACATAGTTGTGTGTATCCACGGATGATTTGAATTATGAGCTTTTCGTTGAGCTTTTTCATCCCCCCCCCCCCTCTCACCGCCCCCCCGCCACAATTTTTATTTCATTTGATTGACTGACTGCATTATGTATTTTCTTCAGGTTTTCTTCTTCTTTTTTTTTGTTTGCCTCCTTAGAAGGGAGGGAGAAGAGCCCCCCCCCCCCCGGCAGGCAAAAAAATCCTCATCAGGTTTTGTTGTTAGTAAAGACGACAAGCAAATGAATAGTTAAATGGTGTAGTAGGGCGCCCCTGTGCACACCTAATCAAGATCGCATTGAGGAGGAGAAGAGGCAGAAGGAGAAGGAGGAGGAGGAGGAGGCGGGGTTTTCTAGATTTTTCAGATTCAATGATGCGTTGTATTGAAAGAAATGAATGCTCTTCACCTTTGTTTTCTGAAACCCCCCCCCCCCTCCAAAAAGGGATTTTTCAACAAAAACAAATCGAGATTAGCGCAAAGAAGTGCTTCGCTGACGCAAAAATCGTTATTTTTTTTAAAGCAAAAAGTTCTCAAATAAAATTTTTTCAATTTCACTGCATATCAGTATTTATGATACGCAGCCTTTGATTTTTCAAATTCTTCTTGATTCTAGCATTGAAATGTTTCATTCAATTAGAGCAAATTTACCGCACAATGTTTGAAAGGGAAAAAATGCAAAAAATTCTTTATAAATTTTAAACCACATTTTTGCTAGACATATTAAAGATTTGAATATGGTTGAATAACGAAGAAAATAAGGAAAAAAGGAGAGAGAGAGAGAGAGAGAGGGAGAGTTAGAGAAAAAGAAAGTGGAGGCAGAAGCTCGAAAACCAAAGTTTTTCAACATCGACTTCAGCTTCTTCTAAATCATCGGCGACGATGAAAAGGTAATTGTTAGGTTTGTAAAGAGCGAATGCACCAAAACCAAGAAAAAATGAAAGAAAACTTATATAATTATATACATCACTCTGCTTCTCTGCCTCTCTCTCTCTCTCTCTCTCTCTTTCTCTCTCTATGTCTCTCTCTCTCTCTCTCTATGTCTCTCTCTCTCTCTCTCTATGTCTCTCTCTCTCTCTCTCTCTCTAAGTCTCTCATGGGCTGCTCAAAAGAAGAGCAAGAGACACAACCCCCGAAGAATAGAAAAATGACTGACTGACTGACCGAGTAGAGGGCAATTTTTTCCTTTCCTCCTTCCAATACTTACCACAACCAATCCAATTCCCATGTCGAATATTTTAGCATCGCACAAAAAACCGACATTTTTCAACGGGGGCGGGGGGGGGGGGGGGGGGGGGAGGAGGAAAAACAAATCAAAAAGGAACTTTTTTTTGTCTCTCTCTCTCTCTCTCTCTCTTCTCCTTGTTTTTCTCTCATCTCAATTATATACACATTTATGTATTTTCTCTATCGATCATTGTACAGCCCCCCCCCTTCCCCCCCCCCCTTAGATATTTATTTCCCCCGTAGAAAATCGTGTGAATTCTCTCATTATTCTGATGAATTGACGATGCTGCCGCTCGATGAAAAGCTGCTGATGATCATTAACAATTCTGGATTATTTGTGAAAGGAAGCGATGAGAGCACTGGTTTCCATAAAAATAAAGAAATGTAATAAAAAAAAAATCTGTGGAAGAAAAATGAAAAACGAAGCAGCAGAAGAAGCTGAAATGACATTGAGCTTTTCATAGAAAAAAAAGAAAAAAAGAACAACCGGAAACGATTAATACATCTTCTATCCATCAGAAAAGGGAACAAGAAAATAGTAGACAATACCGGTATTGTCCCTGTTCCTTCACTAAAACAATGGAAGGGGGGTGGGGATGAGGTGGGGTGGCTGTCAAGTTGACAAAGGTAGGCGATTTTTAGTGATACTCAACAAATAAAAAGTCACCAAATAATCGCACACCACACAGACAGACAGACAAAAAAAAACAGAAGAAGAAGAAGAAGAGAAGAGGGGAGATGTCTTCAAGTGGCTGCCTCCTGCACTTGATATCTTTTTCCGATCTTCCGACGACTTCTGTTCTGAAAAAAAAGGAAGAGTGGAGAGGAGGAGGAGGAGGAGGAGAAATGAATTAGGAATGGATCAATGATAGTCCGACTTTTTTCCAGAGGGATGACAGAGAGAAAGAGAGAGAGAAAGAGAGAGAGAGAGAGAGAGAGAGAGAGAGAGAGGAGAGGAGAGAGAGAGAGAGAGAAAGAAAAGAAATAAAGGGAAAAAATTAATTCCGGTTGGTCAGTTAATCGTCAGCTAATATGTAGAATTCGTTCATGCTTTATGATAATTTTTCAGCTTTACCAAATTAGCTGAAATAATTGTCTCGAGTTACACGATGAAATCCGTTTCAGATCCAATTTTAAACATTTTTCTTCTGCTTCATTCAGAATTTAATTTGTAGTCGCTCAAGAAAAATGTTTTCCACAAAAAAAAATCGTCAGAATTCAAAATAGTTTGTTGGTTTTTGCCTACAAAACCACCTCCGACGAAAAACCCGTTTCAGTTGTAGTCCAAACTTGAAAGCTGCTGTCAAGAATTGTTCTAGATTTTTGTGAATATTGGGTGAGAAGCTCAAAAAAGTGTAATTTTTAATCTCAAATTTTTGAGAGAAATTTCGGTGCCTAAAATTTGTAATTCAGATGAACAAGCTTCGAGCCAAAAGCACTTTTATTATTTTTCTCAAAAACTCTTTGAGAGAAATTTGTTGTTGATCGTTGAGAGGGAGAGAGAGAGAGAGAGAGAGAGAGAGAGAGAGACAGAGAAGGAGAGAGAGAAAAAAACAACTTTCAAAACGTCTTCTTCTTCTTCTTCTTTTTCTCAAGAGGTCTTCTCCACCAAAATCTTTTGTTTGTTATTTATTTTCAGACGTGTCATCAGAATACAAAGGAGAGCCTCCCACCTTCTTCTTCCTATTCACAGCCCCCCCCCCGCCCGCTTAATAAAAATACGTCGAAGAAAAAAAGGAAAAAAATTGTTTTATTTGATTTTTTCACAAAAATATTTACATCAAATTTCCTGAGAGAGCTGCTTCTTCATCAAAAATGATTCGAGAATTAAAATCAGAAGACAAATGTGGAGCACGTCAATCCTTCTTTATTGGTGACTGAACAAAAGTCGGATTCAGATGATGCCAAATACCCGAATGTGGATTTTGAGCACACCACAACGTGCTCTCCTTGAATTTGAGATTTGAGTAGAAGGGAGATGGTTTCACGTGAAGTCTTCACATCATCGTTCATTCCCTGAATCAAGAAGAATCAAGAAGTCGATTTTGGTTTTCCTTTGAGATTTTCTCTACCTGTTTGATGATGTCTCGAATTTCAATACTATTACATAACGCATCATCGCTTGAAGCCGTCAAGTTTGACGATCTTAACAACGAGAAAATTCAATGAAAAATCTCGCCGAAACCCACTCACCGTTTATTACGATATCCTCCTCGATATCCACCGACAGCATAGGATGGTGGTGGTGGTGGTGGTGGCATATCGTATCCACCACCACACGGTGGCGGCGGCGGTGGCGGTTGACAACAGCATTGTTGTTTCGGTCCGCCAAGACCGAGACCGAGACCTTCAAGCAGGAAGGCGGATGAGGTTGAGAAGACGAACATCAAGACGACACATCGACTGATCCAAATCATTTTCTTCTTCTTCTTCTCCAAGAAAAAGTCAAACAAACGCTACTTTTTATAGTGGTCAGTCAAGTTTGGTGTGACCGTGAACTTCAATGAGAAACTGTGTGTCAAACCTCCATCGAGACTGTGTGTCAAATTATTACACAGCTTTTGCCTTCCCCTTCTTCATTTTTCTCTTTTTATTTGACAAATTCGAGTGTAATTTTTTCTTCCAACACATTTCCAAGGTCAATTTCTCAAGAGAAAAATGACCACTTGATGCCTTTGTGCGTCATCATTTTCGACCCATTCAGAATTTCAGTAATCAACTTGGGAGACCGAATCAAAATCACAACGATGCTCCCCTCACCCTCCTTCCATCAAGGGAAGTACATATCAATGAAATTCTCAGATGATTCTTAAAGGAAGGCAATTATTTTTAATGATATGAAGATTGGATTCAATTCATTTAACAAACAATTAATAGTAAAAAAAATGTCATGTTAGTAGAAAAAAAAAACGATTAAATCAATAAAAATATGAGATCGCCACTTGTATAAACAAAAACGTCTTATAAAACAATGAGTAACAATTTTGTCGGTTTTAAAAGCGTTCAAATTGATCACAACATCTCTGGCAGGCTTATCGTACATTTACAAACAATGTTAAAATATTTAGAATAAAACAATTGAACATATTTTAATGTTTTTATTTTAACGGATCACTTCATTCGGAAGCCATTTCTTCAAGCTTTTCCACCGATTCCTCATTGATCAAATTTGCAACTTGTCCCAATTTTGTTGACTGATACTTGTTCTAAAATTAGCCTTCGTTTTTCAGTTTGCAAACAGAAAATAAAAAACATTTTCACCTTGACAGCGTTCAACTTATTCTGATTCAACTGCTTTAAAACCGTCTGCGCCAATAATTTCACGTTTCTCTCCAATTCTGCATGACTCGAGTCCATTTGTTTTCTAAAAATTGTTGCAATTATTCAACAGAAACTTTGACTTCTTCATTTTTTTGGCTCCAATTGCAGACAACAATTAAAACGAAAAATTTATAAATAAAAATGTTCAGATTTCTATTTTTAGATTTTTATATTTAATTAAATGTTTAAATAATTTCAGGCTAAAAATCATTCGAAAAAAAAAACATTTAAACACAGCTCATTTTTTTTCTATTCAATTTGAACTTTTTCAGCTCAATTTTTTTTTGTTAAAAAAAATGAAATCACAATTTAAAACAAATTTTAGACTTGAAAAATGTCTTACATCATTTTTTTCTCAAACGCTTTCACGTCAATTCCATCGACTGGGCACAGCTTTAATGCCATCGACATTGCCGCCATTGCAATATGCGATTGTGGCATCGATGACATGTTCGATTCAAGAAATGCCATTTCACCAAAATATTTGCTCATGTTATAGGCAAAATAGAGAGCGCCAGAATCATATTTAGCATTTTCATCGTCCGAAATTAGTCGAGAAATGCAACGAGCAAAAACCAGCGATGATGGACAAGAGAGATCAAATCTTTTTTTGAAAAGAATTTAAAATTTAAAAAAAAAACCTGAAACTTACTGCAAAGAATTCAAAATTAATTGCTCCATTTGCAAAATTTGTTGTTTATTAAACGAATTTTCAGTTATGTATTCATAGTCGTAGAGGTCCGGCATAAAGACTTCTTCATACTTTGATGCGACATACCTGGAAAAACGAATATCCAATATATTCTTTTCCCTTTTGATTGAACAAAATCTTACAAGCTTGCAACGCCAAGCAGCTGCAAATCAGCCTTATTTACCAATTTTTGGGCCAACATTCGATCAAGAACAAAAATTGCTAAATGAAGAGTTTCGGGCAACAAATGAAATCTGGCATGAACTTGAACAAGCCAATCAACCAGAATTCTTCGCATTTTACTTGTCGGTTGTCCGCCAGTCATGTAATCCTCATTGAGCACATATTTCTTTTCATGATGCACCAAATATCGATAAATATCATCGGCAAGCTCAATACATTTCAGCTCAACATCAGATGGTGATATGCGACGAGCTGTTAGAACTTGTGTTGGTTCAATATTTCTATCGTTTTCCTGATAAAGATTGGTTTTCGATTGTTTCGCTTGATCAATAAAATTGGAATTATTGATATTTTCGCCGCCAAGATGCGCTTTTGAATAGACATCGCCGGATTTTTTGTTGAGATTCTCGTTGACGTTTATGTCTTTCAACCGGCGAATATTTCCATTTCCTCTAAGCATTGTCGAGTTAGTTAGAAATCTGAAAATGTGTTCATTAGATCAGTAAAATTGAAAGGGGAAAAACAATTGAAATTAAAATTTACCAAGTTAGTAAGAAAAAGTCAAATTTAATTCAAAATATTTAAGAATGACCGAAAGTTTTAAGCGAAAAATCTGAATTTTAAGATAATTCAATTTGATAACAAAGTTGGTCACGAAAAAGTCACGAAAAAAATGTGAAAAATAAAATTCTTGGTTGACCGACACTCTTACTGGAAAGTGGTTTGATGATGTCACCAACGCTGTTCACCCTAAACAATTTTGAACCTTCCGCGTATGTGGCTTGGTGTTTCAATAGAGCGCGCATTCTACATAATGAAAGGTTTTGGTGCTTTACTTGTATTCTACAAACAATGCGATTTTAGTAGAAGAAACAGTTTCAGGAATTTTTTAAAATTTTTGTTATTTATTTTAAATTTCTTAGTTTGTTTTTATGAAAAGACAAAAAGCTGGTTTAAGAAACGTAACACTTAAAAAAAAATTGAAGAAACAAACAGTAATTGGAAAATGAACAGTTGAAAATTTTAAATTTGTTTAACTAGAAAAAAAAAACGATTAACAAAACACAGACATTTCCCGCTAATATTTTTTATTTTTTAAAAATTATTTTATTCCCGCCAGCTATACATACGACACACCATTATTACGGCACTACCTTATTGTTTAGTGTAAAACTACAGGTTGAAGCAAGAAATTGCGCTCTAACAAACTGCCGGGAACTTCAAAATAAACATTTTTTTTAAATTGTTTTTTAATTTTCCAAGAGAAAAAAGCTTTAAGTGCTTAAACTTTTCAGTAAAATGGATGTAAAATATGTGCGAAAGCTGAGTCAGACAATTTTTAACTATTCAAAATCAATTTCACATGTTCATGTATTTGGAGAAACGTGTAGTGGTCGCCGCGAGATTATTCGACAAATATTTCATAATTCGAAAAAAAACTGGGTAACTAATTAAAAAAAAACCTTTTAACAAATGTTGTTTTTCAGGTAGTTGCTAGTACAGATTTCCTCTATGCTGACGGTTCTTTGAAGCTACTGCTTGAATCTCTGGCCTCAGATTTAAATTTTAAAACCAGAGGAAACCGAATTGAAGATTTTTTTTGTAATATGTATGAATTTGTAAATTGGTATTTTCAAAATTAATTTATAAATAATAAAAATCATAAGTGGTTGTTTACAGGCCGGATCCAGAAAATCGCCGAATTATTTTATTTCTAGACAATGCTCAGGCTGTAATAAATTTCCCCCCAGCTCTTATTCGATGTTTTTTGAATTCTACCAAAGAAGTAACAAAAAAAATGTATAAAAGCAAGTCAATTTGTTTCTTTTTTTCAGATTCCTGAAATGATGGTTCGATTCGTAACAAGTTCACCGTCATGCTGGGAAAATTATCATACCTCTGTGCCATTAGGACATTTTCCATCAATTCAAATGTTTGTCAAAACTCCCGATGCTGAAAAATCCATACAACTGATTTCGGAGTGTTGTCCGCAAATTCACCAACAGTTTATCCGATTTGCTGTTGAATCTTTGGCGCCTTTTTGCAAATCGCCGAATATTCTTCTGGCAATTATAACTGAAGCCAGTCAGTGTTTAACGGAAGCGAATCATTTTGATGTGGCAAAAGCAAAATTTTATTTAAAAACAGCAGCAGTGAGGATTCTTTTTCCCAAATTTTTTTTTCACTTCATTTATCAAATTGCAGCAGCAGAAACTCGGAATATGCACTGGAGGGGATCAAAAACCTAACAACTCTAACCAAAACCAAGACACATCTGACTGTTTTGATACAATGCCAATTTCAATGAGATATGTATTAATTTCAGCATATTGTGCAAGCAATAATGCTCCAACATCAGATCGAAGGTTTTTTGTAAAAGTAATTTTTGCTACCTCTAAAAATAAAAATGAAGAATTTCTTTTTTTAAATAATAAAAAATCGCCCACTCAAAAAAAAAAACAAAAAACCCAGGTTCTTAGCGGAAATTGTGCTAATTTTAATGTTGACAACTATGCACAATTTCCGTTAACATTTGTCTTTTCCAAACTTATTGGTTTGCAGAATCACGGAAGAGATAAACGATCAGAACAACAAGAGCTCAGAGCAGAAGTTCGGCGACAATTCAAAGATTTTGAACCGAAAGCTGCAGATCTACAACGGATTATTTGCATTTATGAGACGTTTTTAACGTTCACGAATCGAACATTTCATGGATTCGATGTGAAACAAGTGGTAAAATTTAGTTAAAAACAAATTTTGACTCCATTTTTTATGTTTTTAATTTCTGATCACAAACAAAAAATAATGGAAAATGTTTACAATAACGGTGTAATTAAATGAGGTATAAAAAAAGAAAAGAAAGCTTATAATTAAGATTAGCTAAAACATTTTCAAGTAGATCAAAAAATGGTAGAAGTCTGAAAACTTTTTAAAAGAAGTAAAAAAACAAATTTGAGAAGTCTAGAAAGGCTATAATTTGTAAAATAAAAAGGTCACTTTTGTAAAAAAAAAAATCTTATTTTACTTGCAAAGCATCAAAACTTATTTTCATTTGGTTTTCCGTTGAATTCCCAAAATACATTTTTGTGCCATTAAAGAATCATTGCTTACAGTAATTTTCTCATTTTGAAGCTTAAGGAGACATTTATTTCACTTGATACCAGTTAATATTTTTAATCAGAATTGACAAAAAAACGTCAAACAAAATCCGGTTTTTCAAAAATTTTAATAGTTTTTCCATAAAAGAAACAACTCGTTTAATTTATGCATTGATTTCAAATTTTAAAAATCATTTAAAAACTTTGCTTTTAAAAATTTTAAGATCAAAAATAAAAGTTTTTGATACTGATCATAATTGTTCAAAAATGACGTTTTTTTTTCTTTCAGTAGAGCACATTTTCCATAACCACATGTTGTTCTATAAAGCAAAAATTGTTTTTTGAGTTTGGCATGTTGTATTTGAAAAAAAAGAAAAGAGAGAGAGAGATAGAAATAATTTTTAAAGTTTTCATGTTCCCTTTAATAATAGCTTTTCATGTTTTTTTCCTTATTAGAAAACAAAAAAAATATTTTTATATAAACATAGGAATGAAATGACATCAACTTTTGTCTACCTTTTTTGAGCGAAAAAATTGAAGTAGCTCAATTCAATTAATATAACATGAGCTAAATGAAGTAAATGACATCAAGTTGGTTTACTGGATAGAAGAATGGTGAGGTGAGAGAAAGGGGAAAAAAGGGAGCTTTGTGCCCTCATTTTGTCCCCGATCCCTCTGAAAAAGAAGTAGAAAAATAATATTCATCATTTTTTTTTCTGAAAATGAAAAAAAAATAAATTGGAAAGAAACTAAAAATTGTTTTGATGTTAGTTTTTCAACAAAAAGAAGAGATAAAACTGCAAAAATGGGCGCCTTTTGTTGTTTGAAATCTACAATTAAAAATGACATTTTAAAGAAAAAAACAATTTTTTTTTGATTTTGCAGATTTCATCCTTGTGTTCAATGGGTCTTGTGACAGTAACCAATCCGAATAATCTGGACACACCGAAAATAAAATGCTTGTTGTCGCTGGAAAGTGCACGAAAAATTGCAGGGTAAATTTTTTTGTTTTTAAAAAATGGGAGGGGCCGGGGGCGGGGGGGGGGGGGGGGAGGAGGTAGTAAACATTTATTTATTTATTTTTTGTTCTGTTTTTCAGTTAAAAAATTATTAATTTTTTTTCTTTGATAATTTGTAGTTTTATATTTCGTTGCAAAGTTTTTTTTTGTCATTTCTATTTTTAGGATGAGCATCACCTGCTCTGAATATTAAAGACAATCATTTTTTGCTCGAGAAAAAAAAAGAGAGAGTTGTGGACAGGAAAATAGATATTAAAATAAGAAATCATCAAAAAGGGGAATAACTAAAAAGAAATTGTTTATCTTCCAAACATCAAAAAATAAAAAATAAATAAAATAATCGAAAAAGAAGCATTGTCTAGCCTAAAAAAAGAAGTTTTTAACGGACTTCAGTGTCTCAGATTTTTTTTCGAAAATGTGCAGATGCAAAAATTGTTGTTTTACGATGTATTTTTTTATTCGTTTGCAATTATATTTAAAGCACCTGCTAATCACCGTAAGCTCTGTTTAACTGATAAAATTGTAAAAACAATTTATTTATGAAAAAGAGAAAAAAAGAAATGATGGAAATGTGTAAATATTAAAAGATTGAATTGGAAAACATTGTTCTTTATTCTTTCAGATCAATCAAAATTGAATTACGGGAATATTTAGAAACAGCAATTTGAGCTGTTTTAATCGGTTCAATGCTTGATATTTATAAACAAATAAATTTTTTTTTGTGGAAAATCGCAGGAAAAAAAATGGCTTAAAAATATGCGCAAAAAAAAGGAATTGAAAACAACAGGAATCAAATAAAAATGATTTTTCAAAATGATATAGAACAGATTTTTATTTATTCGAAACATCAATGTTTTTTAGGAATATAATTGTATTTACATTCTTTGACTTATTGAATAAGAATTCTAGAAATTGGCGTACACACACACACAGAGAGAAAAAAACTTGTTACTCTATAAATAAAAAAAAAATAAATAGATTTTGAGCAGCCGCGTCGAAAAAATATCAATTTTCGATTTGTTGAACTTTGAAAACAATTCCATTTGTTCGTTGAATGACATCAGTTTATTGAAAAATTGAAAAAAAATTAAGTTTGCAAAAAAAAAGGAATAAATTTTTCAATTCGTAATTTTTAAAATAAAAATTAGGAAAAAATAGGGGCAAAATGTGCATTTTTCAACTAAAATGAGATCAATTGAATTGTAATAATTAATAAATAATATAATAAATAAGAAATAAAAACCGGTATTGAAGCTTCTTTTTTTTCAAAAAAAAAAAGAAGGAAAGAATAGTTTTAAACTAGCGATTAATGGGCACAATTAAGTAATTAAGAAAGGGAGAGAGAGAGAGAGAGAGAGAGAGAGATCATTTTCTAAAACTATATAAAGTGGCAACAGTAACAATAACAAGAAAAAAAATCGATATTCGATACCCGAACATTAAATAGGAGATGGTCAACTTTTATAGTAGATGATCATAAATATTCTGTATCAAGATTTGACATCACAACTCGTTCGGCTTGACAAGGCAGGCAGCAAAAAAAAAGGTAATAAAAGAAAGAAAATAAATATCAATCAATCAATAATTCCTTGATCTAAGATGACGATTGTGACGTCGCGGTGTAAAAAGTTTTAAGCACTGTCGAAATGTTTCAGTTGAAAAACAATCAGCTCTAGAAAATGAGCAAATATTAAAAATTGAAAAGAAGAAAGTTGAAGTTTTGGCGGGAAGACAAAAAAAAAGAAAGAAAGAAGACAAACCTGCATTCAATTCGAGTATTCGGCCTTGAATGGGAGCTGAGCTCATGGCACATATCACAAATTCTCTCCATCACCTCTCGAACCGGATCATCGTTGTTCACCGAACAATCATGTGCCGTTGAAGATGAAGACGGTGACGGTGTTTTCATTGATTTCTCACCGTCACCGCTTGTCCCAATCGAATGATCGTCGAGAATAAGTCGAGCGTCGACACGATTGACAACCAAGCTGATTATGAGAAGAATATAGACGAGAAGCTGATAAATGATACAGTTCATAATAAAAATGATTTTCGAATTCGAATGAAGAAGATTCGCCTTTGTATATATAAATATATTTTTTTATTTTTTAAAATATATAAAAATGCGTGTGAGTGTGTTGTGGTTGAAAGGGCACACCAGGGGCGGTATTTATTATATCTTGATGCTAAAGTATTTGGCTCCGCCCATTGCAATTTTTAACTCCCCCCCCCCCTCCCTCCCCTCTTTCTCTCCTCCACCCTTTTTTACTCCTCCTCCTCCTCCTCCTCCCTCAACATGTTGCAAAATAGTGTAGGAGACGAAGAGAAATGAGTGAGACAGGAAAAAAAGAAAACGGAGGAGGAGGGGGGGGGGGAGGAGGTAATAATTAAAAACATTTTTTTGTTTTTTTTTTTTGGAAATATTTCTCTCTCTCTCTCTCTCTTTCTCTTTCTCTTTCTCTTTCTCTTTCTCTCCCTCTCTCTCTCTCTCTCTCTCTTTTTTTTCTCTTGGAATTATTAGGAGAAAAAAAAGCGTAGAAGAAACAAAAAGATCCTCTCCCCCCTCCCCCTTTCCCGTTCTTTTTCTTCCACCCTCACCTCATCCGTCATCAATCCGCCCCGTGTTTTTTTCTATTTCTGCACACATAATTCTGGGAAAAAAATGCACGTAAAATATTTGAAAAAAAAAGGAAAGAAAGAAGAAGAAGAAGAAGAAGAAGCTAAATTACGCAATGTTTACAGGATAAAAATTTTCAGAGAAAAAAAAATTTCGCACAAAAATTAGGAGCTGATTGTGTGTGAGTGCGTCTGTCAATTGCTATTTTGGTGTGTGTGTTCAAGGGATTCTCATAGTTTTGTCAACCGAAATTGACATGGTTGCGTAGGACGACAAGGCGACCGGAAATGTTGAAGAGCGGTATTTTTTTGCTGCTTGCTGAAAACAGAACAAGAAAACCACAAACATTTTGACACTATTTGCACCCGACTTTCCTTTTTTTTTTTTTTTCTTTTTTCGTTTTTTGCTGCTTTCGACTGACTTGGCTTCTTCTGCAAGTTTGTGTCAAACTTTCAGAAGAAGGACGGAAGACGGGGAGGGGAAACCTCGAAAACACGTCAGTTTTTTTCCATGAAATTTTGCCAAAGTTTGATCAAACAGCATTGAGGAAACATTTATTTTTACTTCTCGATGGTTGTCACTTCATTGAAATAGAAAGGGAGAGAGAGAGAGAGAGAGAGAGAAAGGAGGGGAAAAAAAAAGATTTTTTTTTCCTTACTTTTTGCTAAATTTTTCCCAAAAAATGTTTGTGCCACCTTCAGAAGCAAAAGCAGATGAAAGTTCTGGTGAAGCTTCTTATCTTGTTTTTTTCTGGGTTTAGTTGGGTTCGGAGCTTAAGAAACAGTTTCAGAGCTGGAACATTTTTTAAACGGATTGTTGAGCTTCTCTCTCTCTCTCTCTCTCTCTCTCTCTCTCTCTCTCTCTCTCTCTCTCTCTCTCTCTCTCTCTCTCTCTCTCTCTCTCTCTCTCTCTCTCTCTTCCTTCTTCAAACACTTCTAAGGAATCACCAAAAGACAATGAAACCATAACAACTTGTCGCTATAACAATAACAGAAAATAATTTTTCTTAAAAAAAAAACACCAATTTCACTTGGTTCCAGACGTTTTATTTTTTGGAAGCGAAAAAAAACATCAAAAAACATTCTTTCTTATTTCAAAAAAAATGAGATATTAAGAGAAAGAGAGAGAGAGAGAGAGAGAGAGAGAGAAGAAAGAATTGGTTGGACTCAGAAGAGAAAAATAAAATTAATTTTCCTCTCACTCAATGAGAATTTTTGGCGTGCGATTCGTCGTCGTCGTCATCCGAATTGAGATTTGAGAATCGCGATGGCGCGGCGGCGCGACTTGGAAAAATGTTCATTCACACTTTTTACGTCACAAAAAGAAATTAATTTTAGTTATTTTAAATTTTTTTTCAAATTCCAAGGATAATACAATTCGGTTTTCCTTTTCTTTTTCTTTTTTTTTTTTTTTTTTTAATATTTTCTTTATTTATTTATATTTTGTTGATTATTGCAAAATGAAGGAAAGAATGTGAAATTAATGTGTTGTGAAGAGAGAGAGAGAGAGAGAGAGAGAGAGAGAGAAGAACAGGGAAGAGAATATATCAACAACTATGTTGAAGTAGTTCAGCTCAATGATGAATGAAAATATGTTTGAGTTTTTGCTCCAACAATGAGAAAAAGAAAATAATTGTTTGTTTGTTTTTTTTTTCTTCAAATTCCTTGTTGTTAGAAATCGTCACTTTTATCTTCTTCAATTAATAATTTCCGATGCAAAACCTCGTTGACGTCTCGTCTAATCGAAACATTCTTCTCGTCGTTGAATTAATTAATTGATCAAGGCGAGATTTGGGGGAAAGAAATGGAGAGGAGCGAGAGAGGAAGTTTAGGCCATCGTATTGAACCTTTGTACATTCATTCATATGAGTGTACATTTTTGAGGGTTGTAAGCAATTTGAAAGAGAAAGAAAAAAAGAGAGAAGATCACATATTAATACATAATAGAGTGGAGAGGGAGGAGGAGGTTGTGGGGGGAGGGGGAGGAAGAGGAAAAACAACAATTTTTGTTTCGACCACCACCGCCCGAGACAAATGACGAAAAATGAAATGCGCATGTGAATAATGCACTAATGCTTGGAATTCTTCGAATATCTCGATGTTTTACAATAATCACACGGCGGTTTATTTTATTTTATTTTATTGATCATTGGAATGATTGGAATTAGTCAAATATAGAGACAGACAGACAGACAGACAAAGAAGCATATTTGAATCAGAGAGAGAAAGAGAGAGAGAGAGAGAGAGAGAAAAAGGGAAAAAAATTAAAAATTTAATTTTTCAATTTAAGATAGAGAAGAGCAATCACTATTTTTTTTCAGAGAAGAAGTTGTTTTCTGAATCTGAAAATCTGAAAATTGTGACGTTTTTTTAAATCGAGTTTAAGAGTTTTGAAAAAAAAAATCTTTGAAAAGCTGCAAATTTGAAAATTCATAGTTCAACTCGTTTTTTTTTCAAAAAGTTCAATAATCAGAAAATCTGAAAATCGGAAAAAAAGCATGCAAATAAAGTCAGAAGTGTTTGTGTTCGAAAACCTTCTGTTTTTGTCGATTTTTAGAAGACGAAGAAGAAGACGAAGAAGATTTCAAATTGCATGGAGCAAAATTGATGAAAAAAATATTTACCAAGGATTATCTGTTCAGAAATTGTAGACTGAAAATCAGAAAATCTGGAAAACACACACGGACACATCCAAATCAAAAAAAAAATCGTGTCTTAATATATTTTGAAGGAAATTCACATTTTTTACGTCCGAAATTTTCGGGGCTTTCATGCTTTCTCTCTCTATCTCTCTCTTTCTCTCTCTCTCTCTCTTTCTCTCTCTCTCTCTCTTTCTCTCTCTCTCTCTCTTGTAGTTTTTAAGCTTTAAAGATCAAAAGAAAAATATGATTTTTTGTTATTTATTCGACATTTATTTAAATGCAAGTTAAGAGCAAAAAAATTCAACGAAAATATTTAGCAGAAAGAAAAAAAATTGGAAAAAAAAGCTGATTATTTTTTGTTGTTTTTCAGCCATTTTTTTCAGTTTTTTCATTTTTTGCAAAAATTTATTTAAAAAAAAAAAAAATTATTATGCGTTGTTGGTCTTCCAGATTGATAAAGCGACATAAATGATCCAGAGTCCGATGAACGAAATTGCGGACAAAATTTTGGGGGCGAACGGACCGCCAAGCTCTCCGCGTCCGAACAGGCTCAAATTTCGGCGGAGCACAAGAATGAAAAGAAAGATAAAAGAGAAGAGCATGAAGATGGAAACGCTGGAAAAACGTCATTTTTGCACTTTTTTTTCTTTCTTTCTATTTGGAATGTCATCATCAGCATCAACATCATCGAAATGACCTGATCTGTTTTCTTTTTTTTCATTTTCTTTTCATTTTTTAGTGAAAGAGAGGAAAAACAAAACAAACAACTCGAGTCAAACTTTAAGTGCGAAATGAGCTGGAATAGAATGAATGAATTGAAATGTTTTGTGCTCTTCAGAAGAAGAAGAAGAAGAAGAAAGAAGTAAAAAAGAGCAAAAAAAGATGGGACCAACCTGAAGCCAAGATCACCAGCCTCAACACGAAATTCGCCGTCGTTGATTGCCCAATAAATTGAGGCGGCAAGCCATGGTAGACCGAGCCCAAGAAAAACGTTGACTGAATTCGAGCCCGTCACGTTGCCGACAGCGTTATCGGCGCTTTCTTCCTAGAAAAAGCGATGAAAAATTGCAAAGTTTTAAAGAAGTCAACGAATAGAAAAAAGTGTGCGCAACTTGCAAAAAAAAAGGAAAGAAAGAAATTGAAAATCAACCAACACTTTCAGCGGCGATTTTTGACGCAAATGTGTCGGGAAGTGAAGTGCCCAACGCGACTAAAGTGATCGCCGTCACTGCATCCTTCATTCCAACCATACAACCGAAGATCGATGCGACGTCACCAACGACGGCGGTAAGAAATCCGACAGCGGCAAGGGCCACCAAAAAGCACGGCCAACCGTTCAAAATGATTGGCGGCGGAAGAAAGGCAAAAACGAACTTCCATGGAAAAGCCAAAGCGTGAAGCACACAATCGCCGATTGTCGCGTTCGCCAAATCGCCAGAGTTCACCGACACCGCGTTGAGAATCTGAAGTTCACGTTCGGTTCTTAGAGATGGCGACGAGCCTTCAAGAAAAAACCTGCTCTCGCCATGAAGCTCGACCCGGCTTCATTTCTCGAATATAATGTGAGACTAATTTATGAACATTTATGATATTTTTCAGTGCGTTGTCATCTGAGATAATTGTCACCGTTGTTTTTCGTTTTGTTCCAATCGATACGTCTAGAAAGCCATTTTTTTTTGCGAGGCGAAAAACCGTGGAAGAGAAATGCAGGGTTTAGAGAAAGTTAGGCCATGGACTATTTTCAACAAGGATTAAGCCAAATGAAAATTGTTTGGGCTTCTGAAGTTTAATTACTGGCCAAGATTCTTTTTGGAATCTGACAATTAACAGAAGAAGAAGAAGAAGAAGAAAGAAATCTCACCTGGAGCATCAACTTTTAAGAGCTCAATGATAAAGGTTTCATCCTTCTCATCCAATTTATCATCAATGATGTCAATATCAATGAATTTTTCATATTCATAATTCTCAAATCGAATAATTCCATTTCGAACGGCAACATAATCTTCAGAATGTTTCGCCGTCACGTCTTCCGTCTCAAAACTGACCAGCGTCGGTGTCGGACGACACTTTGTCGCGCCGCGTTGAACCACAAAAACGCGAACCCTCTTCGCGTTCTCCTTCACCACATAGTTGGGCCGCACAAATTCGACGAGTCGCGAGCCGCCCGGCATCGGTGTTGACGACTCGTCGGGAAGTTTGACGCGCGCCACGTTGCATTGACCAAGACGAACGGTGTCGTCGTTGTCGCCGCCGCCGCCACCAGTTGTCTCCGGAGTTTTGAGATGAATGTAGAAGACGTCGTTGGGTCGCCAATTTGATGGCTCAACTAATTGGATTTGAATCTAAATTATCGATTTTTTCTTTGATTTTTGGCTGAACATCCTTTTTCTTCACCTCTTTTTCAGCTTCACCTGCGCTGAATTGCAAAACTTCGGATTTGAACAAAAAATTCAAATCTTTTTTCGCAACCCCGTTAACTGTTGTATAACAAACCGTGAACTTCGAGCTGAGATTTCCTTTTCGAAGAATCTGAAATTTTTCAGCTTCTTCTATACAATTTCCAGTCGCGCCGGCGCCTTAAACCGCGACTTTCTCACCTTTAATCGAACGATGTGATCGTTTGGAAAAATGCGATAAACACGAGCTGAGAACTCAACAAACGTTTTCCGGTTCGATGTCGATGTTGCCGCGTCGACTTGATCTGATCGCTGATCGTCATTGAAGTTCTCGAGCTTCTCAACTTCTTCCTCTTGACTTTTTCGCCACGATGAGGAAAGTTGTCGGACAGCTTTAATGCGATAATACATCCGATCGTGCGACTGTAAGAACGGAAAAAAGGAGGATTCACATTGGGTCAGAATTGAAATTACCATTTTTCTTGCGACACGATAAGCGAGAATTTTCGCATGATCCTCGTCGCTTAAACTTGGATACGTTTGCGACATTGTTCGAGCCCATTCTCGAACTGTGCTCAATGATGGTGTTGCGTCAATCGGAATGAAAGATCGAGTCGATGTGTGGCCACCATCGGCTGCTGCCAAACTAATCGCACTTGCCCACTTCTCAATTTGAGCTCCCAGTTTTTCTGAACGTTTCGACGGTGATGTTGCTCTGTCGTCGTTGTTGATCAGCTCCAGTTCTTGATTGAAGTTGTCACGGGTTTTCGTCTTCCAAATCTTGAAATGTTCAGTTTTTTTCAGAGTTTTTGTTGCAGTTTTTTCATACTTCAATATCGGCTGAATATGCAATGAAAACCAGAATTGGAAAAAAGAGAAAAGTTAGCAAAGCCTCCCAAATATTGACAACATTTGGTGTAATTACAGTAAGAATCTTGACGAAGGAAATAGAAAAAAAAAACATTTTTTTGCTGCTTTTTCTCACTCACCAAAAACAGCCAAACATAGGCGAAAGTGCCGAAGAACGCGGTGACGACAAATACTCGATAAAGCTCGATTCGTTTGGTGGTTTGGCCGACGGCCAGAACACAAATCGCCGAAATGCCGAACAAATTGAAGGCGGCCGAGCCGACAATTGTGCCCGGTCCCAGACTGCCGGCACTGAAGTTGTTGCCTACTATTTCGATGATGGAGAGCAGAATTTCGGGAGCTGATGAGCCGAGAGCCTGAAGACAAAGTTTTGGTGATGTGAAAAAGTAAGCAAAGCCGGGGGAGGTGGGGCGGGGGGGAATGTCGCGTAAGATTTTTTTGTTTTTTACGTAAAAAAATGTATAGAATTGGTTGAAAAGGGGAAGAAATTTTGAAGAAAAGAAAGAAGAAAACTCGTAATTCTTATCAGAACAAATATTAGGACCACCCATGTTGTAAATAATCAACAAAACAGCTGATTGTTTTTTCAAGAAATCATATTTTATAAGAAGAAAAATGTGCAAAACAAAAGAAAATTTTATTTTCCTTTTTTTATGTTTTTAACTCTCGGGGGGGGGGAGATTTGTAAAAAAAATAACAAAAAATTTACCATCAAAGTCAAATTGGCCACTGTTGGATTCCAAACCCGAACAATTTCATAATCGTCATCTTCTGACTGATTTTCAGCCACCAATCGATGATCATTTTTCTTTTTTTTGACTTTTCTAAGGAATAAAATTTGTAATAATCTTCCCTCTTTTTTTCTCTCTCTCTCTCTCTCTCTCTCTCTCTCTTTATTTCTTTTTCTCTGTTCCTCAGCCTCCGAGAGGAAAAATTGGTTTACCTTGTCGCACTTGTGATCTGCTCAATTGAGCACATAAAAATGTCAGCAGCGATGGCGATTCCTGAGATTTGAGATTTGGAAAAGAAAAATGACAAAGATCAACGCGAGTTTTTGTTTAGTTTACCTAGAAAACAGTAGAGAAGAGCGGCAAAATAAAACAGGGCGTTTCTCGGTGTCGCCGCAGCAGTGGAAATCAGAATTCCAGGCTTACATATCGTTAGAGAGTTCGTGACATTTTTTGTCGAGCTCATTCAATGTCTGGAAGTGATGGAAAATAAAACTCACGTGAGAAAATGATTTTTTGAAAAAAAAAGCGAAGAAAAAAAACAAATCGGTTGGTTACCCAGGGTGACAAAAAATGCGAAAAAAAAACGAAACTTTTCAATTGTTGTAAATGCGGAGTTTTGTTTGAACGTACATGACAAAAACGTGCACAAATGAACAAATAAAAATACAATTCCGTACTAACTTGCCAACACAAAAAAGGTTTTGGAGAGACGCCGACGAATGAATTTGTGAAATGGTATTGAATGAGACAGGGTATGATTGATGAGACAGAGAGAGAGAGAGAGAGAGACAGAGAGAGTTGAAAAGAGAAAAATGTGGGTGGAGGTGGTCAGACAAAGGCGACGAGGTCAATTACGGTTTTTAACGATTCTTTTTCGGAAATTTGGGAAAATTATAATTTTCAAGTTTTTAGAAATAAAATTTAAATTTCACATTTAAGGTTTCATTTTTACCGCGATAAACGCGAACCCGTGAAATGTCGGGTGAATACATGAAGTAAATGTCAATAAAATCGATTAAATTTAATCATGTTTTTCCTTTTATGGCTTAGAAAATTGAAAATTCTACGTTTTTATCGAAATAAATCATTTTAATACAACTTGACTGGTATGTTTAGGTTTAGGTTAGGTTTAGGTTAGGTTTAGGTTAGGTTTAATACCAGCCTTGACTGGTGTATTTAGGTCTGTGTTAGGTTTAGGTTTAATACCAGCTTTAACTGGTATATTTAGGTCTGGGTTAGGTTTAGGTTTAGGTCTGGGTTAGGTTTAGGTTTAGGTCTTGGTTAGGTTTAGGTTTAGGTCTTGGTTAGGTTTAGGTTAGGTTTGGTTAGGTTAGGTTAGGTTAGGTTTAGGTTAGGTTTAATACCAGCCTTGACTGGTGTATTTAGGTCTGTGTTAGGTTTAGATTTAGGTCTGGTTAATACACGCCTTGGTTAGGTTAGGTTTAGGGTTAGGTCTGCGTTAGGTTTAGGGTTAGGTCTGGGTTAGGTTTAGGGTTAGGTCTGGGTTAGGTTTAGGGTTAGGTCTGGGTTAGGTTTAGGTTTAGGTCTGGGTTAGGTTTAGGTTTAGGTCTGGGTTAGGTTTAGGTTTAGGTCTGGGTTAGGTTTAGGTCTAGGTCTGGGTTAGGTTTAGGTTTAGGTCTGGGTTAGGTTTAGGTTAGGTTAGGTTTAGGTTTAGGTTAGGTTTAGGTTTAGGTTTAGGTTTAGGTTTAGGTTAGGTTTAGGTTTAGTTTAGGTTTAATACCAGCCTTGGCTGGTATATTAGGTTTAGGTTTAGGTTAGGTTTAGGTTTAGGTTTGGTTAGGTTTAGGTTTAGGTTAGGTTTAGGTTTAGGTTAGGTTTAGGTTTAGGTTAGGTTTAGGTTTAGGTTAGGTTTAGGTTTAGGTTAGGTTTAGGTTTAGGTTTGGTTAGGTTTAGGTTAGGTTTAGGTTTAGGTTAGGTTTAGGTTTAGGTTAGGTTTAGGTTTAGGTTTGGTTAGGTTTAGGTTAGGTTTAGGTTTGGTTAGGTTTAGGTTTAGGTTTGGTTAGGTTTAGGTTTGGTTAGGTTTAGGTTTGGTTAGGTTTGGTTAGGTTTAGGTTTAGGTTTGGTTAGGTTTAGGTTTGGTTAGGTTTGGTTAGGTTTAGGTTTAGGTTTAGTAGTTAAAATGAAATTTTTTTGCGATTTTTGCCGAAAAGTTGAGTTTTTGATTTTTTCGGCTCAAATGAAAGCTGGGATTCTGGAGAATATTTTAAAATTAAAAAAAATCTGAAATCTCAAATATGAAAAGTGAAAAAATGGCTTTGAAAGTTCTGAAAATGACGTCACTTTTTTTAATTCAAATTTGACCTGATCAAAAAGTGACGTCATTTTGGACGCTGATAAATTTGAAATTTCAAAGCAATTTTTTCACTTTTCATATTTGAGATTTCCAATTTTTTTTAATTTTAAAATATTCTCCAGAATCTCAGCTTTCATTTGAGCTAAAAAAATCAAAAAGTCAAATTTTCAGCAAAAATTGTAAAGAAATTTCATTTTTACGGAGATAAACGCGAAACCGTGAAATGTCGGGCGAACACATGGGATGAATGTCGGAAAAATTGGAAAACTTTATCGCTTCTTCGGCTTATTAGCTAAGATCAAAGTGTAGTATCTGTTCTTATCGTATTAACCTACGGTATACACTCGAATGAGTGTAATTAAGGTTATATGATTTTTGGAAACTTGGAAAGACCCGGGGCTTGCTCCGACTTTCCGAGGGTCGTCTCAGCGTTGCACTGCTGCTGAGCTCGGCCCGGTCCCCATGGGGACAAATAACATTTCTTACCGCTAGTGGCGATCTGTTAGAAATCAAATGGGAAATTTAAAATGTGCAAAAACATCGAGTTTTAGAACAAATTTTTGAGATAAAGCATCCGACAATAACTGTTGGAGCAGATCCCCCGGGTTTTTCAAAATTTCCAAAAAATCGTACTACTCGAATCGGAGTAGTATTAAAATGACTTATCTCCATAAAAAATCGATTTTTAATTTACTATGCCCTAAAAGCAAAGACATGATTAATGTTCATCTATTTTATTGATTTTTACCTAACGTGTTCGTCCGACATTTCACGGTTTCGCGTTCATCGCCGTAAAAATGAAAATTTTTTGCGATTTTTGCTGAAAATTTGACTTTTTGATTTTTTTGGTTCAAATGAAAGCTGAGATTCTGGAGAATATTTTAAAATTTAAAAAAATCTGAAATCTCAAATATGAAAAGTGAAAAAATTGCTTTGAAAATTCAAATTTATCAGCGTCCAAAATGACGTCACTTTTTAATCAGGTCAAATTTGAATAAAAAAGTGACGCCATTTTCAGAACTTTCAAAGCCATTTTTTCACTTTTCATAATCGAGATTTCAGATTTTTTTTAATTTTAAAATAATCTCCAGAATCTCAGCTTTCATTTGAGCCAAAAAAATCAAAAACTCAAATTTTCAGCAAAAATCGCAAAAAAAAAATTCGTTTCGTGTTCGCCCGACATTTCACGGTTTTGTTTATCCCTGTAAAAAAGAAATTTTTCCGAATTTTGCTGAAATTTTGACTTTTTGATTTTTTTGGCTCAAATGAAAGCTGAGATTCTGGAGAATATTTTAAAATTTAAAAAAATCTGAAATCTCAAATATGAAAAGTGAAAAAATTGCTTTGAAAATTCAAATTTATCAGCGTCCAAAATGACGTCACTTTTTAATCAGGTCAAATTTGAATAAAAAAGTGACGCCATTTTCAGAACTTTCAAAGCCATTTTTTCACTTTTCATAATCGAGATTTCAGATTTTTTTTAATTTTAAAATAATCTCCAGAATCTCAGCTTTCATTTGAGCCAAAAAAATCAAAAACTCAAATTTTCAGCAAAAATCGCAAAAAAAAAATTCGTTTCGTGTTCGCCCGACATTTCACGGTTTTGTTTATCCCTGTAAAAAAGAAATTTTTCCGAATTTTGCTGAAATTTTGACTTTTTGATTTTTTTGGCTCAAATGAAAGCTGAGATTCTGTAGAATATTTTAAAATTTAAAAAAATCTGAAATCTCAAATATGAAAAGTGAAAAAATGGCTTTGAAAGTTCCAATTTTGAAAAAAGTGACGTCATTTTGGACGCGGATAAATTTGAATTTTCAAAGGCATTTTTTCACTTTTCATAATCGAGATTTCAGATTTTTTTCAATTTTAAAATATTCTACAGAATCTCAGCTTTCATTTAAGCTAAAAAAATCAAAAACTCAAATTTTCAGCAAAATTCGGAAAATTTTCATTTTTACAGGGCCAAACAAAACCGTGAAATGTCGGGTGAACACAAAATGAATTTTTTTTTTGCGAATTTTGCTGAAATTTTGACTTTTTGATTTTTTTGGCTCAAATGAAAGCTGAGATTCTGTAGAATATTTTAAAATTTAAAAAAATCTGAAATCTCAAATATGAAAAGTGAAAAAATGGCTTTGAAAGTTCCAATTTTGAAAAAAGTGACGTCATTTTGGACGCGGATAAATTTGAATTTTCAAAGGCATTTTTTCACTTTTCATAATCGAGATTTCAGATTTTTTTTAATTTTAAAATATTCTCCAGAATCTCAGCTTTCATTTGAGCTAAAAAAATCAAAAAGTCAAATTTTCAGCAAAAATTGTAAAAAAATTTCATTTTTACGGAGATAAACGCGAAACCGTGAAATGTCGGGCGAACACAAAATGAATTTTTTTTTTGCGAATTTTGCTGAAATTTAGACTTTTTGATTTTTTTGGCTCAAATGAAAGCTGAGATTCTGTAGAATATTTTAAAATTTAAAAAAATCTGAAATCTCAAATATGAAAAGTGAAAAAATGGCTTTGAAAGTTCTGAAAATGACGTCACTTTTTTTAATTCAAATTTGACCTGATCAAAAAGTGACGTCATTTTGGACGCTGATAAATTTGAAATTTCAAAGCAATTTTTTCACTTTTCATAATCGAGATTTCAGATTTTTTTTAATTTTAAAATATTCTCCAGAATCTCAGCTTTCATTTGAGCTAAAAAAATCAAAAAGTCAAATTTTCAGCAAAAATTGTAAAAAAATTTCATTTTTACGGAGATAAACGCGAAACCGTGAAATGTCGGGCGAACACAAAATGAATTTTTTTTTTGCGAATTTTGCTGAAATTTAGACTTTTTGATTTTTTTGGCTCAAATGAAAGCTGAGATTCTGTAGAATATTTTAACACTAAAATTAATCTGAAATCTCAAATATGAAAAGTGAAAAAATGGCTTTGAAAGTTCTGAAAATGACGTCACTTTTTTATTCAAATTTGACCTGATCAAGAAGTGACGTCATTTTGGACGCCGATAAATTTGAATTTTCAAAGCCATTTTTTCACTTTTCATATTTGAGATTTCAGATTTTTTTTAATTTTAAAATATTCTCCAGAACCTCAGCTTTCATTTGAGCCAAAAAAATCAAAAAGTCAAATTTTCAGCAAAAATCGCAAAAAAATTTCATTTTTACGGCGATGAACGCGATCCCGTGAAATGTCGGGCGTACTAAATTTGTTCGCTCGACATTTCACGGGTACGCATATATATATACATATATCGCTGTAAAATTTACACGTTTTTAACATTTTTCAGTTTAGAATTTCAAATTTGTATTTCCGCGAGGAGCCTGGTAAAGATTCCAATATGAACAGTATAAAAACCCAAAAATAAATAAAATTTAATTCTTTCATGATCAAAATAATTTTTCAACGAGAAAATTGAAGTTAAAAGTCGTTGGCATCAGCAAAGGTGTTAATTTGATATTGCGTCTTAAAAATTTAAAATTAAAAAAAACAAAACAAAAACACGGAAAAACCTTGTTGTCCTCAGTCGGTTCGATGGGAATTTCAACGCCCGGATGTTTTGGCCTCTCGTTTACGGGCGGCGGCTGAACTCCTCGGTTACTTTTCGAATTACGATTCGATCCATTTCTTGGCGCCACACGCCGCTTCGACCCTTCACTAGTGTGTCGACCGCTTTTTATCGTCATTTTTTTTTTCGTCGACGATTTCGACCCGCTGTTTGCCGTTTTTCTCGCTTTCTTTGTCGACTCCTCTTCGCGCCGCTGAAAACGTGTCGAAAAGAAGGGGAACGTGAGGAGTGACAGAGAAAGCCAGACAGAGAAAAAATCCCCTTTTTCCCTGCCGCGTTTAGAGAGAGAGACAGAGAGAGAGACAGAGAGAGAGAGAGACATCGAAATTTAGGTTTTGACAGTACCCGGCAGAAGCGGACGCCTGATTGACACACTAGTGAAGAGAAGCTGACGCATGAGCGCAAAGCGGACCATTTTCAAAACTCACAGTCCATATTTCACCACCATCTGATGGCTGTTGTGGTTCGACTTTTGCAAGACAGTTTCCTAATGGCGCATGCGCTGGCGCTGGTGATCCCTCGTCCAATTTTTGTGGTGCAATCACCGGATTCGAAGGAACACGTTGTGGCAGACCGGCAGTGTCAGCCGCCGGAAATTCACAAGCATTCTGTAATTTTCTCTTTCTCTTTTTCTCTCTCTCTCTCTTCTTTCTTCTCTGGTTCTCTCTATTTCACTACTGATATTTCTCTTTCTCTAAGTTTCCTCTCTCTCTCTCTCTTTCTCTGTCTCTGTCTTTTTTCCAAATACTTTCGCTCTTTTCTTTTTCGTTTCCTCTGTATTCGACATTGCTGACGACGTCCCTGTCGTAGGAGTCCGAGCTCCGCCCCGTTTTCCTTAATTTTTTGTTTTTGTTAAAAAAAAGAAAAAAGAAAGAAGCTTTTCTCACCTTTTTTCTTGCTACACATTGATAGGAAAGATATAATTAGAATAGTTACAATAATCCAACCATTTATGCTTTTTTCTGGAATTTGACTGGTAGAGCGCGTTTTCTGTCGAGAGATCAACAATTTGGTGACTTTTGAATGTTTTTCTTTTATTTCAAACATTTTTCATACCATACGAAAACTGTTCGCACATCCAGTTCATTGTGTTGCTCAACGATATAAAAAAAACAGGAAATGAAAATGAGCAACAAATAAATTCAATAAAATGAATCGTGAATTTCGATGCGAACATTTTTTTTTCAAATGAGCACACGTGAGACGGGGGGCGGGGCGGGGCGGGGACGGGCGGGGCGAGGCGGGGCGGGAAATGACAAGAAATGACTGAAATTTGGATTTTTATACCGGTAATACAACAAAAACTGGCAAAGGTTTTTCCCAAATCACAACTAAAAAAAACAACAACAATAATAACAAAAATGAATAAAACTAGAGGCAAGGTTTAGTTGAGGAGTAGTCTACATACAATATAAAATTTGAAACAAACATGGCCTAGAATCCAAACTAGGCCATCCCCTTATTTTGAAACAAATCTGAGATTCAATCAGATCAATGAAAATAATTATTTTACAAAAATTTGAAAACGAAACCCGCGAAAATGGATTAAAAAAAAAGATTTTTTGAAGAAACAGGAAAGGAAGCAATTTTTATTTTTGTAAGGCTGCAAGACGAGCCGGCCGTTTCGCCGATTGAGCTCGATCGAATAATTCGTCGGTGTAAACGACGCCATTGAGAAGACCATCAAATGTTGACGATTTTTGGGGAAAATACGATTTGACGTCTACAAAATTAATCAATTTTTTCTGTTTTAAAGAAACATAAGGTTTTTAAAAATTTGATTTTGTGGCGCTGAAGAAAACCGGGAAAACATTTTTTTTTCTCCAAATATGGAAAATTGTCCGTAGAGCACGTTTGTAACACAAAACGTGATCGCTTACAAAAATATTGATCGACTTTTCTAAGCATCCGTAAAAAATTCCAATTAAAATTTTGGCGCAAAGGATGACTACTATTTTTTAGCGATTCCAAAAATATTTTTTAAAGGCACATCACGTTTTCAGTAAAGTTGGGTCTCATTGTTCTTGTTGTTGCAAAAAAACCGTACTTAATCGATGTTGTTGATCGCCTTTATATTTATTGAGAACATTGAACTGTTTGACCGGCTTGAAATAGCTATTCGCCACATTTTCCGTATCACTTTTTGCCAATCTTTCGCGAAGCTTATCATCATATGATGTTCGCACCAACGTCATCTCTTGTCGACCATTATCATGCATTACACCATTCGTCGCGCTGGGCAAAATTGTTCGGCTCAACGCGACTTCGGGCAGAATCCAGCGACTTTCGTCCTCGTTCCATATGGCATCTTTCTTGATTTTCTCAATATTACTGTAGTTTGTATCCCTTTTGATGATCGGCTGAATTTTGTCCATCAGTTGAATGAACAATTTCAATTGTTGATCTTGTTTTCGGATGGTGTCCAAATAATCAAGACGATCCAGCTCGAATTCATTGTGAAGATCCTCGATTTCTCGCTCCAATCCTTTCGATTTTTTCATTTCTTTTTCTAATTGATTCGTCACCGCGTCAAGCTTCTCCTGTGTTGTGCTGTAGACCTGAAGAAGTGGATCGTCTTTATGAACGTTGAGGGCAGCGGCCAATTTTTGCGTTTTCGTCTCAGCTTCCATTAATTGTTTCATTCGTTTTTGTTTCAGTTGCATATTGTTCGCTTCTTCACCGCCGATGAATTGATCCTGAAGTTGTTGAATCTTCTTCGCCGCTTCTTCTGGATTCAGATTGTCTAGATTCGCGTTTGCTCGCTCGTATTCGGCTTTCAATTGCTCAAGATCTTTCTGCAGTTCGGCTTTGCTCGACTGCTCTCGCTCGTATTCGTTTCTGGAATTTTTGACGTAGTTCACGTAGAAATTGCTTTCTTCCTCAAACTTGTTACCTCAACTCATTCATCGCCTCTTCAAATTCAGCTCTCAACTTTTTGCGTTCCTCTTCAATTACAAAATTCTGTGTAGCTGAAAAGAAAACGAAAAAAGAATGAGTAAAACAAAAAAGTGCTGACGTCACCATTTTTTCCACCGCTATTCATGTCGCCTGGTTGAACCAACGCTTTCAATCGCTCAATTTCTTCTTGATATTCGCGTAGAAGCGCATCCTTCGGATCCTCATTGATCTTCGGCTTGTTCTTTATGTTTTTAGCTCGATTCGCATAGCGAAGTGTTGAGAGTGTCTCGTCGTAGTTATCACTCGATGGTGAAACACACGCAATCATTATTGTCTTTGTGTTGCCGCCAAGCGAATCCTAAAAACCTTTTTTTTTTCAGCAAAATTTTTACTAGGAATCCCCACATGGTTTTTTTTAATGAAGCCTACACGAATTTCGGGTTTTTTTGGGCTTTATAATTCGGCTCAAGGGAGTCGGTAGATATTTTTTTCTAACATTTTTTTTAAAAAAATATCGCGTTAAGCTTCTTCATCGAATGGTGCCGGTTTTATCAGAAAAAGCGCTGAGATGACTAACAAATGTCGCCTAGTTCGATATTTTTATGAATCACCTGTAAAAGCCTTGTCAATTTACTATCTCGATATGGAATATGTTTCGATTTTCCATCAACCAATGCTGAAATAACGTTACCCAATGCTGACAATGATAAATTGATTTTTGTGGCTTCTTTCAACCGATCACCACTGGCGCCTTAAAAATAAAATTTAAAAAATGTATTTTTATTTAATTTCTTCTTTGAAGTTATTCAAACCTGTTTTGCTTTGTCTCTCACTTCCTGCCAAATCGACCAGATTCAATTTTCCCATTCGAATTGATCCGTTTTCTGCCATTCCTTCAATGTAAACGGTGAATATCGAGTGGCTTCGTGATGAATCCTTATTCATTAATGTGGCGCCGACGTGACGATTATTAAATCCACGTGTCATCAGCTCTTTGCATGATGGAACATCGTGACACACGTGCATTGACAGTCCGGCAACGTAGACACCACGATCCGAATGTTCCTTGAAATTCGATATTTCGTTTTCAAGGAAATTTGCTTATCGTTGCCGCTTCAAACCTTTATTTCCAGCTTTTGCTTATTGTCAGTTCCTAGAAGATCTCGAACTTCCTCATTATAAATCTCTAAATAACTGCAATGAACAAGGAATTTCACGTTTTCTGTTGTCGCTGTCGCTGTGAAAATGTGATCAAAAGCTCGTGGAATTATTCCACGCTGTGCTGGAATTGTCTCTGAAAAAAAAAACATTTTTTTTTAATTTTTATTATTTATACACTTTAAAGGCACACAAATATTTTTGTTTTCAAAGTTCTTACAGCATTCAGACAACATTTGAACTTTGATAAAAAATTTTAAAGGCGCTTACAATTTTTTTGTTAAAATTTCTTTTTTTTTTTTACTTTTAATTAATAAAAAAATAAATAAAAAAGTTGTTTTTACCAATTCCTTGCATTGAAAACGTTTTTCCGGATCCTGTTTGTCCGTAAGCAAAAACAGTTCCATTATAACCTTCGATCACGTTTTCCACGAGAGGAAATACAATATCATTATAGATTTGTTCGCCAGTTGAATCCATGAAATAAGCTCCATCAAATGTGAAATCTTTGCTCTCCGAATCTGGTTGCAACAATGAAACTTGCCCAACATTTGGGCTCATTTTGACGCATTCCTAGAAACAAAAAAATATTGTTTTTTTTTTCAATTTTTTAAATTCAAACTTCGCGCACAAAAAAATTTTCGCCTGAAATTTTCAAATTTCTAATTGGTTCATAGACGACGGCTGATTTTCAACGCGTTAATATCAGCATCTACATTTTGTTTTTATTGGTCTTTGCCCCGACGTCATTTTTTATTTAATTTTCTCGTTGTTTTCCGTCTTCGAGATTTGGCTCAAAATACATTTTCAAAATGTTTTTATTTTTTCCTATTTTTAATTTCATTTTTTTTCTGCCAAATTTTTCATGATTATTCAGCCAAGCGAACTATTTTTCATGGCGTTTTTTTTTACTAATTCGTACCTGGAGAAAACTTCAATCGAGATTTCGTGCTCCAACGCACACTTGGATTTTTTTCTAAGTAGTGGAAAAAAATTGTTTGAGATTTATCAGAATCTTTCTCAAATTTTCAAAATAAACAATTTGCCCTATCGCGTTAGAAAAAATGCGTCACTTTTATTTGTGTGCGATGGAGCGAGTTTACTTCGCTGAAAACATCCTTCAAACCACCTGATCAAAAGTAATCACCGACAATTATGAAAAGTTCAGTGAAACCTTTTTATTTCCCTAATTTCTACCATTCAAATTCAAAATTATCTGATTTCTCACACTTTTTCTCGAAAAAAAAAACGAGAAAAATATACACAGAAAAATCTGCAAAGCTAATATTACATCAGGCATCAGCTTCATATAAATTTTTTTTTATGGCTTCAGTTTTCTATTACAAAAAAAATCACGTTTATTCCTTTTTTTTTTGCTTCTTTTTGAAACAATATGCACATTATCAAATTTCCGCTTTTTTCTTTTTTTTTCTCTCAATTCCGTTGCTAGGAATTTTCAGCTTCAACAGAAAAAAAAAAACAAAAAAACCGAATGTGTTGTTGTCATTTACAGCAAAAAAATGTTGAAATTTGAAATTCCCAGCAAAACATGAGCTAAACTCAAGATTTCGAGAAAAAAAAGTGAGGCGGTGTTGTGTATTGTCGTCATTGACTATTTCGTCAGGACTACAAAATTTACCCGAGACGACTACAAAATTCCCAAAATTCCCAAAAAAAAAAAAAAAATCCCGTTCCTTTTAACCAAACCTGTGTGTTCAGATCCTTCTCGCGTTGGTTGAACGGCCGACATCTGACACAAACCCGCACACTTTCAGCCATTTTCAGATGATCAACACTAGAAAATTGAAAATAGAAGAAAGTCGGAGAAGAAGACGAAGATAATCAAAAAAAAAAAAAACAAACTCAACAAGCACACAAAAAAAGGCAACAATATAATAAAACCCCAAAAATGCAGTAACACAGCTAAAAAGAGGGAGCTCGATGAGAAGCTATCGTGCTCCCCTCCCCCCCCCCCCCCCCCGCCCCCTCTCTCTCCTAGCAACCATTGGTGTTGGAAAAAAGAGAAAAAAAGGGGAAAAGCGGCGACCGAAAATTCTCTTACTACTTCTATTACTAATTTTTTGTTATAACTTGCGAAAAAAAAAGATATCATAAATTTTTTGGGAAATAATGTGTCAAAAATTAAATTTTTATTGATTTTTTTAACGATTAAGTTAAAGCTTTAATAAAATTTTTAAAAAATACATATATTTAAAAAAATAATTAAACCTCTGAATAAACTTCTGACATTGGGAAAATAAAAGAAGACAAATACAAATTCTCATGGGAATTCTTATTACATTTCTTTTTTATCTTCGTCATTTTTTAAGTTTTCAATATTCTCAAAAGAATTTACTTTGTTTCTTTCTGAATTCCCTGTTTCAAGATTTCCAATGTAGGTGGCTCGTGGATAGGCCGCTTTCAGATCAGGCCATTGAACGAGAACATCATCAACAAGCCCGGTGTAATAAAGTATGGCTCCTTGAATTTGAGAAAGATATTTTTTTGATTAAAATTCAATGCTTTTTAATACCTGACAATGATAATTTCTTAACTCGACAAATTGATTCTTCGTAAATGATAACAATATCTGCAAGTCTGATAAGATCAAAGAAAGCGGCAGCTAACGCAACTGGAATACACGTTCCGGGACCATTTAATAGAACTAAATCTGGCCTGAACACATTCGATTAAATTTTAATTATTTGTAATTTTATTACTTGATTTTGTAAACAAGTTGAAATGCGTAAGAAAGACTGTTTAAAGTTGAAAAAATTGACGAAAAGTACGATTGTCCCACTTCTCTGGATCGTGGGATCCACTCGATTCGATAAGATCCACGGGATTTTGTTGCTTCGAACGCGATCACCTGCAATTATTTTGTTTTTTTTTTGTTTAATTTGAGTTGTAAAATAAACCTTTTCTTCACTTATTGAATCTGTTTGAGCAATAATATAAGTTCGATTGTTATATTCTTCTCCGAGATATTTGATCAACTCTAGCATTTCTGTAGTATGACCACCTGAGCCAAGAACCACACAATACGAAACCTTTAACATTAAATTATGAAAAAAGCAGTTAAAAAACTTAACAAACTTTATTTCTTTTCAGGCCACGGTCATTATGGTTAGAATGTCTCACCAAAAAAGTAATAAACGCTGTTATAATTAAAACTCCAAACAATAAAACAGCTGTGACGACGAAAAAAAAGAAAAACATCTAAAAGAAATTAATTTTTATATTTTAAATACAAAATTTAAGCACAAAACACATTAAAAAATTAAAAAAACAGTTTCGTTTAAACGATTGAAAGAAATTAAAACTACGAGACTCCACATGTTCACACATGCGTCTTGTTTATCGTAAATCAACATCCCCTTCTCCCACATTTATTTTATTAAAAAAAATGTATTTTTATTAATTTTTCAAATTATTTTCAATGTTCAGTCCATCAACTTCAAACGCAAAATATTTATTTAATTGTTTTTCATTTTCGGTAAATTTATTCAATTTTTTAACGTAAACTTAGCCTAAATTTACAGAAAAGGTTTGCTTCTCAAAAAAAGGCAAATTTTGTCGAATTCTCAAGAATAATCAAATCAAAAGAAATCAAATTTCCTCCACGTCTTCCAAAAATTGAAGCAAAAAAGCCAAGTAAAATTAAAAATCAATCATTAATGAACCAAGAATTCAGAATTGAATAGGCCTCAAAAGTATGAATACCTTCTTGTTCTTGATTTTGAGGCCACTTGCCAAGAATCATCGCTCGGACCAATTCATCCAATACAGGAAATTATTGAGTTTCCCGTTGTACAACTTTGCACCAAAACCTGGTCTGAAGTTCGACGATTTCATGAATATGTGAAGCCGACTGAGAACCAACGGCTTTCCTCATTTTGCACTTCTCTCACTGGAATAATTCAAGAAATGGTCGACAAAAGTCCCGAGATTGATCAAGTCCTTCAAAATTTTCATGATTGGCTTCAACAAGATCCTAACATCAATTTAAAATCTCAAAATTTTAAATTTGTTTCCTGTGGTGATTGGGATCTGAAAGTGGCTCTTCCAATTGAAACAAATTATAAAAAAATCGATAAACCTGATTATTTTCAAAATTGGATTAATATTAAAAAATCATACGCAACCCATACAGGACATTTTGCCAGAGGAATGACACATTTACTTAAAAGTTACGATTTGCAGTTAAAAGTTTGTTGTTATAATTCTTCTCATCCAAAATGTTAACCAAATTTTCAGGGCCGTCATCATAGTGGTATTGATGACGTCACAAACATTTGTGAAATTGTTAAATGTTTAGGCAAAGATGGTCATGTGTTTGAGGTAACCAGTTCAACGATTCCAATTACAAAATTAAGAACATTTCGTGACGCTAAAAATTTTGTTTAATTTTTGTTAAATTTAAATCAAATAAAATTTATTGACATTTGAAACCCGTAAAAATCAAAAAAAAAAAAAACAAACAAACAAACAACATTTTAGACAATGTGATAATCTTTCTCTTTGCTCGGTAGCACCGGCTGAACATTTCTATCTTTTTTATCTGTGCTCTTCGCCCGGCTCAATCGTCGTCGAAGAGATCTTGAGCGTTTCTAGAAAACAAAAAAACATTGAAAATGAATAGGAAATTCAATCAAACCGCTATTTTTTGAACCGGTTGATAACCAACAAAATTTGAATTCCAATAATGACAAATCATAACAGCAGTTAGGATAAAGCAGACACCTAGAATTATATCGTTGTAGGACCCAAATTCAAAATCAATTTTACCAAGTGCAACAGATCCTAATAGCATAAATCCTGAAAGACCATTGCCAAGGCCTGTTCGAACTTTCATTTTCGAGTAATGATCCAACCAGATTCCAGTGGTGATAACGGCTAAAAGACTGCCAACTGATGACATAATACAGAAGACAAGCCAAAGAATCAGAATTGTTCTCCAACGATATCTGGAAAACAAGATTTGAATAAGGATGGAATTCGAAATAAACGAAAAACCTGTGAATTGCGCCGAGACCCATCGCACCAGTGAGAAGACTAACAATCGCCGAGACGGAATTCATGTGACACGTCGATTGATATTCGGCTTCATCCGGATAACCGGGACACGTTGTGCCGTGAGCCAGAAAAATCAGCGAGAGAAAGATTTCAGCTCGACACAAGTGCACCATTATTTGAGCATATCTGAAATGGAAATCAATCAGGCCCATAATTCATTGGCGTTTGTGGTCAACATTTACTCGGTGTGCTGAAATCCGGCCCGTTGCATTACTGTGTAGGCTTTGTAGCGGCGTCGATCTGTTGATGAGGCTTCCTCTTCTTCTTCAGAAGTCTTCAAAACCGAACAAAAATCGTTTAACATTTTCCCAATTGATGACTCACCATTGGTCCAGGCATTAATCGAGCGTTCGGCTCGTTGAATGACGGTCGTAGCAGTCCCATGCTCAGATTTCTCTGAAAATTGAGGAGCTGATTTTCGTATTGACTTCTTATCACGTTTTAATATTATTTGAGGAAAAAATTCAGAAGCATGAAAAATAGAACGGGGCGGAAGGAGGAGGAGGGAGAGAGAGAGAGAGAGAGAGAGAGAGAAAAGTTATAGAAAGGGGTGGAGCCTATTTTAAGAACAACAACAACAAAAAATGGTGAATGAATTACTTACAAGCGCATCGAACTCGTGAAAATAGAGAAGATCATCTGAAAACCCAACGTCTTCCTCCTCATAACTTTGGAATATCGACAATGACGACATCGCCCGCTCGATGTTATGAGATTTTATCGATTTTTTCTTTCTTTTTTTTTTGTTTGGGGCAAAATCAATCAATCGGCCTGGCCTGGCCGGTGTGTAGTCAGTGTAGAGTGGAAGGGGTTAGAAGAAGAAAAACTAGAACGGGGGGGGGGGGGGAGGAGGACAAGGTGAAAAATAAGATAAGAAAACTGGAATTTACGAGAAGACAAAAAACAAAGGAGCCTGGGAAGAAGGTGGCGGGGGATTTTTTTTTTGTTGATAAAACTCAATTTATTAAAAACCCGGGGGCGGGCGGGCGGGGGGGGGGATCAAATAAAACTTTGAAGAAAAAATAATTTTGAAGAATGGTAGACACCGACGTGTACAATGTATAGCTGACATGTGATGCTGACGATGCTGAAGCTGATGACACCCCTCCCTCCCTCAACCAATCTCCACTGTCGAAACCAGTTTGTTTCAGGCGAAAATTTAACAACACAAAACAAAAAAAAAAAAAAACAAGAAAGAAGCGAAAAAAAAAATGAAAAATTTTTGATCGAAACAAAAAAAAACACACACTCAACAACAATTTCCCGTCTCCTAAGATTTCCGGTTTAAAGGAACATGGGTCGCTCAAAATTGTCGCCTTCTTCAACCCAAAAAAAGCAAACAAACAAAATGAGGTTAAGATTTTCACGTGGTTCACGTCACTTACCAGTGAATAGATGGAAAATGGCATTTTTTGTCTCTCTCTTCTCAATTTCTTGTTGAGCTTCCGCCTTTTTTTCTGTTTTGAAAATCTTCAGAATACAAGGATGAAGCGCGTCTCGATAGCCAAATCAGAAATCCTCGTCTCACCTTCTTCTTCTTCTTTGTTTTTGCGATGAATAAAAGTCCAAGTCGAAGAGGATTGAATCAAATGTGTCGTCACTACAGGGGCACGACAACCGATTATAAACGACGAAAAATTAAAAGATATTCTCCTTTTGATGGCTGAGAAGAAAGAGAGAGAGAGAGAGAGAGAGAGAGAGAGAGAAAAGGGGGAGGGAAAGAGGAATAAAAGAACACGGAGAGAGGGACACAACAAAGAATAAAATTGAAAAGAGTGGAGGAGAAGAGCGAAAAGGAATGGATCGAAGGATTGTAAAGAATTCGATGATTTCCAAAAAAAAAAAAAAACCTCGAAACGAACTTTAAGACACAACAGGCGAGAGATTGAGAGATTCAGACGACACGAAATTTTCAGCTAGAAAGATAGAAAATTTCGAATCGAAAAGAAACCAAGAATTCCTCAGTCGAATTGTAAAAAACCACGAAAAAACACGCGTTTTCAAGAAACTGTACGCACACAAAATGTTCATTTTTTCTCTGCGTCTCTCAACGTCTTCATCCTCTGCGTCTCTCGACGTCTTCATTCTCTCTCTCTCTCTCTCTCTCTCTCTCTCGTTTCTTTTTTGTACGACATTGAGGGCCGTTTCAATAGAATAAAGCGAGAGATAAAAAGAGATAAAGAAAGAGAGAGAGAGAGAGAGAGAGAGAGAGAGAGAGAGTGAGAGAGAAAGAGAGGGATAGAAAAAGAAAAGAAAAGAACAATGGAAATCAAATTCAGAAATGATGAACGATATGAATTTTGGCTAGAAAATTTTTGTGTAGCCAGTGGACATTTTGTGTTGCGTGCCTTTAATACAGTAATCGAAGTAGGATAATTTGTATGTTTTCTGGAAAAAATATTACAAAAAATTATTTTTTCTTTTCTATGAAACCATCTGCAAAACAAAAAAAAACCGGAAACCGCTCGCCGACCGCAACGCACTACTTTTCTCTGCGACTCTCTTTATTTTTAATGTATCAGGGGTTTCTTCTTTCTTTTTTTTTGAATCCTTTTTAAAATCAAACCTAAACGACCCGTACTCACGGAGTGTTGTACTGTGCCACGCACACACACCCACAAAAAATTGATCTGTGCTCACAAAATTTGTTGAGGAATTTGATACGAATAAAAATGACCATTTCATATCAAAATGTAATAAACACATAAAAATAATTATTGAAGGAAGAAGAGCAAAAAATTGATAAGAAGCCCGAAATTTGTTGCTCCAAAACAAAAAAAAACGCATAAAAATTTTCATTTCATTTCCTCTGTCAGTTCAACTCCACTTCGAAAATGCCAAAAAACGAGTCGAACAAGATCGGTTTGATCGGCGCCACCGCCTACATTGTCGGTTCGATCATCGGAAGCGGCATATTCATCGCACCGAAGGGAATTGTCGAACACGCCGGATCGGTTGGATTCTCGTTGATCATTTGGGTTGTGTGCGCTTTTCTCAATATGATCACCGCAATTGTTGGGCAAACGCCGACTTTAGGCCGCAGGCTTTTCATTCATTTTTTTCTCTCTTCAGAATTACATTGAGCTTGGCACAAGTATTCAAGAATCTGGTGCTGACTTGGCCTACATTGATTATATGGGATGGACGCCGATCGCATTTTCATTACTTTGGCTCTCAATTTTGATTCAAAGGTTTCCTTGACGACCAAATTAAAACCCCCCCCCCCCCGTTTTTCGCCGATCATTTTCAGCAAATTTCAGCTCATCGTCGGCTGCTGTTCTCTACTTGACGTTTGGAAAATACATCGTTGAAGCTTTGGAGCCGATCATCTGTTTTGATGAGTATCATAAGGATCTCGCTTCGAAATTTTTCGGATTCGGTCTTTTATGTGAGCTATCATTCTTTTTTACGCTTCCGGCGCAACGCACCACAATGATCGCACACATTTTGAATTTTTGCGAGAAGATTTCCCTCCTTCAAAAATTTGTTGCTTCAAAAATATGTTTTACGCTTCCGGCGCAACGCACCACAATAATCGCACACATTTTGAATTTTTGCGAGAAGATTTCCCTCCTTCAAAAATTTGTTGCTTCAAAAATATGTTTTACGCTTCCGGAGCAACGCACCACATTGATCGCACACATTTTAAATTTTTGCGAGAAGATTTCCCTCCTTCAAAAATTTGTTGCTTCAAAAATATGTTTTACGCTTCCGGCGCAACGCACAACAACTATTTTCGTGTCTTCGTTGCTTCTTGTGACATCAAATTGGTGTTCGCATTTTTTGCAGTATTTTTAACATTGACAAACATGTTTTCACTGAAAAAGTTCGCGTCCCGAATTCAAATTGTTTCGATGTGCTCGAAAATTTGTGCCACGTTGATCATCATCGTCATCGGGTTTTATTTTATGATTTTTCGCGGTGCCACGTCTCACTACGCTTCCAGCCAAATAATGAAAGGCAGCGACTTCAGGCCTGGCGCAATTGTTCTAGCAATTTATCAGGTCTGAGTGGTGGTGGACTACAAATCCAAGTTTTTTCTTCTTCTTTTTTTTTTTAGGGAAACTGGGCGTTCGGCGGTTTCACGACACTCAATTATGGCACCGAAGAAATCGAAATTAAACATTTTGAAAAGTTTGGCTTTTGCTCACACTGCTCCGCGAGCTCATTTTCATTCCAGAACTCTTCCACGTGCTTGCCTTGGTGGATTGATAATTTCAGCCATTATTTATGTGCTCGTCAACGTCTCCTATTTCGCCATTCTCACTCCTCAAGAAATCATCGATTCAGACGCTGTCGCAACGGTAATCGATCAATAATCGATTTCAGTTATCGATTTATTGATTTTCTGTTTCGTCAGACGTTCATTCAAAAAACGATCGGCAACGGTGCCGCGTTTGCCGTGCCAGCCGTTGTTGGATTCCTACTGATCGGCACATTGAATGGCGACGTGTTCAGTTGGAGTCGTTATATGTCGGCTGGTGCTCGTCGAAATATGATGCCAACATGCTTCAGCTTGATCCACGTTGATAATGATAGTCCGAGAGTTTCCGTCTTTTTTCATGTTTTCTTTTGAGAATGAAAGGAAAAAACTGAAAAATCGATTATTTTCAGACTTTTACCTCAATTTTATTCGCTTTTCTTGGTGACACTGATCAATTAGTCGATTATTTAACAGTGACCGGAATGATGACAACAATCATTGTGCTGATCGTTCTAGTCATCATCAAATGGAAAAACTTGCCGATCGCCAAAAACGCCGTCAAATTCCACATATTCTGGCCGATTCTCAACATTCTGATCAATGTCGCAATGCTGGTGATTCCGATTCAACAGGATCCGTTCTCGTCGATCGTCGGTTTCGGAATGTTTTTCGGCGGCATCGTCGTCTACTTCACGTTTTTCTTCGTCACGCGGCGAACACACGTTTTCCGATGTTTAGATGGTTTTTTTTCTTTTTTCTTTCGCTTCGAGACCTTTTTGGGGACGATGCAAATGTTTGCCTAAATTTTCAGATTATTCGACTCGCTTTTTTCAAATTCTCACTTGGACAATTGTCGACACCGGGCCAGTGTCGTCTTCAGAAGTGACACGAATGTAATTTCTAGGCTTTATCGATTGTTTTTTTCATCGTCGCCACCATCCTTGGCTCTTTTTTCTTTGTCTCAATTCCCCTCCTCTTCTTTCATTTTATTATTGTTTTGCATTGAGCACGAGAGAAAAAAAATCTAATAAAATTTGTGCTCATCTGATGACAAACCGTCTCCAATGAGCCGTGAAACATGCGCAGCGCGCTCTCATCGTTGTGAGGATGACGCGAGAGAAGAAAACAAAAGAGCTTCTTTTACCAGAAGGTTTTGGTACATTTTGTTGACTTCTCTCCGTCTCTCTCTCTCTCTCCTCTTTTTATTTTTTTCACAAAATCCTACGAGTGATGACCGTCTGTTTTCGTTCTTTTTAGGTCGTCCGACGAGCCGATCGGCGACATGAAGATTTCGATCAAAGATATGGATTCATCAGAACTAACGGTGCAGAGACAGAGAGAGAGACAGAGAGAGAGAGAGAGACAGAGAGAGAGAGAGAGAGACAGAGAGAGAGAGAGAGAGAGAGAGAGAGAGAGAGAGAGAGAGAGATATTATTTTCATTATCAATCATTTTTGACCATATGGCAAATTTAGAGCTGAGAAGATGACACCAACTCCTTCCTCCCCCTCTTTTCCCTTCGCCACCCTCACCCAGCACCTTTTCGATTACAAATCGATTGGTTTTGAAATTTATGTGTGTCACCTTTTGGAAAATGTTGCCAGATGGATTTATTATATTAAAATGCAACGCTTCTCCGTTTCGCCGGATGGTCGTTTCTCCCCCCCCCCCCCCCCCCCCCCCGCGAAGAGAAAAAAAATTGTTTTGCTTTGTGAATCCGACAGGATGGAACACGCTGAAATTGTGTTCAAGGAAAAACATTCCAATTGTTTTCCATTCAAACTTCCAAGACCCACTCCTCAGCTCCTTTTTTCTTCTTTTTGGATGCTCAAAAGTAAATAAAAAATGTAAAATTATTATTTTTTATTATTTATTATTAAATAAAAATGACAAAAAAAAAAAAAAAAGACCATTGAAAGTGTTATTTCGTATGCTTCTCTTCAAAACAAGGATTGAGGGGGCAAAAGTATTACGTCCATACACTCAATAAAAAAGTGTGGCGGGCAGAGAGACAGAGAGACAGAGAGAGAAAGAGAAAGAGAGAAATTACTTGGTCCATCATTGATAATCCCTCATAGAGAAAAGACGACAGAGAGAGAGAGAGAGAGACAGAGACAGAGACATATTTTATATAAAAATCTCCAAATTTGCACAACTTTGTGACATTTAAATTCAAACAATTGACTAGGCGGCCATTAAATATTGTAGCAATAAGGGGACGGTAAGAAGACGGAAGAAGGTTTCATAGAAACCATTCAGAAGCAGCAAAAAGCAAAATAATCTCAATAATCAAAAGCACCGGCGTTTTAGAAATACAAAAAAATGGAGGGAAGAGCGGGGGGGGGGGGGGGGGCAGAGTATCGATTAAAAATTGAAGGAAGGGGGGGGGGAGTGTTGGTGAGAGCGTGGGAGGAAGCGAAGAAGCGAAATTTTTTATCACGAAATTAGACAAAAAAAAATGACTAAAAACCCAAAAAAAAACGATTAGATTAACATCATTCTGTACAACATTCATAGCACCATTAATAAGCTGCAACAACAACGAAAAAAAAATTCAAGGAATGTGAAGTCGGGGAGAGGGGAGAGGCAAAACGGGGGGGGGGGGATTCTGGAAATGAAAGGCAATTTCATGGCATAGCATTTTCTGTTTCGAATCAAAGGAGAGAAATAGAGAGAGAGAGAGAGAGAGAGAGAGAGAGAGAGAGAGAGAGAGAAGCGAGAGATCAAAGAGTTGACGTTGGCGAACTTGTTGTAGATTCACCCGGACTGACGCTTCCCGTCGTCGTCGTCGTCGTCGTCGTCGCCGCCGCCGCCGCCACGTTTGGTGTCGTCCCGGATGGTGTTGCTCCGACGACGGAGGACGCTATCATCGTCGCTGATGCTGCCGTCGCTGTCGGCGTCTCTCGATATGGTTTACAGTACGAATAGCGATGATTCATGTGTTGACTGTAGCTGCCCGAATGTGAGAAGCGCTTTAGGCATTTGTCGCATTGAAACGGTTTCTCGCCCGAATGAAGTCGCTTGTGTTCGGTGAGATGATGCTTGTGCTTAAAAGCTTTCTCACAGATATCGCATTTGTATGGTCGTTGCCCTGCAACCAACAAATTCATATTCTTTTCCGAATTCATGGATTTATTCATTATTATTACAATATCTTTTATATACACAAAATAGGCAATCAATTTAATATTATAAACAAACAAAATATCTGTCATCTGCTCAATTCTCAATTAGATGAGGATCCCCCCCCCCCCCTTCCCGCCCTTCTTAATCCAATTAATACGATTGCATCATTCGGATCAAGAATAGAAAACAGAAGCATCAAGAAAACTAGGAGACCGAGATCGATTTTTGTTGGTGCTCACTTACCAGAGTGCTCATATTTGTGTCGAGCCAATGAGCTTTGTTTTCCAAACACCTTGTCGCATTGATCGCACGAGAACAGCCCTTCTTCATCCTTGATTGGTGTCGACGGTGTTGTCGTCGTGTTCGTGAATTTGAATAGTTTCGACTCGTTCGAGCACAATGATGATGCGTCGTCTTCGGAATTCTTCTGATTCTGTAAGTGGGTGGGTGGGAAAAGTGTTTGTGGAACATCGGACACAAATCAATGACTTACATCAAGCGCTTTTTCAAGAACGGCTGTCAAGTTGGCGGCAGCTCGAACGTCAAGATAATCGGATTTGATGAAGCTTGTCGGCCAAATGCTCGACACTGAATTCACAGTTTTCGACGATGCCGTCGTCGTCGTCGTCGTCGTCGCTGCTGTCGCCATCGATGATGCCATCATGTTCGTCGCCGTCGGCATTCCATCACCATTCAAATGCTCCTCTTCATCCGCCTGATTCGAGAAGAATCCATTGCCGGCTTGTCGCAACAATTCTTGAAGCACACCGCTGCTCTGATCCAAAAATCCCACCAACTTCTCCGGGCTCCACTCGTTGTCAACCTCGGCGGCACTGTTCATGCTTCCGTTGGCAACCGTCAAATCAAGCGGAGTCTCTTTGCCATTCTGATGATGTTCCAATGTCATTGATAGTTGATTTTCCTCCTCCTCTTCCTCCCTACCACCATCATGATCCATTGCGTCCCCTTCATCCTGTTAAATTATAAAAAATTGGAAAAAGGTACAGAGAGAGAGAGAGAGAGAGAGAGAGAGAGAGAGTGAAAAATAGGTGTGTCTATGTGTCTGCCTGTCTTTCTCTCTGTGTGTGTGTGTGTGTGTGTTCGTCATCTAATTTCAAATTCAGACATATTGCCCGTTGTCTCCTATCTTCTCTGACCTCATGTCTTATCCATTTAAAGGCATCATCATTGTTGTTTTGTTGGTTGTTGGGAGGGGGAGGGGAAAGAGTCATAGCGCGCGCCTAACCAAACGAAAATATGTATACATCACACAATTCAATGAGACGTTCGACGATGCAGCTCATTAGCAGGTGCCGTTGGCGGACATTTTCCTCTCTCTCTCTCTCTCTCTCTCTCTCTCTCTCTCTTTTCATCATTACATTCATTTTCATCATTATTGTCATCGACCAAAAAAAAAAGAAAAAAGAACAAGAAAATGGGAGGACACAAGGAATGCAAATTTATTGGATTCTGGATCCTTGTGGCTCAGGTGGCGGAGCACAAAACATCTTATTCATAAAACAGAATGACAGATGCTACAAATCTATTTATTCATAACATTTATTAGGAAGAACAACCACCAACTGCGGCCTTTTTTTCCCCCTGCTTCTTCTATCTTTTTCATCATTTGGAAGATGATGTGATGGACACAACAAAGACAAAACCCAAAAACAGTATCGGTTTCTCTCTCTCTCTCTCTGCTTCTTCTCGATGAAAAAAAAAAAGGAAAAGCTGAAGAAGAAGCAGCAGGTGTTAAATTAGGCTCATTTACAACCAGCTCGCGGGCGATATTTGGAAATTGATGAATTGATGAATTGATGTGGGGGGGGGGAGGAAGGGGGGAGAAGACAACGATCCATCATTGATTTATGACGACACCTGGATTATTGGATGTCTTCTTCGCCAACTCGGAATAAACATATCATGAGCTCAATTGTTTTCAAAAGAAATTAATTAATTGGATTGAACTAGTTTAATAGCACCTTTCGACCACCACTACTAGTAATCATTTCACCATTCATCACACCTAATTATAATTGGGCTCTTTTTTTCTCTATTTCTCTCTCTCTCTCTTTCTCTAACCATCTCGAGATGCGCCAATTATTGTGTGACACCCTCAACACGTTTTCTGCTCAATTTAATTACCTGTGATGACATGGTTGCTTCCACAGCAGCGGCTGTCAATGATTTCGGTGTTGACGCAAGAGATGTCGTGGCGGCGGCGGCGGCAGCGGCGACGGCGGCTGCTGCTGCCGCTGCTGCACCATTCTGAAGGCATTGTTGCGCCAATGCCGCCATGAATTGTGCCGATGGCCAAATTGGCGACGACGATGTTGCGCTCGTCGTCGTCGTCGGTGTTGTTGTTGTTGACGACGACGACGACGACGACGTCGTCGTTGTTGTTGACGCAACCAATGCGTTTGTGATCACGTTTCCGCGTGGCATCGCTGGTAAACGATTGCTGCGACGCTCTTTGGCGCGAGTGTTCTGGAACCAAACCTGAAAACAAAATGATTCGGATTATTTTGGTCCCTATCCCTTCTTTCTCTCTGTCTTTTCCCCCCTCCCTATCTGTGTCTGTGTATGTGTGGGCTTCCCTTCTGTCGTAGAAAATAATAAAATCTGATATAGAAGGCAGAAGGCTATATCGGTAAATTGTATTTGGAGGTGCATACATAACCTAATAAAATCCCTCTCCTCCTCTTCCAACCCCCCCCCCCACCCCCTCTTTTTTCTCCTAAATTTAGAAGCGGCGAATCGAGAAGAGCAATGGAAAATAGTGACACCTGCGTCCCCCGTCGTCGCGAAATGCTCTCTTGAATTTTTTTTTACGCTGGAACACATGTGTTCGACACATTCATATTGTAAATTTCTGAAATGACTTTGCGAGAGACGAGGACGTCATCAGAATTCAAGAATCAACGGAGAGTGGCGAGGGGCGGGAGGGGAGAAGGTTGGAAGGAAAGAAGAAGAAGAAGAATTGATAGAACTCGTACCTGAACTACGCGTTTGTTGACGCCAATTTGTTCGGCGACCGCCGACAACTCGTATTTCGACGGAAATGGATTTCGCTTGAAATGATTCTGTAGAATTGCAACTTGTGAATCGTTCAGAAAACTTCTGGAGCGTAACGGACGCCAGTCTGGCGATGATTTTCCGTTTGATGCCGATCTTGAAATGTGCGTGGCGTCGTTGTTGTTCAGCAGAATGTGATGATCAACATTTGACATTTGATCCGATGGCGACGGTGTTGTCGTTGTTGTCGCCTCTTCTTGTTCATCGTCGACAACCTCGATTTTCGGCTCCGGTGATTGTGGAGATTCGGATGCTTTTGATAGATAAGAGGATAAAAATGAAGTTGGCGACGTCGCCGACGGAGATGATGAAGTTGTCGTTGACGTCTCCAAATTTTGCAAAAAGTTCGCTTGAAGTAAACTCAAATAGGTGGCATCCAATGGCGTGTTGGCGAAAGTTGTTGACGGTTGTGTTGGAGGAGGCGGTGGCGGTGGTGGTGGTGGTGGTGGCGGCGGTGCCGATGGTGTCTGAAGCTGCATCATCAGATTACGATACATCATAATCTGATATGGATTGAAGCACGGCACCATTGTTGGCGATGATTGTTGCACACACTTTTTACTGCTCATATGTGACGAATATGATCCCGAATGCGAGAATCGTTTGTGACACTGCTGACACTGAAATTTGACTCGTTAATAACTGAACCGAATCTACCGTAATCTGAGAGTCAACGCATTATTTATTTGCGCCACGTATAGCAGGGTCGTCTCAGGTAGGTGTAGGTGTGTGAGCAACCAATGAGCACACCTCAACATTTACATACACACCCACACTCTCACTCATCGCTGCCGCAGCAGCAGCAGCAGCAGCAGCCACCAAACATTGACAGCGCGCGCTCATCTGGCTGGCATAATTGGGCGGAGTCAGCAGGTAAGAGCTCTACACCTTTGCTGAGCCAATCGTAGACACCCCCTCCCCCCCCTCCCCTCCCTCTTTTCTCTGCTATCCTTTTTTACTCAAAAAATAAAAGGGGGAGGGGAGAAAAAAAAAACAATTTTTTTTGTTCCACAAGATTATAATACACATTGAAAATGAAGGGAAGAAGTAGAAGAAAATAAAAAAAGAAGTGGGGAGAAGGAAAGGAAGGAAGGGGGGAGGGGGTGGTAAGAAGACGAAGAAAAAGGAATTAATGAATGCCTGGCGGGCATCTTTTGGTGAGAGCACCTTTTGATGATACCTAAGCCAACTTTCGGCTCTTTTCTCGAAGAAGAAGAAGAGCCAGTAAAACGAACAAAAACCGAAATAGTATGCCAATAAAAGAGAGAGAGAGAGAGAAAAAGAGAGAGGGAGAGAGTGGAAGTGATGATGACGAAAGCAGAAGAAGCTGAAGAAGCAAAAGCAGCAAAAAATATGAAAGTAGAGAATATGTTAAGGTTGGTCCTTTGAAGGTGGGGGTGGGGTGGGGAAAGACCTTCAAAATTCTCATTCCGGAAAAGTTGTTCTTTTTTTAATTTCGCAACAAATGTTATTAGTTTTTGGCTCAGGTGTGCCGTCGTCGTCGTTGTCGTCGTCGTCTGATGATGATGATGATGATCGGTAGAAATTGAGAAATGAAGAGATGGAAGGAAGGAGAAGACACAAGTGAAAGAGATATGATGGTGATCAATGATGATTAGACAGCAGGTAGGGCTTCTGTCATGTCGGACAATGATAAATTGGTTTCGATTTCGAATCAACTCCCCCCCTCCCCCCCTTTTCTTCTTATTGAAAATGAGACAGGTGCCTCCCCACACTGATTTTGCACCTTGCGAAAACCAGCAAAAAAAAAAACAAAAGAAAAGCGCTCACCTCAAACGGCTTTTCACCCGAGTGAATTCTGATGTGCTCCTTCAGATGATGCTTAAACTTGAACGCCTTCTGACATTCGTGACATTTGAATTTGCGCAACGCCTCGTCACCAACAATGCTGACGCTGCCACCGCCAGCAGTGTTGCCGCCGCCGACGACCGCTTGGCTCAGCTGAACTGATGGTGAAGCGACGACGGACGCCGCTTCAGCCACATCCATCATGGTTGGAATTGAATGGATCTGTAAGTTTTGCGAAATGTTTAAACGCGAAACTAATTGAAATCAGACAAGAGAAAGAGCGAAAAAAAAGGAAAAAAAAACTTGAGAGAGGAGCACCACTTGGGCTCCATCTTGAGCTGGAAACAGAGTGACAGGGTGGGGAGGGGGGAATATGGGATTAAAAAAAAAATTATTGGAACAATAAATGATGAGCTCGACAGATAATAAGGATGGAGCAATAATAGGCAAAAAAAATTGTCAGCTCTCGCGCCGTTGGGAGCTTTGCGTATGTGCGTGTGTGTTTGTGTGTTTGTGTGTGTGTGTGTGTGTGTGTGTGTGTGTGCGTGAGTGTGTGCCAAAGGTGCCAAATGAAGAAGATGCACACCTATCTCCAGAAGACACCAGACGACGCGGTGCAGCAGCGCCTCAAGAACAGTGAGCCAAAACGAGAAGAAGAAAAAGAAGAAGGAAGACGATGAGCAAAAGGGGAGCATCTTCCTGAAAGAGCTCAACGCTCACTCAAAAACACACACACACACGCATAGACATTCGAACTCACCAACAACACCGCAAAAATATACTCACAATAAAATATGTGAGAGAGGAGGGAGGAGCTCTAGAAGAAGAAGAAGGCGAAGAAAAAGGAGGAAGAATGAAAGACACTGATGAGCATCTCTCTCTCTGTCTCTCTCTCTCTCTCCCTCCCTCCCTTCTTCTCATCTCTGTTTCTCTCTTCCTCTCCTCTAATTTAGCACATCAACCTATTCACTCTCAACTGCTGCCAACCACCATTCAACCTAGGCCACGCCCACTCTTGATGTCTCCATCTCGCCAATCTGTTCCCTCAAAAAGCACATAAACTGAATCATTACCTTGCGGGTCTTTTTCGTTGTCTCAAATTTCTCGATGACCTACTGTAAGTACTGTAAGTAAGACACGCGCCACACCGTAAATACAGAAACCAAGAGGAAGGAAGGAAAGAAATGATAGAGAGGGAGGTGGCAAGATTGGTTGGAAAACTATTCTTGTCACTGTGATTTCTTATTTTTTTCTCGGTTTCCATCATCATCGCCAAAGTGTGCCACACGCCAACAACATCTGTTATTAATTTCGACTCACACGCTTCGTTGTCGCGGCGGCAGCGGTCGTCGTCGTCGTCGTCGTCGTAGGAAGGGCCAGCGGCGGCGACGGCGAATCTCGAAGCAAGCACATAACAATTTTTTTTATCACAACACTGCTTCTACTCTGTCTCTTCTGTTAATAATTTAGGTGTTTTCGAACGGGGACGGGGCAGCCGGCGAGCATTTCCAATTTTTTTTACGAAAAAATTTACATCGAATATTGTCCGTGTCGCCGTATTCTGAATAAGGTTGTGAATGATGTTGATGATGGTAGGAAGAAAATGAAAATGATCCTGGATCGACAAATTAAGTATGTACATATATTCAATTGTGGATATAGGAAAAGTAAATCGTATCCTCCCTTTTTCTCTCTTTCTCTCTATCTTCACTCTTTTAGCTCTTCCTGGTGGACGAAAGAAAAAAGAGAGAAGGAAGAAGTAAGCAGGAGGAGAAGGAGGAGGAGTTGACGCTTATCTCGAAACCTGAAAGACTGGTATTCTTTTATGAACACCACATACACAGTAATTCGTCTCTACTTCTCTTTAGGTTTCTTCGCGCCCATTCCTTCTTTGTATTTCTCTCTCTCTCTCTCTCTCTCTTTCTCTCTCTCTCTTTCTTCCAAGAAACAAGGAAAAGTGAAATTTGGAAAAAAAGATAAGATTTCCGTGGAAAAATGAAGAAAACATACCAAAATCGAGATTAAACTTGTTAGTTATTCGATCGAAAACGGCCAAGTTTCTCTCTCTCTCTCTCTATATCTTTATTGGATAGTTGATGTCAAAAGAGAGAGAAAGAGAGAGAGAGAGAGAAAGAGAAACAAAACAAAAAAACGGTGGTTCGTCGAGAATATTTTGATTGAGATAAATTGGCGCGAATGGAGAGAAGAAGAAGCTGTTTTCAACTTGCGTTGAGACCGACCGACGACAAAATCCCTGTTTTTACCTAATCAGATGTTGAAAAAGCCCGATGATGATGAATTCTCTTAGAGAATTTATCATTCTGATCTACTTTTCTCCCCCCCCCCCCCCTCCCTCTTCTTCTTTTATTTATTAAACAAAACCAAAAAAAAAAAACAACTTCTTCTTCTTCTCCTTTTTCTATTTGTTTGATCATCTTCCACTTCATCGGGACGACCGTGATGACGACGGTGACACAACCAAAAACCCCAAAGTTTCTTCAAAATGTGTGTGCTGCACCACCACTGTGGTGGGAGCCGCCCCCCCCCCCCCTCCTGATCAAATTAAAATTGACGTGTGAAAACAGAGAACAATTTTTGGATAACAAAATAATAATGATGAAACACCCACAAAAATTAACCGAATTTATAAATGACTATGGGGAAAGGAGGGGCAGGGTCGGTCGGGAGGACACACACACACACATCTGTCTTACCACCGGCACCTGTGGCGAGAAAAAAAACGGGGGGGGGGGGGAGAGGAATCGAAGGGAAAAACACAGAGGCTGAGATGAAAATGAAAAGGAGGAGGAGGAGGAAGAAGAGGCAGAGCGCCGAGTACTTAACTGTGACCAATTGGTCGGAACATGTTGGTTATTCAAAAATTCATATGATCTAATCATGATTTTATACCAAAATGGTCGGATGTTCTCCTTCTTACTCTTCAATGAATGCGCATCACCCATCACCACGCCTTCCCCCCTTCCCCCCTTCCTTCATCAGCCGAAGGAAAGAAAAAAGAGAAATAAAAACGTACACAAATTTTTTCCATCCATTTGAAATGAGGATGCGCGCGCATGGCCCTAGCGATCCCTTCTCTCCCGCCTCTTCTGGGTTCTTCTTTTAAATGTTAAAAACCAACAACTACTACCTTTCCTCCCTTTTCTGAGCCTACAAAAAGAGGAAAAGTATTATTCGAGAAAACGCTTCTCTCTCTCTCTCTCTCTCTCTCTCTCTCTCTCTCTCTGCACCTGAGAGCTATAAAAAAGAATAGAGAAAGAGAGAGAGAGAGAGAGAGAGAGAGAGAGAGAGAGAGAAAGTAAGGTGCTTCTTCCTCTTCCTTCCTCAACAAAATTTTAGCATGATGCTGTCATCATCATTAGCTCTTCTCTTTCAGACGTGAGCAGCGCTTCTCATGAATTTCCAAATAGACACCAACCCAACTCGTCTTCCTGAGTTTGGCTTCTTACTTTTGTCAAAAAAAAAAAAAAATGATGATGATGATGAAGCTGCGGTGTGAGTGACTGACAAAATAAAACAAAAATAAAAAAGGACACGACAAATTTGTATCATTTCTTCTGAAAAAGAAGAAGAAGAAGAAGAAGAAGAAGAAGCTGCAGCGACAGAAGCAGGGATGGATATGTGTTGTACATGTAGGCAGCAAGAAGCACATGTATGTGAATGTGAGATGACACAAGCTCCTCGCCATCAGAAAATGCATTGCAGCCGCACAGAGCATTCACGTAATTGGATGAGCAGGCAACGGAAATAGTGTGCACACTCTCAGGTAGATCAAATTATTGGCTGAGCAAGAGCTTCAAACATGCGCGCGCGCGCGCGCATGAATCAAGCTTCAGCCTTGAACATCATTCTCATCCTTATCCTCCTCATCACCATCATCATCATCATCATCAACGCCAGCCGCAAATTTTTTTCGTTCTTCTTCTTCTGCTTCTTTTTTACTTTTTTTGACAAAATTCAAATAAAAATGGAGAAAGAGTAGGGAGAGAAGCACAAAAAATCCCCTAACATTTATGACATTTTGAATGACAACAGGGTATGGAGCAAATGGAGCTCATTTCCGCTTATGTGATTTTGTTTGGTAAAGCAGAAGAAGAAGAAGAAGCAGAAGAAGAAAGGGGAAGGGTGGAACCTAGGAAAGAAGAGCTGACTACTGTACCCCCTGGGGTTCGAAAAGAAAATGAAGGAAGAAATGAAAGAGACTGAAAGAGACAGAGAGAGAGAGAGAGAGAGAGAGAGAGCTTCTCTCTCTCTCTCTCTCTCTCTCCCATTTTTTCTCACCTTCACCCATAAATTCAAACATAAATATGTCATCGGAAAGCGATATGTGTTTTTGTCATCATATATCTCATTTTTTTTTGCTTCCTTCGTTTTTCATCTTCTTCCACTTTTTTCAACTGGCACCTGTTCAGAAATATGAAGATGATCAAATCAAAACCAACCACCCCCCCCCCCCTCCCTCTAACCACAGCTGGGTTCAGATCAATTTTGGTGGATCAAAGTTTTTTTTTTCGACAAAATCAAGAAAGAAGAGCGGATTTAGAGCTTCGGATGAATTGAATGATCGTCTTATTAAGTCAATTACAGATTGAAGCATAGATTCATCATCACCTGTGTTAATTTGAGACAGAGAGAGACAGAGAGAACCTCTTCTCCACTTATTGAAAAGAGCACAAAAACGTCTTCTCAATGAGGACACAATTATAAGTAGAGCAAGGAGAGCAATTAGGAAGAGCTCCTCATCCTCATCGATATAATACCAACCGTCTGTTGTTACATGTGATCATTATTACTACTATTTATATTGGTTAGAAAATGTCGCAAAAATTATTTCTCGAGATGGGAGGAGGTGGGAAGAAGAAGGAGAAGAAGAACGAGATGATCACACCGGAAATTAGGTGAAATTTTCTTAACGATGACGAGCAATATGAGGAGAGTGTAGTGAGGGGCACGGTTTTAGGAGGAGCACTGAATGCACATTTTTCTCTATTCTGAAATTTGATATTTTTTTGGGCCTTCCTATTTTCTTCGTCTTCAACAATTTTTCCAGGGGAATTAAGAAAGAGAGAGAGAGAGAGAGAGAGAGAGGGAGAAGCTTTTTTGCCTTTTTGCTCGTCTTCCTCCAAGTTTTGTGTTATTAAAAATCAAATGATGACGAAGATGTCATAGTTTTTGCGGCTTTTCTTCTCCTCCTTCTCCTCCTCCTCCTCCTCCTCCTCCTCCTCCTCCTCCTCCTCCTCCTCCTCCACCACCCATAAATTGTTTATTATATTAAATTTGTGTCGCACCAGTCGTATATACACAAAATGCAATTCTCCAACCACCACCAACACCACCAACCATCACCCCACTAATACCTTGACAGAAAACGACACGATGGCGAAAGAGGGGAAAAAAAATGAAAAAAAAAACGAGGGGACTAGAATTGAGGAGAAAGAAAGAATAAACAAGAAGAAGAAGAAGCTCAAACACTAGAGCAACAAAAAAATCTTTTTTCTTATTGTTGGAAGAGCAATATATTTCAGGGTGATGTCCTCCTCCTCCTCCTCCTCCTCCTCCTTCTTCTCATTCATCTTTCTTCCACTTTCGAAGTGTCTGTAAACACATTCGTCGGCTGGATGAATTCGTGAATTTGTCGTGCTCAAAATGAGAAAAATAAAATACAATTTGGCACCTCTCATTGATCCCCCTTGGGATGTTTAGAATTGCTTCAAAAATCTGAAGATATGCATCATCATCATCATCAGCATCATCAGCATCATCATCAGCACTAATTTTTGCTCAAAGATGGCTGAGAATTGACGCCACATTATGTCATCAAGATAAAACTTGAGGTTTGATGATCCTAATTGCTCCAAAACCAATGGTTTTTCATCATTAAAGGAGGCTCATTGAGCAAAAGTGGATTTGGAATATAAATGATTGGGTTGGGTTCGGGCTTCAATGAAAGATAACAAAGATTCTTGTTTGACATGACAAAAAAATCTAGGGATGGGGGGGGGGGGATGGGAAGAAAGGTGGTGGTGACCTTCTGGGCAGTTTTATATTCGCAACATTTTCTACCGCGCATCATCATCATCATCTTCATCATCATTCCCAACCAACATCTGGTTCTTTCATTCTTCTTCACGAATTTTATTTTTGTGTCATCAAACGCTAAAGACATTGCGATAGAGTTAGAGAGACAGAGAGAGAGAGAGAGAGAAAGAGAAGGAGAAAGAGAAAGAAGGGGAAAGGTGCTCTCGCGCCAGATGCCGCCTTGTCTTCTTCTCCTCATTTTCCTTGCCACAAACAACCATCACCCATTACTTTATTACCTCCTCCACCTTCTCTTTGTCAAATCTTCTCAAATTTGGTAATGGCGAGAGAACAGTTCGGTCGATTTCACGCTTTTTTATTTGTAGGGAGGGGTGCAAAAAAGAAATGAATGGAAACGCCATGAAGCACCTTTCTGCTGCAACACGTTCAAGAAGCCACTTGATCACAATTTCTAATTAAACCCTTTCTCTCTCTCTCTCTCTCTCACTTGAATTGCGACAATCAAGAAGAAGAAAAAAAAGAAAAGCAAAAAAATCTTCTGTCAAAGAGCACACGCCGCCGCCAATCTACCGTAATCCTATTGAATTTGCTTCTTCTGAATAACCTAACGTCCTTGATGTTTGTGTTTCTTAATCCCGACAAGCTACTTTAAATAATCACCGTACCTTCTGTTCATTGAGTAGTAATAAGGAAAAAAACACAGAGAGACGGGGGAGAGAGAGAGAGAGAAAAACGAACAGGAGGGGTTCTAAATTGTTGCGTAATTGACACCCATTTCCTCATATTACAAGAGATATTATGCCATACAAGACAAGAAAATATGAAAAAAAAAACCATAAAAAATTGTTGCACAATATTCATAATAAAATCGCCAGTAGGACATGTTTGAATTTGGAATTGATACCTGCCACACACACACACAAACGACAAAAACCATTGTGACGGTTGTTGCCTGTCGGTTCTGTCTCATCCAAACTTCATTAGTGATTCAATGAATTCTGAGACACGGCTAAGCCGACGCGTCGTGCATTTCTAATCAAAGAGCCTGATGATTTTCATGCTCTTCACCTTCTTATGACAATAAAAATAAGATGATTGATTGATTGATCGAATATGAATTGAGAAAAAAAAAACAAAAAAAAAACCAGTGGCCGACGGTAAAGAAGAAATAGAAGAAGGATGCCGCCCGAATTTTTGAAACTTTCCTAGTTTTTTTTCCAGAATCTTCGCCCCGCCCTCTTTTCTTTGAAGACGAGTCAAAAAAAAACTTTTTGCTGTCATTTCCTTATTGTCAATATCTACCACTAAACGAAAAAGCCCTAGAAAAAAAAACCGTCAAACGTCGGGCGGCACGTGTAGGCTTTAATCATGCGATAATCTCATTGGTCGTTGTGTGCAAAGAAGCACTCCTCCTCCTCCCTCATCTTCTCACCTCTTTTATTTTCAATTCGCCATACTTGACTAATCTGCCGTCTGCAAGAATAAGTCATATTGTAATACTCTCAATTTCGCGCACCACACATATTTTTTTTTGTTTGACAAAACGACGAAGAGCCGCCAAAATTGAAAATTGAAAATGAAAGAGGGGGAGAGAGAGAGAGAGAGAGAGAGAGAGAGAGAGAGAGAGAAAGCAGCGGCTCATTGATGCACACACACACGGACAAGAAATACTTGAAGATGAGGTTTTTGGTGACAGACAGGTGCTGGATAAGTAGATTCGTGACGATAATGAAAGCGGGAATAACAATGGTGTGAAGAACGAATGTAAAAATTCAAAACGACGTTGGGATCGGTTAGAATTCAAATTTTTTATTCCATTAAAATTCATTTATTTCTCAATCTGACAGCTTCTTCCGTCATCGTCGGTTGACGTGTCGCATATCTGTAGAAAATGGCTGTCTTTGGACTTCTAAGACCAAATTATCTGGTTAATACTTGGCTACTTGATGAGTGTGAAGATCTCCGAATATTGGATCATCAACTGTTTGATCATCAAAGTTCGGCATCACAAAATCCATCAACCATATCGATTGTTTTTGATTGACTGGAAGATCAGTTTCATCATCGGAGAAGAAGGTGTTGACAAGCCAGGCGATAACAAAAATCAATAACCATAGCAAAACAAAAGGAATTGATTGTTCCAATCTGAACGTAATCAATTGACAATCAATTCACATGACATTTCATTCCTTCTCTCTCTCTCTCTCTCTCTCTCTCTCTCTCTTTATTTTTGTTCATGTTTATTTTTTTTTGTAAAATGAAATGGTGTCGGGCACACATTTCCGGCTCAATTGGCTCCAATCAATGATGTCAAAAACTAGAGAAAAACGAGTATTTTCACATTTGTTTAATGGATTTCGACTCTTCCAAATTTTGCCCAATTTGGCTTGAAATAGACAGACAATCTGTCATTGTGTTTCTCTTCTCCCTCTTCTCCCATCTCCTCCCTCCTTTTCATCTTTTCTCCTTCGAGTGTTACCTAATCGACAAAATATGTAAAACATTCTCTCAAACAGATGCTCGAAATAAGATAGGAGAAAAATGAATGTAGGGAGAAAGAGAGAGAGAGAGAGAGAGAAACGGGAGAAAAGGAGGAGAGGGAAGGGGGAGGGGGGGGGGGGGGGGGGGAGGAAGAGTCGCCTCACTAATATTGCAATCTGAGATGGTTAAGTGGGATGCAATAAGAAGAATTACTTTATATAATAGATATACTGTATATTTGTTTCTAAAAATGGGGATTTTTAGGTTTAAGCTGAAATAATAAAATTCAAAAATTCAAAAACCACCTACAGTTGCTTAAACGACACATCATCTTGACAACAACTTATTGTTCCTTTCGTTGAGCAACACGATGAACCGATGGGGCACACAAAAACATTTGGCTACAAAACACCAACAATGATTTCCATTTTTTCGAATATTGATTGATTTTATACCTGATATTTGGGAAGAGTTGAATTAATGATGCACACCGACGATGACATTTTCTGATTCTTTCAATGAATGCCAATATTTAAATTTTTTTTAATCTTTAAATCCATGGTGACTTCAATATGTTGCTAGGATGCTCGATTTTCAAATTTGAAACAAAAAAAAAACAAAAACAACAACATGCCAAAAGCTGTATGTATTTGTGTTGAATTTTCAAATCGATTCATCTTATTTTTGTCTGTCCTTCTTGTTGTTTCCCATGCCCTTTCTTGTGTTATAATATTAATGAAGTTACCGATATGCATCAATCTATCTATCAGAAACGAAACAATAATACAACCAACCAACCAACACGCAACTCATTGAAATGGTCCGCACAAGCCAGATGTATCTAAAGCATGTTTCAAATTTACATATTTATGTTTATATTATCTTGAATATTTATTGCTTTTTTTTTCATGTGATGCTTCAAAATGACCTGGTAAAAAGTTGGACAAAAAGTAACAGAAGGGGGGAAAGGGGATCCTCCTCCCTCTCCCTCCCATTAACAATTGTTGACCTTTATCAAGCCTCAATAAAAATCACTAAAGAAAAACTTGTAACAGTATCTTAATGACAAGATTTTGGGTCATCTAATATCTTAGACCGTCTGTCAAATGACCTAGAGTGTCTTGAGCAAAACAGAAAATCTTCTGATGACACCTTGTCATTCTAAACACGAAAATATGTATCATCTTTCACGAATTTTCCCCCTCTCTGATTGGATTAAACGATCAACACTCTTCTTGTCTTCTTCCTCCCACACATCTGTTACATAAATTGTTGGTGAGGATTATTCAAACAAACATTAAGTGGAAAACCTAACAGAGAAAAAGTGAGGGCTTCCAACAAAAGAAAAAGAAGGCGAAGAAGGAGAAGCTTCTTCCTTCTTCGCCTTCTCTTCTTCCATTTTTTTTTGAGTTTAAGGCACAATTTTTAGAAAATTGCTCCCCAAGGTGTTGTCACTTCTCAGAAAGGAGCAGTTTCATTGCGAAAAAAGAAACAAAACAAAATACAAATACACGGCAATAAATCGCAAATCATGGGAATCGAAATTAGAAGCTCAATCGCTGGAAAAAGAGAAAGACGGGGAGGGGTTGAGGGGGGGAGTCAACAGAGTAGAAGTAAAATATTCCAGAAAGCTTGACGCAAAATATTAGTCTCATGAGACTTTTTGTTAAGTTGAACAATAAAATAAAGGAGAGAGAGAGAGAGAGAGAAAGAGAGAGAAAAGAAATCACCCTATCATGATGTGCTTCTTTTTGAGCTTTCCCACTTCTCATCATATTCATCCCCAGGATGATAATAAAACGTCAGCAGCAGGAGAAACTGTGCTTTTTGATGGTGCCGACAACAGAATGGACAAATGTTGAAAACGAACACCCAGCAAATGGCAAATACATGATATGTCGGGGAGGGATCCGAGATTCTGAAGAGCATTTTCGAACTTAATTCAGATGACACAATGCACAGGTTGAAATTCAGAAGTTAACAGAATTGCTTTTCCTAAAATCGATTTCATCTCATCTTTGGAAATTCAGAATTCATGATCAAATTTCAAACGAGCTTTGACGATTTTTCCTCCTCCACTTCAATTCTTGACTACCGTAACCCACGGATGGATTTTTACCGATTCGCAGCACACCAAAAATGATTGATAAAAAAAAGGATAGACATTGTTTGGCGCAGAGAGCTCTGCGCGGTATTTCTAGATGTGCAGAGCTGAAGAAATCAAGACAGATTTTTGTTGTGCTCTCTCCCCATGGGATGAGATCTCAAAAATACTTTTCATGTATGCCAATCAAAAAAAAAAACAAAAGAAACAAAGAAGACGCACGAAAACAATTTGGCTTCGGCTCTTCAGCCGCTTGTCAGAAATAAGCTCGAAACCTCCCTCACCTCTTTGCCGCTCAACAATACATTCAACCAGCCGAAAATCTCACGGGATTTCGGTATCGCGGAACTCGGTTTTACTTGAAAAACGGCAACAATTTTTCGCCACTCATATTTCATATTCTCCCAGGTCTTCTGTCATTCACAATTGTGTATTCTTTCGTTTTTTTTTTTTTTTGAAAAGGAAAGGGAGATGAAAAAAGGGGGAGACTAACAGCTACCGTATACCTTCATAAAAAAAAACCCTAAGGGAAGGGAGGGGGAGGAGGAGGAGGAAGTGAAAGAAGAAGAAAAATCTCACCGGAAGTTTGAATTGCGTGACGACAAATTTTCTTTATCGTCTTCTAACAATAGAGCCGATGATTTGAAATTCAAGCTTCTTCTTTCTTTTTTTTTCTTCTCCTGGATTACGGTAGGTTTTCCTTAGCTAAACATCACCGGAAAGCAACAAAACCTCTTTTTCTCGTTTGTCGGTGGTGCCTGGTGTAAAGCAGCAACAACCATCCCTTCTTCACTCTCTTTGCTTGTTAACGAGCTATCACAAGGGAATACCGTAGACAATTAGAAAGAGAAGAAACATGTATACTCTCAATTTCTCTTCAATTTCCATACTATTTTTGTGTGTTGAAGATGAAGCTAAGGAAGGAGAAGAAGAAGCAGCTCATCGCCTCGGTTTCTGCCTTTTGTGACGTTTTTGATTGTTACCGAAAAATGGCAACCAACCCATACTAAATAACCTCTATACACGCATCTCGGCTTCCTGAATCAACGACGGCAAATAAATAGAGACATCACGAAACTTGTCAAATACTCAATTTTATGGGTTAAGGGATTTTTGGCAGAGCCGAGTTTCTGCCACAATTTTTTAATGTTTTCCCAGGGACTTTCTGTCGAAAAATATCTTGAGTGGAGAAACAGACTAAAAAAAACAAGCTTTCATTAAATCTTCGAATTAAGCTTATCATGGAATACGGTGTATTCTTCTTTTTTTTCCAAGCGGGATTACTGTCCCTCACAGAAAACACTTGGTTATTACAAAGCACCCCTTGTTTAAGCTTCAGAGCCTAGAATAATACGGAATTCGATTTTTTTTAACACGTGAAAATATGTTCTCGCCGATTTTTGAAACTATTTTTAAAAAATAAATCAATAAAAAGACGAATTGAATATTCATGAATCAAATTTGTAAATTAAATGTTTACATATTAATTTTAACTACATTTTCCCCGACATTTGTTGCCAACATTTTAAAATATGAAGAAATCGATCATTTAGAAGTGGCAGCTGAGAATTTTACAATCGCTAATCAAGCTAAAAATCTGGAGCTTCTGATTCAATGGGAATCGTGGAGCTGTTGCTCGGCATGTTGCTGCTCCCAACTGGTTTGTCAACAATTTGCCAATTCTGAGCATTGGTGAAGCTTTTCAAGTTCTTTTTTTTCTTGAATTGGCGCCTCATACAATTTCAGAATTGTTTTCAGCGATTCCGTGAAATCGTATCGTTATCGTTATGGGCGATTTGCATTGAGAAAATTAAATTCGATGCAGAGTTTGGAAGATACGAAGCTTGAAAGTGTTCTGAACTTGACGTCAACAATATTCATTGATGAGTACGAAGAGAAATTCCAACTAAAATTTGCTGATAGTCTGATCGATGAATTGAAATCCAAATTGAAACTGGGAAAAAGAACGCAAAAAATATTTCAAATTGAAAATTGTAAAAATCATGTGCAAAAGCTGAACTGTTGGGAGCTCGAAAAATGTATGTTTAAATCGCAAAAAGTTCTACCTGACATTGAGCTCGATAGCACAAAAATCGATGAGGATCCATGTGAAAATGCAACAATTTTTGTTCTTCGTGATCAACACAATGTAATTAGGTGGGCCGTTGTTAAGCTGAAAATTTCGATTTTTATTTCTTTTATTGAAGCTTAGACGCTGAAAACCTAATTCGCTTACAAATTTCACGAGAAATTGGTGATGGAAATATCAATTCGGTGAATATTCAAAAAGGACGGCACCTGAAAAAAAAATTTTATTTAAAGATAAATTACACGTGGCAAAATCAAAGAATTGAAAAACTAAAAGAGGTCAAAAACTGTCATTCGAAGAAAAATCGATACTTTGTTCACCCAAATGGTGAAGACGCTCTGTTTAGCTTCACTAAAAAGGAACTTGAAGAAAATCAACAAATATTGATCGAAATCAGTTATCAAAATCCAGAATATATGAAAATTATAGTTGAAATCGTTCCGAAAGGAATTAAAGAAATGTTTGCAATTAAATAATTCATTCACTTTTCTATTTTAATTACAGAAAAGTTCCAACATTTTTGATGAAATATTTTCCATTTGTTTTTATTTCTGGATTAAGTAAGATTAATTTTAAATTAAAAAAAAACAGAGTTTAATTAATAATTAAAAAGAATTCCTTTAAAGATTGAAAAAAATAATTTTAAAAAAAACCGCTTCAAAAAAAAAAAAAAGCGCGGAATTACGAAAGTGCGCCCTGTTGAAATTCTTTTTTTTTAATGTTTTTTTTTATCAATTTTTTTTGTAAAAAAATGTTTAAGTCTAAAATTTCAGTGATTCTTGTTTCTGTTATTACAACTTTTATCATAATTTCACTACTTCAACATAAATGAGCCGGCATTTTTTTATCTTATCAATCTTTGATTTTTCTTATCACCTAATAAACCAGATAATCAATAATCCTCCTTTTTACAATTTTTTTGTTGTCTTATTTTCAATGATGATGCTGACATGTCGCCGTCATTTCAGCCATTCATTCTACGATGCAATTGTTGTTGGCGGTGGGCACAATGGATTAACCGCGGTGAGTTTGGCATGGCTTCTCGAAAAAAAAGAGACGCATTTCAATTTTTATAGGCCGCCTATTTGGCAAAAGCTGGTAAAAAAGTTTGCGTTCTCGAGAGAAGACATGTTGTTGGTGGCGCCGCCGTCACTGAAGAGCTCATTCCGGGTTTTAGATTCTCGCGAGCATCTTATCTTTTAAGTCTTCTTCGACCCGTTGTCTTAAAGGATCTCGAGCTTAAGGTAAACAAAAAAATCAGCTTAACATTTTTAGCAAGGTTTCATTAATTTTCAGAAGTTTGGACTTTGCTATCATATTCGCAATCCGAGCTCATTCACACCAATCCGAAACTCGTATGACAGTTTACTTCTCGGAATGGATATGGCTGAAAATCAGCGGGAAATCGGAAAGTTTTCAGTCAAAGATGCTGAGGTAAGTTTTCAGCGCCGTAAAGCCACGACAATTTGCATTTATTGTTCAGAATTTTCCAAAGTATGAGCGTTTCATTGCTGACGTAGTTAACGCTTTCGAACCGCTCATGGATCGTGAACCAATTGATCTTCAACAACCAATCCGAAAAATTCTTCCACAGTTTTATCATTTATATAAATGTGGTAAATTTCTCTTTGATAAAGTCATTTTTTAAACTGTTCTTTTCATAGTTCGACCACTTGGCCTTCAGAATGCCGTTAATTTCTATGAATTAATGACAGCTCCTATTTCCAAGGTAACAAATATTGTAAACAAGCGTTCCCTACTTGAATTAATTTCAGATAATGAACAAATGGTTTGAAAGTGACGTGCTCAAAACGACACTTGCCACCGACGGTGTCATTGGTCTTGCGGCGAGCCCAATGGACGCTGGCACCGGCTACGTTCTTTTGCATCACGTTCTAGGCGGACTCGATGGGCATCAAGGAGCGTGGGGTTACGTGGTTGGTGGAATGGGTGCCGTCTCGGACGCAATCGCTAATTGCGGCAAATCCTACGGTGCCGAAATCCACACAAATCAAGAAGTGGTTGAGATTTTGTGTGATGATGGCGTGGCGAAGGGTGTTCGATTGGCGAGCGGCAGAGAAATTCACTCAAAAGTTGTTCTATCAAACGCAACTCCTCATGTCACTTTCAACAAGTTGATCCACAACAATCAATTGCCAACGGATTTCAAATCATCCATCGATCAAATTGATTACACATCACCGGTAACAAAAATTAATGTGGCTGTCAAAGAGTTGCCAAATTTCGTTGCAAGACCCAATCAATTGGGTGATCAAAAAGCAATGGCACATCATCAAACAACGATTCATATGAATTGCGAAAATATGGATATTGTGAACGATGCTGTCGTCGATTTTCGAAATGGAAATTTTAGTAAAAAGTGAGGAAAAAAAATTGATAAAAATTAATTGAAGTTCCGAAGAAAAAAAACTAGACAAAGCTTGCCGAATATTTGTTCTAATTTTTAAATTAAAAATCTTCTACCACGGTAGAAAGTTGGCAGCAATAGAAAATGAATTGATTTTTCAAAAATGTTAAAGCGTGCGCTGCTTTGGCAAATATCTCTCCGCCCATTTTTCTTTTGATGTGGCAATTAAACAAGTTATGCGACAGATGTTTTGTCAGAACTTTTTGACAAACATCAAATGCGTTTTTGCGGTTTCGAATGAAAAACGAAAAGAATGAAGAAAAAGGTTTAATAAAATTTTTTGATACAGACCAGTCATCGAAATGACGATTCCTTCTTCTGTTGATCGAACTATCGTTGATGATGAAAATGGTCATGTCGTTATGCTTTTCACCCAATACACGCCATTCAATCTCAAAGATGGCGAATGGAATGATGAGATGAAGAAATCTTACGCAAATCATGGTAACATTTTAAATTTTAAAACCGTGACGCAGCCGCGACGCGCTACTTTTGATACAAAAACATTTTTTTTTGTTTTAGTTTTTGCTGAAATCGACGCTTATGCTCCAAATTTCTCGAAAAGCATAATTGGTTATGATATTCTGACTCCTCCAGACATTCAGGAAACGTTTGGAATTACCGGCGGGGTGAGCATTGCATTTCGAGCTCTCATCAAAATTCTTAAATCTTTGATTCCAGAACATTTTTCATGGATCGATGAGCCTTGATCAACTTTACCTATCTCGCCCGATTCCTCATTTCAGCAATTATTCAACCCCAATTAAATCGCTATTCCTTTGTGGCAGTGGAGCGCATCCAGGCGGTGGTGTCACCGGTGCTCCGGGTCGGCTCGGTGCCTTAAAAGCTTTAGAACATCTGTAAAATAGTTTTAAATTTATTTGTATGTACTTTGGTTCTAGAACATTTTTTCTGCGTCTTTTTTGTTGGGTTTTTTGTTTGCTTCGTCGTCTGTCGTCTATCATCTTTTTGTTGTTTATGCCAAAAGGCGTTTTTCTCGTTCAATTTCTGCCCTCACATTTTTTTTTTTAAAGTTTCACAATGTTCCTTTGACAACCATTTTTTGTTGATTTTTTATTGATCCGTGCGTCGATCAAAGGTAAAATAAATTGTTTTCAGAATATTTGAGGTTTTTCTACGTTTTTCTATTTTTTTTTTGCTTTGAAAATTTTGAAATAACAAAAAAATTGTTGAATGTTCACAGGACTTTAACCTGTTTTAGAAATTTGTTATTTGAGTTGTTTTTTTTTCTGATTTTTTGATGAAACGTGCCATTTTCAAACTTCCTGGTTTCAAATCGTTGTTTTATCGGTATTGGCGAAACGTCGTTGAAACGAAAACGAGGTCTTCCTGTACTTTTTGAGATGTGTTCTTTCACAATTTTATCGGTGAAGGTCACACATTTTTCACCTTTTTTTTCAATTCAATTTCTCAAAAAAATTTCCCTTCTTCCTTCCTTCGTTTGTTCGAATTTTTTCTTTCTTTCTTTTTTGGCATTGAGAAAATGGTTTTTGACAGTTTCCAGACCAACAATCCGGAAATGTCGCAAACCCTTCAATTGTCATCGGTGCCAATTCAACAAGCAACCATCTTTTCGGAGAATGACAATATTGCTGAAATTCAACGAACATTTCCGATTTCACTGATTTCCGGCTTCAATCAAATTAAAATTGAGGTAAAATGAATCAAGAAATTGGCGAAAAAACAAAACTGAACAAGTTCAGAATCTTCCACCGCAACTTGTCAATGATTCGGTTCGCGTTGACGGAATTGGATCAGCGATTCTTCATGACATCAATGTTGAAGAGCAGCGCGGTGTCGATGTTCCACTTCCACCCCGAGTTGTTCCACTCAAGAACGATGTTCGAAAAAAGTTGGAGGCGAAGAACAAGCTGGAAGATCAGAAATCGATTGTCGAACAACAAATTAAGAGTCTCGAGAATCTTTTGACCGAATCGGTTTGTGGTGTCAAAGAAAAAACGCCGTTCACTTTCACCACTGAAACAATTGAGCATCTGGGAACATTAAATGAATATTACAAACAGAAAACTTCGGATTTGAAAGAAGGTGTCGGCGATCATCAAGCAGAACTTTCGAAATATTTGAAACGAGCTTCTTTCAGAAAGCCGAGCCATTGAAGAGCAGCTCGAAAAAGCGAAAGAGGAATTGAGCTTGGCTGAAACTGCATTTCAATCAACTGGTTACAGTGACATCAAATCAATAACGTTTGTCATCTAAATCTCATTCAAAAAATCAGAAACACAGGTTTTTCAGCTATGCTCTCATTATTCTTGAAGCTGCTGAAGACGTTGAAGCTGAACTTCAGTTCAAATATCAAGTTTACAATGTTCATTGGCGACCATTTTATGACCTTCGCGTTACAACAGGAAAAGAGCCAGAGCTTAATGCAATATTTCTTGATTTCTGATTAAAAATTCCATTTTTTTTTAATTTTCAGATTATTTACTCGGCTAGAATCAGTCAATCAAGTGGCGAAGATTGGGAAAATGTTCCATTAGTAAAATATCTCGGATTCTAGTAAATAATCTCAAAAGAAAAATTTCAGATTCTGTCAACAGCAAGTCCCAGAGCTGGCGGCCAATTGCCAAAATTGGGAACTTTGGATGTATCGATTGTTGTTCCAGAAAAAGAAAGGTGAAATACCATTTTCAGACGTAGAAAACACTTTTTTCTAATTCAGTCATGTATTGCATTATGATTCCTACATGGCTCCACAAGTTCTCTTAAAATCAAGCTTGGCTCAAGTCAGAAAAAGCACCATCTCATCTGAATTCATCATCTCTCGTCCGGCAACGATTCAAGATCGCACCGAAGCGTTCAAAGTTACCATCGGCGTAATTGATTTGAAGCCAAAGCTCTCTTATTCCACAGTTCCATCAAAAAATGCAGTTGCATATCTTATTGCATCAGCTGTGAACACATCACAATATTCGCTGATTTCTGGCGAAGCTTCTGTATTCATCGATGGAACATTTATTAATAAGGTCAGGATTATCGCCCACAAACATCCCAAGAGAATTATAATGAAAAGGGGACCCTGGTGGGTTAAATTCACCTAGTGGAAGGGACCCTTATTGGTCAAAGTACAGTGTCCGGCCATAAATATGAACAATATTGGTTTTTTGAGAACAACTTTTATCACAGGTAACCCCGATCGTTTTGAAAAAGTGAATTCATTATTAATTTTCCGACGTCTTTTACCGTATTAAAAGACGTCTAAAATTTTCAGAACGATCGGTTACCTGTGCAAAAAAGTTATTCTAAAAAAACCAATATTGTTCATATTTATGGCCAGTACTGTACATACAAAACCGGGCCATACTGTCCTTTCATTAAGTTGATGTCTGACAGTGAGGATTGAAGAAGAAAAAAAAATTTCAGATCTATATTGATGACGTGGTTGTCAATCAAAAGCTGACGGCTTCACTATCGATTGATCCATCGATCAAAATCACTTATAAACCCGAGAAAAAATACCAGGAACAAACTGGAACTGTGGCGAAATCGAAAAAAATCGCCACTGAGAAGACAATCATCGTCAACAATCATCGCGACGAGTCGATCCTGTTGACGATCCATGAAAATGTGCCAAGATCAACCGACGAGAGAATTGTCGTTCATCTTGTCGCGCCAGACGACGTACGAAACGTTTCGCCGTCCGAAGAAGCGTCGCAAGAATTAAGCGAAGGCGCCGTTCTGACATCGGACAACAATTTGGAATATACGATTCGTGTTGAAGCCGGAGAGGAGAAGGTGAAACTTTTATTTTTATTAAAGATTCTAAGAATTTTTTTTTTTAAAGACTCTCAACATCAAATATATCATTGAACATCCGGAAACGGAAAAAATCGAATTTGATGAGAAATTCTGATTTCAAAATCAACGAAATAACCAAATTTTCATCATTAAATAATCCCGTTCTTTTTGAATTTTAAGCGTTTTTTTCTGAAAAAAACGCTTCCGCCTAACTCTAGCGCCTCACATTTTTCATTATCCTAATTAACCGAAATAAACTAATCAATATCACTAGAAAATTTCCAATAAAAAGGGAATTTAGAAAAAATTGATTCAGAAGCGCAATGGAAACGGGGATTAAATAAATCAAAAAAAAATTCAAAGAAGAAATGTGAAGGAAAATTGTTGCGATCAAACTTTTTTCGTTGAATGCGAAAAAATCGAGAAACAATTTCAAACATCGCAGACGTGTTCGAAAATGTTTCCACAACAAAAATGGGAGGAAAATGCGGGGATTAAATAAAAGTGAAATCGAAAAAAAAAATCAATCGAATGACAAAAATCGTCAGAATCAAATAGAAAGAATCGGTCGGAGGGAATGTCATAAGAGGAAGGGAAATTTTAAAAGCGTCTCAGAGGTTTTTTCTTTCCAATAATCATCTCCATTAAAACGGTTCTACAAGGCACAGGGGAGACAGGGATTTTTCAAAAAAAAAAAAGTTCCATTATTAAAATGACAAAAAAAACTCATCCGAAGTGTTCAAAAATACATTTTTTCGACAAAAATTTAAATTTAAAAAAAACAAGGTTAAGCCACGCCCTTATCCCATCAATCAACGACTACTTTTGAACAATTTTTCCAATAATCATCTCCATAAAAAAGGTTCTACAAGGCCCTGGGGAGAAGAAATTTGAAGCAAAAATCCTGAACCCAAAAGACACAAAAATACGTGGAAAAACTTGGCCACAAAACGAAAAATAAACCCTCCTGTTCTGTCAGTGTTCAAAAATACATCTTTTCGACAAAAATTTAAAATTTAAAAAAAACGAGGTTAAGCCCCGCCCTCATCCAATCAATCAACGACTTCTTTTGAACAATTCAATGTTCATTGGTAAGGGAAAACGAGAGGTTCGGGTTGACAACAAAAAAAATGAAAAGAAATTTTGCCTTAAATTTTTGAGTAGAAAAAAATTGGATTTTCTTTGAGGTTGGATTTCAAAGATTAAAAAAAACATCAAAAGGGAGGTATTCAGGGCCTAAACAAAAGAAGAAAAAAGAGAAATTAAAAACAACAAAAAAAGATGAAAAAAATACCAAAAATTTACTTTTTCAAACGAAAATTTGTTTTTTTTTATTAAAAAAAAATTAAAAGTGAATTGTTGGATTGTTGGATGTTTCTCGAAGAGGATTGGCGACGAGAATTTCTTTGAAGACCATGGGAATCAATAGATGATAACAGAAGCCAAATTGAAATCCACTTCGAATGTTGGGTTGAAGTCGAATATATTTGAAGCATTAAAAACAGATAAAAAATTACAAAAAAAATTGAAGTTTTCATTTTTTTTTATTTTTTTTTTTTATTTTTTTTTTTTTATTTTATTTTTTTATTTTTTTTTCTTTTTTTTTAAATTTTTTTTTAAACAAAATTTCAAAACTTCAAAAATAGAAATAAATGAAAAAAATCAATGACGAGTTGCAGCGACGACTTCATGGAAAACGATAGACGGTGACGACGACGATTGAAGGTTGGCGTTGGTTGGCAAACGACGTTAGGTGACCACAGATAGAATCCACTCCGAGCTTTTTCTTTCATCTTTGAATGTTGGTTGAGGTGAAATAGTTTTGAAGTATAAAAAACGAATCGAAAATAACAAAAAACAATTTAGAAGTTCAACATTTTTCTATTTTTTTTAATTTAAATTTTATTTTTTATTTTTTTTTAAATTAATTTTTTTTTTATTTTTTTTATTTTTTTTTTTTTTTTTTATTTTTTCTTTTTTTTTTTTATTTTTTCTTTTTTTTATTTTTTCTTTTTTTTATTTTTTCTTTTTTTTCCTTTTTTAAATTAAAAAAAAAACTTCAAAAATACAAATAAATGAAAAAGGCAATGACAATTTGCAACTTCGATTTAATGAAAAACGATAAACGACAAATGAAAAACAAAAAAAAAGTAAAAAATACAATTTTAAATGATAACTGGGAAGGAAGAAAAAAGGGGGACGGGGGAGGGGGACATGAAAAATGTTCAAATTAAAAAAATGGGGATTTCGAACTTGAAAAGGGTGAGAAAAAAGATTGGGAAGTAAAAAAAACGGAAACATAAAAAAGTTTTTTCAAAATAAATTTTAATTTTTTTTCTTTTTTTTTAAATTTTTTTTCTTTTTTTTTTAAATTTTTTTTCGTTTTTTTTTAATTTTTTTTTCTTTTTTTTAAATTTTTTTTTCTTTTTTTTTTAAATATTTTTCGATATATTTTTTGAAGATCCACGTAGAGGAAAATATGGCTGCGATCCGTCGCCGGTGATTAGCAGCTGTTGTCGAAGGTTATTGGCAATGATCGGCGGTGATCGGCGGTGATCGGAGGTGATCTGAGGTGATCTGAGGGGATCGGAGGTGATCTGAGGTGATCGGAGGTGATCGGAGGTGATCGGCAACGGTTGGCAACGGTAGACGAGAATGTGGCTGCGACCCGCTCTTTTAGTGATGATCGGCGGTGATCGGCGGTGATCGGCAACTGCTGATGACGATTGGCGGTTCCAATTGGTGCATCCGTAATACAATTATTTGATGGCGACCATTTTTCATCGGAAGGTGCGTCTTCTTCTTCCTTTTCTCCGTTTTCTTTGAATAGAAGGAAATCTGAAAATAAAAAGATTTTAATACGGAAAGCTGGAAACAAAAAAAAACTAACCAGTTTCGTTAAATCTTCGACATCAAGATGGATCCGAGATTTATGTGGATGTTCCGAACATTCAAAACGATGAGTTGTGAAGAAGACGTGCCAGTGACCAAAATTGCCTGGAGAAGGTCGGCGGTGATCGGCGGTGGTCGGAAATTGTTGGCATTCGACTGTGATTGGCGGCAACGATCAGCGACAGTCGACCAAGCGAGTTGAAGGCTGTTCACAATGAAGCTGTGGATCCAGCGACCAAAGAAATCGGAAGCCTTGAACAGAAGTTGAAGAAGGCCATCGACGAAGAAACCAGCAGCAGCAGCAGCAGCAGCAGCAAAAACTGGCAACCAGTTGTGGCGTTGTCGAGATGAAATGACCAGAATTTCTATGACCACAAATTTATTTTCTTCAAAATTTTCTAAAATTCAAAATTTCCCGCCTTCGCGCCGATTAAATTTCATTTTAAAAATTTTTGTAAAAAATTTAGGTCTGAAATTTTATCCTTCAAATTTCATTTTTTATTTGTTCGAGCCTCCTGCGTCTCTCAAGCGTTTCTCAACTCTTGGTCTTTGTTCTTTTCATCTTTAATTCTCTTCACTCTCACTATTCTATTTTTTTACTTTTAAAAAGAGTTTAAAAGCGATGAAACTTAAAAAATGTTCAATTTTTGATAGTTTGTTTGCCAAGTCAAAAAAAAGATAAAATTTCGACATAAAATCTGTCAATTTTTGTTGAGTCATCACTCCTCCCCGTCCTTTTTTCCCCGTCGCCCCGGTGAATTGCGAAATTCGCTATAGAAACGCCGCGTCGAAAACTTTTCCTTGTATTTTTGCGTTTTATTTCAGAAAAATGTCGCAAACTCTTCAATTGTCGTCAGCGCCGATTCAACAGGCAACCATTTTCAGTGAACACAATCGAATTGGTGAGATTCAACGAAATTTTAAAGTTTCATTGACTTCTGGATTCAATGAAATTAAAATTGAAGTGAGTAAATTTGAAAAATGCCATTTTATCGCTTATTAATTCCTTTAAAAACTATATTTTTCATCAAGCTTAGTCAATTTTAGCAAAAAAGGGTTTAAAAAACTTTTGATTGGACCACGGTGCTTACTTTATGCGCTCCATTGATAATATTCGAAAAATTATCGGCGCGAAGTACACATTTGAGATTTCGTTAGCAGAGAAATCGTTTCATTTCCTGCGCATTTTCTGTAATTTCCCTTTTTATCTTTTCTCAACTTACAATTTATTAAAGAATCTTCCTCTTCATCTTGTCAACGATTCAATTCGTGTTTCTGGAACCGGCTCCGTCACTCTTCACGATGTCAGCACCAAAAATCAAGAAGGCGTCGAAGTGCAACTTCCGCCACGTGTCGCACTTCTTAAAAATGATTTGGAAACAAAAACAGAAACGATGAGCACCTTGGAAGATCAGAAGTCGATAATTGAAAAGCAGATAAACAGCCTTGATCAATTGCTTGTCAAATCTTGTGAAGGAAAAGAATCGTTCGTTTTTAACTCAAACACGATTGATCATTTGAATTCATTGAACGAATATTATAAGCAGCGAATTGCTGAATTAAAAAAAGGTAAAAAACATAAATTTCAAATTAAATTAATTTCATCGCAATTTCAGAAAACAGAATTATCGCGAAGAAGCTTGAAAAAGCAAAAGGAGAATACAATCGTGCATTGAACGCGTTCAACTCAACTGGTTATGCCAACCTTGATTCGATAACGTTTGTCATCTAAATCTCATTCAAAAAATCAGAAACACAGGTTTTTCAGCTATGCTGAAATTATTCTTGAAGCTGCTGAAGACGTTGAAGCTGAACTTCAGTTCAAATATCAAGTTTACAATGTTCATTGGCGACCATTTTATGACCTTCGCGTTACAACAGGAAAAGAGCCAGAGCTTAATGCAATATTTCTTGATTTCTGATTAAAAATTCCATTTTTTTTTCTTAATTTTCAGATTATTTACTCGGCTAGAATCAGTCAATCAAGTGGCGAAGATTGGGAAAATGTTCCATTAGTAAAATATCTCGGATTCTAGTAAACAATCTCAAAAGAACAATTTCAGATTCTGTCAACAGCAAGTCCCAGAGCTGGCGGCCAATTGCCAAAGTTGGGAACTTTGGATGTATCGATTGCCAAACCGCAAGAAGAAAAGTTCCAGAAATGAATCTCTTTCTGTTTGTACTAAAAAAGTTGTTTTCTTCAGTTTTGCAATCGCATGCAACGCTGCTCCAATGATGATGATGAAAAACAGCAGGAGACAATTAGGCGGATCCCCCGATATCAATCGAAGTGTCGCCACTGTCAGAAAAAGCACCATCTCATCTGAATTCATCATCTCTCGTCCGGCAACTATTCAAGATCGCACCGAAGCGTTCAAAGTTACCATCGGCGTAATTGATTTGAAGCCAAAGCTCTCTTATTCCACAGTTCCATCAAAAAATGCAGTTGCATATCTTATTGCATCAGCTGTGAACACATCACAATATTCGCTGATTTCTGGCGAAGCTTCTGTATTCATCGATGGAACATTTATTAATAAGGTCAAGATTGAAAAAAAAACAGACAATTTTTAAGATTAAAAAAATTTCAGATCTATATTGATGACGTGGTTGTCAATCAAAAGCTGACGGCTTCACTATCGATTGATCCATCGATTAAAATCACTTATAAACCCGAGAAAAAATATCAGGAGCAAACAGGTCTAATCACAAAATCAAACACCATCGCCACTGAGAAGACAATCATCGTCAACAATCATCGTGACGAGTCGATCCTTTTGACAATTCACGAGAATGTGCCAAGATCAACTGATGAGAGAATTGTCGTTCGTCTTCGAACACCAACGGCTTCTGAATCCGCGTTAACAAACAACGAAGAACTCAAAGAAGGGGCTATTCTGACAAAAGATCATAATCTTGAATACACAGTTAAGCTTTCAGCTGGGGAAGAAAAGGTACTTTCTTTTAATTTCAATTTAATTTAATTAAAATTTAATACTTTTTAGACAGTTATTGTTAAGTACAACATTGAACATCCGAAAACTGAAGAGATCACATTTTCCGAAAAATTTTAATGTAAAAATTTTATCTTCAAATAAATAATGTACATACCTTGTCTAAATTTTTCCAGCTTCATCTTCTTTCTTTTTGTTATGCTTTCGCGGCAATGTTGCCTGAATTGTTCGCGCTAAAAATCTTTTATTTGTCGCCAATGAGGGTGGTCGAATCCTAAAAATAAAGCCAAAAATTGTTTATTTTTTGGTAATTTTTAGTAGTTTTACCATCCTTGTGGTCCGATCGAATCGGCTCGCTCTTTACCACGTTTCGCTTCAAATAATAATGCTTTTTTTGCCTTAAAATCAATAGAAAGTTTAAAAATTGTTGGCTTTTTTTACTTTCTCGATTTTCTCAGCTTGTTTCTCATCAATTTCCAATTTCTCTTCCTTAATTTGTGGCTCTGATGTTGATGGAGCAGGGTTCTAAAATTGTTTTGCTCAAAATTGTTGAGACAAAATGATTTTAAAACCTCAATTTTTCTCTTCCTCTTCAGCAACATTTGAATTTTTTCATTTTTTGACATTTTTTTTCTCTGAAATTCTGTAATTTCAAACAAAAACGCGTTCTTACAGCAAACAATCTGGATTTCAACCTTTACAGTTTACAGGAAAAATCAGAAAAACGTATTTTTATCATAATTTTAGAAATAGTAATAAGAAATACTAATACATTTTGATTGGAAAAAAAAAACAAGAATTTGACCGGTTTTCACAAAAAAGAAAAAAATCAATAAAAATCTGATTTGGAAAGGGAATTTCAGGGAGGGAAAAAGTGAATGTGAGCAAATAATTTTAGAAATTTCTTAATTTTTGAGTTAAACATTTTTCAATAAAAATACCTCGTTAGGAAAAGTGAAAAAAGAAAAGATGAGTGGAAGAGAGTGAGAAGGGGGGGGGGGGGGGGGGGGGGGGGGAATGGGGAAAAGTCAGGGCTTAAAAAACATGAAAAAACTATTCACAAATAAAACGAAAATTATGACTAGAAAATGATTGATGTTAAAAGATTTTTTTTTTGCTGTTCTCTCTCTTCTAATTCTCATGCTCTTCTACGACTCCACTATCGAGAGAATTGAACGACAAACGTCTGAAAGAAGCTCCGTTCACTCCACCATTTGATGATGACGAGGCTGACGATCCACCGCTACTGTTACTACCATTCTGAAAAAAATTTGTGTTCGTTTGTTTTTTCTTCATTTTGCATCTTCTTACCACAATTTTCAAAGAATCATCCATGTCTGGAAGGCCACTATCTCGTTGACTATCATTTCTGAGTGTGTGCTGCTCCATTTCTATTTCGAGCCTTACTTGCTCCATTTCAGTCGCCTCCCGAATCGATTCAGAGACGTCAGCGACAAAGTGACAACGATCGTCAAAGTTGCGAGCGTTGAAATGTATTTTATCGCGATTCGGGCACGTTATCGTCAGACCATAGTCGTATTGCCCTTTTTGAAATTCGGTGACTTGTGCGCCCAATAGAAATGACCATTGTTTTAGATTGTATGTGCAACCGGCCATTGAGGATGACGAAGATGAGGAAGATGACGATAATGACGAGCTGCTTTTTCGCACACCTTTTGCGACAACAATCATATCATTGAAAAGGAAGACGTCGCGTTCTCTTGATGACGTTGATTGACGTTTTGATGGATCGATAACTTGTTGAAGACGACAATAACAGACAAGGCGACGAGGTGTTTCTGTTAAGCGCTGAAAATAAAATATTAAAAATCAAATTAGCAAACGTTTCTTACCGGTTTATCCTTTCCAACAATTGCTCGATCAACTCTTTGAACTTGAGCCACATGATCGTCGCCAGCTTTCAGCTCATCTTTTTTGATTCTGTCATAAATTCCCTCCAGCGTTTTTCGGTCGATATCTTTGCCTTCTTTTTCGCCGCTTATTTTGTCTTGTCCTCGCAAATTTTTGACAAAATCCGCAGCCGTCATTCGTTGCTTGACGTTTGGCGAATGAAGATCGGTATTGAGCATGATGATGGCAAATGACAAGAGATGAATCGTGTCCCAACCGCCGATGAACATTGATGTTCTTTTTGGATTTGATTTAGCGTAGTGTAGAGCGAATGCCTAATAAAAATAATTAAATTCTTGTATTTAAAGCAAGTTTTGTTACTTGAATGATTCGATCAATTTTTTCAGCTTCTTTGGGTAAAATGAAAAATTGCATTGCTTTTCGAAGAGCCACGTCAACTTCAAGTCCTCTAACATCAATCATTGAAACAAAATATCTGGAAAATATGAATTTTAAATACAATTTTCACTTTTTAGAGATTTAAGAAATATTAAAATTAAATAAAAACTTAATTAACTTACTTTAAGACTAAACTATGATAAGGCGAATGTAGGGTTCCAATATATTCTCCAATCATTGATTTGCTCAACCCACGTCGTCCGAATAATAGACTTGCCAATGAATCTGGCGCATTTTTTACAAATCCCCACGCCGTCAACAATTGAACACCGCGTTCGGGTTTTCTGCAAAACACAAAATGCAGTAAAAATTGAATTTCACGCAAAAATACAGACAGCAAAAAAAAAGAGAAAAAGAAAGAAAGACAAACTTGTTGAAGAAATTCAGCGCAATTCGATATTGTCGTTTTCGTTCTTGTTCTGACATTGATCTACGTGCTGATGAAGACTGTTCACTGCATTTTCGACCACTTTTTGAATCACTTCGGCTGAAAATAGTTTGGTTCTCAGATTTCAAACGTCTACCAACCATTCATGTATCCGATGCTTATCTAATCGAGGCAACGAATTCGAATGAGCCGGATTGTGAGTAACGAGCGACGGGCGTGGGAGCCAAACTTCAGCTGCGCCATTTGCTCCAGGTGGAAGATCGCCACAGCGTGTTGATGTCACAAATCGTCGATTCGTTAATCGTGGAGACATTAAACTGTCTGTAATTGAATATTTTATATGAAAATGTTTTTTAAACATTAAAGAAAAAGATTAGGCTTCAATTTTAAGTGCAAAAATGTTAAAAAATTTTAATTAAATTAAACAAAAAAATCTGACGATCAATGATAAAAACTTGTGATTTTAACAAAAGTTGCAACAACAATTATCGATTTTTTTCATTGAAAAAAAATCAGATTGAACAATTTTTTTAATTTTTCACAAACTAATTTTAAAGATCTGATCAGGTTTTGAGAGATAGGACCCAATCAATTTCTTATTTTTTCCGCTTTTTTTCTTTTGTTTTCCCACAATTTTTATTAAACTTTTTCACTTCAAACTGTTTCGTTTTATTATCTTTTTGCCATTGGTCAATTCGATTTCAATTCAAACAGATATGATGATTTCATTGAGGCGGAAGAAGAGGAAGGTGTTGCAATAATTTATTGCATCATTCTTTTCCTTTCCCTTCCTATGTATTTTTCCCTTTAATATGAAAAATGATTTATGAAATTTCATCCACAATTTCTCGGCGTCGCAAATTATTTGGGCGGAGTTTCATGGCATGGATTTTAAAACCGGGCTTTACATCAACAAAATGTTAAACAAGATTTTCACAAAAAAATTGGTTTTGTACTTCAAAATTTCCAACAAAAAAAAAGTACCAATCATATTGGAGTTTTGCAAATTCGACAGAACTGTTGGCGCCGGTGACGGTGGACTTCGATCAACTGTGTTTGCTCGCGCCGCTCGATCGATTCGTAGTTGAGCGCTGAGGCTGGTGGCGTAACGTCTGAAATTTCTTTTTTTCAAATTTACCGAACGTTTAAAAGTAATCAATCGGCAATTTTTACATTTTCCATTTTGAAATAATTGAGAGAAGTGTGAGAATTAGAACAGGAAGCAAAAAAATCATAAAAATCGTTGGAAAACGTCGAAAATAAACTATTCCTAGCCGTTTTAAAGCAATTTGAAAAATTGTAAACTTCCTCTTTTTTTTGGCCATTCCAACAGAGCGCGTTTGCATTTTTCAAAAAGTTTGCGCGGCGCTATAAATTTTCTATAGAAGAACCCGCCAAAATTCAACAAATTTATTAAAAAAAAAAAAAGAATAAATTGAAAGGGAGTGGGGGGGGGGGGAGAAAGAGAAAACGAAACGAAAACGATAAAATTCAGAAAATAAGAGCTCAGACCAACAATTCAAATCGGCGGAAAACGTTTATTTTCGTCTTCTTTTTCCTTCCCCCCCCCCCCCCCTCTCTCCCTCTTTCACCCTCCGCCCCCCCCCCTCCTCTCTCTCTCTCCCAATTCCTCTCCGATTTTCTTTTCATTTCTGCTATTGCGATTGTGCCCCATTTCGTTTTGACAGCTCGGAGCTCCCGTCCTATCGCCGCACAATTTTTTATATTTTTTGACACGTTTCCGCAAAATCTATATTTATATACAATATGTAGATGTATTACATTTAAATAATGATTCGCAGAAGAAAAAGCAAAAATTCGAATCATTTTTTGTTACAACATTTCGCTGCGAGACCCTCTCTCTCTCTCTACACGTTTAAAACTTGGCTGGGTTTCAAGAAATATTTTTTCGAAAGAAAAAACACAAAATAACGAAAAACTGTTTTCATTTTGACACCTTAGTTTCTACCGTAGTAAGTTTGATTCGTTGCAAGACTCAAGCGGAAGAAAACCTAGTATTTTTTTTGCCCAATTAAAAAGAAATAATTTTTTTTAGCTGTCGCCCAATTATTGTCACCATAAGCTACAATTTTCTTTTTGAGACCCGCAAAAAAACTAAAAAAAAAAAGAAGAAATAATAAGGAAAAAAATGTTTAATGTGAATGAAGATTTGAAACAAAAAAAATCAGACGCCGATTTCTCGTTGATGACGATAAAAAGTCATCAAATGTTTCTTCTTCTTCTAGATTTGTCTTTTTTTATTATTCCTGCCTTTGCTGTCTCTTCTTCCAAAAATTTTATATTAGCGCTAAAGTGACACAAAACATGAATTAAACAAATTTGAAATGGAAAAGCAAGAGAGAAAAGAGAGAGAGAGAGGGAGAGAGGGAGAGAGAGAGAGAGAGAGAGAGAGAGAGAGAAGCTATACAATTAGATGATCGATTGATAAAAATATTTAATGATAAAACAACTTGGAGAATACTGAAGACTGGTTTCAATATTTTCCAAGGCGTCAATTAGGATCCTCCCAAATGGTTTTTTGATTGCCTCAAATTTTTTCTTTTCAAAAATTCGTTTATTTTCCCATGCGATGGTAGTTGCGGGCCTTCAGATTTTTCACCATTTTTTTTTCAAAGACATTTTTGATGATTCAGCTTTGTGTGGGGGTGTTGGTCATTCATTGTTACGAGGTCGACGCGGTTTTCAAGGAGAACGAGAAGAAGAAGAAGCGCAGACGGTTAGATATTGGAATAAACATTTGAATTTTTATGGGGGGAAATTTCGAGATTTTTTGGGGGAAAAAAAGGTTTTCAGATGAAAATGAATTGAGGATAAATATTATTTAAGAGAAGATCATCGCCAACGGTTACGAGAAAAATTTGAACACAATTATTTCGCGCCGAATATTTCGCTGCGTACTTCAATTCAACATTTTTCAAATTATTCGTAATTTTAGGTTTTTTTCCACCGAATTTTTTAAAAAACCTCCTTTAAGTGTTCACGGTTGTTAATAGAGCGCAGTTGAAAACATCACAGTGATGGCTTAAAAGCTCCAATGATACAAATGCGCTCTATAGACACTTGTGAACATTTTAGAGATTCTTTTCAACACAGCAAAATATTTACCCGGTCAGCGATAGCTCGTTTTTTTGACGATTTCGTAATTCGTCGATGGTTGTTGATGAGCTGCTGCTGCTGCTTGCCGCCGTCGCCGATGCTGACGACGTCTCGTTTTTGTGGCGAATCGCCTGCCATTGTTTTCGAATACAATAATCGCGGAACGCGCGTTGAATTATTGTGGCAGCGTGATGAACACGTAGAGCACCGCCATATCGTCGTTCAAGAACCTGAAAATGGGAGAATATGGTGGGAATGAAAAAATGCGACGCAAGCCGCCGGCTTTTTTCGGAAGCTTCACTAACCTGTAATTGTCTCAAAGCCAACTCATCTGATAACTGATATCCACGCTGAACAAAAACTCGACTTGTCGACGTCGTTCCACGCCAGTCTTTCGAGTTTCGCATCTGCAAAAAATCAATAATCAACACGGGAAAATCAGGGAAGAGAAAAAATGATAAAAAGAGGCATTTTTTTCTTTCTTTTTTTTGGGAATGATGAAAGGAAAAAACTGTTTTTCTCTCGCTTCTCTCTGCCTTTCTGTTTTCCCCCCGCTGCCGTCGTCGTCGCCTCATTGGCCAGAAAAATGAATGATGATAGCAAATTTGAAATTATTTTGGGGGCGATTGTAAACCAAAAAAAAAAAAAACAGTGGATTGTTTACACAAAACCAAAAGGCGAAATTGAAAAAACAGAAAAAAATGTTTATTTTATTTCTCGTCAATGGCGGGGCATTTATGAGTTTTAACAACATTCCGCGTTGACACACACGTTCAAAATTCTCATAAAAATGGAAATTTAAAAAAAAAAAGAAAAAACGATAAAGGTTTTCTGAAAAATTTGCATTAAAACCAACAAAAATCGACAATAATCCGACGGATGATTCGAAATGGAGGAAAAAGAAGAAAGGGGAAAGAGACGGGGGGGGGGGTGGTTGGTTAAAAAATTGACAACAAAATTGTTGAGCGATGAATCATATCAAAAAACTTTGGAGGGAAAGAAAAAAATTGAGAAAAAAAGAAGAAAAAAAAGGAAATTTGATATTTTGCTTCAGCCAACAGAAATCGAAAAAAAAAAACAATAAAAAAGCCGAGGAAAACTTTTTCTTTCTTTCTCTTTTTTTTTCAATGAAAATTCCAAAAAAATTGTGTAATGAAAAATAATCGAGGAAAAAATATTCAAAATAGTGACAATAACAAAAACTAAAAGAGCACATTGAATTCGGAGAAATTTGACATGTCATAAAATCATCATCAATTGTTATGATAGATGAGGAGAGCCAGACAGATAAAGAGACACAGAGAGAAACAGAGAGAGAGAGAGAGAGACAGAAATTGATGAGGATGTTTAGAGAAGTGCAGATAAAGTGTAAGTTTTCGAGAGGAGGAAAAGAAGAAGAAGAACAAAGAAAATTTAATTTGAATTTCAGATATTTCAAGTGTTTTTCACTTCAAGGACACTAAATTAGGAAAATTGTCGTTTGATGATTTCTCGATCTTGAAAAAGCCTTAAACAATTATCCGTGTGTAGTACACGAAAAGTGGCAATTTTATATGTATAAAATGTGCTTGGCTTGCTCTCCCCCCCCCCCCTCTCTCTCTCTCTCTCTCTATTCACTTTTCTAAAACTTGTCTTCTTGAATATGTTATAGTTGCCATCAAAACTTCTTATTGCGTCTACGTCTCTTCAACGATGCTCTCTCATCACTTAACACGATGTTGATGATGATGAAATGTGTAAGTAGTAGAAAAGAGCTCAATACAGAAAAAAGAAAGAAAGAGCAACACGCAATTGAGTAAATAATAATCATTCAAACGTTTCTAGAAAAGACTGGATTTTTCAGGGAAAGGGTGAGCACGGGGGATGGTGAGGGGGAGGGTGGAGACTGTTGAATAGAAAAACCGATATGATACGAGATTTTTGTTGATTTTTGATGTTTTTTCAAATTTTTGAACGAGCTCAACCCCAGCTTCTCCTCCCTTCCCCCTCCTTCTTCGTTCCCTAGGGTATTTTATTATTTATCAAAGTGGCTGACAAAAAACTTAAGATACTTTCTTGTTTCTGCTCACAAGAATCAAGATTCTAAAGTGATTTTTTTTGGTTGGTTCAGAAAAAATGCACAAAATCTCGCGAATTTCTGAATTTCAAGGGAAATCAGTTTCAAAAATTGGAAGAAAATTTAAAAAAAAATCAAACGTTTTTTCTTCTTCGCACAACAATCTGGTGAGTAATCTCGCTCCAATGCACACCATAAAAAAATCCGCTTAAATCTCATTTTTGATTTCCCAAAAAAAAAAAAAGAAAAAAAAAAAGAAAATCACATTAATTTTCTCAAAGGCTTCACGTTGCTTGGAGAAGAAAAAAAAAGAAAAGGAAAAAAGAGGTTGGGAAACTTCGACCGCTTTTCATTTGTTCACAACAGCAAAAAAAAAAAAAAAACGTCGAGAAATTGTTTGCACAACGAAACACAGAGGAAACAAAACAAAACAGAACAAAAAACAACAACCTCACTATCTATGGCTGGAGACGATGATGAAAAAATTGTTCGTTATGTGCCGCCGCTGCCAAACAAAAGAAGCGGGGGGAAAAAAACCAACCTTCGAAATTGGAAATCATCCAAGACCAGGAAAAAAAACACGTTTTTTTCTCTATTTTCTCTCTCTCCCTCTCTTTATCTCTCTGATATTTATACATCAGATAATACATATATAAAGAGAGAGAGAGAGAGAGAGAAATTCTTAGAAAACCAAAAAAAAAACCATAAAAACAATAAATAAAATGACGGGGCGGTCGAATGATGATGACGGCTCGTTAAAAATTGATTAAAAAAAAAGAAAGAAAGAAGAAAAATGGTGTGGTGGAAGAAAAAAAAATTTTTTTTTTTTTTGGAAGAGCAGTTGTTAGGCAGCTCGACCGAGCACCAACTAAAAAATGTATTTAATTTTTTTTTTCATCAGAAGCCTAAAAATCAGTTTATGGCTGATTGAGTTCACTTAAAAAAGCAACAGCAGGGGGCAACGAGTTTTCTTCCTCATTTTCTCCCAAAAAGTTTTTAAAAAATCATTAATGGAAAACGCGAAAACAACAAAAATGTTTAAATTGATTTTTGTTTTTTAATTGAGGAAGAAATAAATAAAAGGAACACAAAATGGTTTAAGAGAAGAAGTAGAAAAAAAGGGAAGAAGGGAGAAGGAGGAGGAGAAGATGAAGCCACGACGACGAAAACACAGACACATATACATACATCGATGGCATCAGTATGGAGACCAGATAGAGACGAGATGCCCCTTCTCCCCTTTTTCTCTCTCTCTTTCTCTTCTCTATCTATTATGTTGTTTCTTTCTTTTCTTCCTCTTCACTGACTACTCCATCATCATCACGTCGAGAGATCTAATCAAATGTCGAGAGACGCAAAGAAAAAGATGACGATTGCGCAGTTTTATGGGTGTGAATATTTGTTAGAGGGTAGAGAGGGAGAGAGAGAAAGAGAGAAAAAGAAAATGATTGGGTGGATGAGTGCAGGGTAAAAAAGGGGAGGGAGGGAGGGGGTCATTTACTCCCTTCTCCTCCCCCCCCCCCCTTTCCCTCCCCTTCCTTTATATTCTGGCAAGATGGACATTGTGCCGTCTTGAAACCAACAGAGAGACGCAGAGAGAAAGAGAAAAAAAATGAGAAAAAGCAAGCGGCATGTGCTGCTGCTAAAAGGGAGAAAATTATTAATGCATATGGCTAACGATGCTCCGACCTGCCAGTTTTCGGATGCATGAAAAATGGTTTTATTGAATCGTGTTTGGATTCTTAGAAAAAGACCACCCACCAAGAAAATCAGCTCAAAAAAAAAAAATGTCCGAACTGAACCTAGCCGTCCTCAATTTTTATCTCAAGTTTTTTATTCTAGTCAGACCCCCCACGAAGAAAAAGAATAAAGAACTTCCTTGTTTTACAGCTTCACATGATAACTTTTCTTTTTCGAAAGCCGGACCCCCCCCCCCATGATAAGAACTAGATGTTTCAAAGTTTGACTGTTATCTTACAAGAAAACTTGTACCTCACCAAAAGAAATTCTCACAAAAAATAAGGAGTAAAATTAAACTGCCTATCAAGAAGAGTTGCTACGCAGTGAAAAACTAAACGTATCCATACACGACCAAAATTGTTTGCTCACATCTGATTTAAAATTTCCCAAAAAAAAAGGAAAGAAAAGAAAAAAGAATGTTACCTGATACGTATACAACTATATATTTAGACATTTAAAAATCCTGAAAAGAATTCATAAAGAAGCAACAAATCAAAATTTGATCCGATTTTCGATCCGATCCTTCCCTTTTTTTTCTTCTCATCAACAATAATAACCAACTCAAAATTGATAGTGGAAATATTTGTGGCTTTCCATTCCCATGGAATTCAATAACTTTCTCTTTTTTATGGTTTATAATATCATCATCATCATCATCATCATCATTAAAATATATATTTATAGTTATATTTATATTATTATATACAATAATAATAATTATAATATCACTATTATTCGAAAATAAATATTAAAACATGTATACATATTTATTGTGATAAAAATGAATCATAAATTACATTTATAAAAAATAATCGAATGATTGTGGTAAGATCCAAATCTAAAAATTTAAAGGAACATTAGTTTCCACATTTCTTTTTTTTCGGAAATTCAATTTAACGCTTCATAGAAGATCAGAATTTCTAATAAATTAATTCAATATTTTGAACATTTTTCTCCATTTTTAATTTTGGATTGTAACAATTGAGAAAAATTGAATATAAAAAGGTCTCTCTCTCTCTCTCTCTCTCTCTCTCTCTTGTTCAAATTATGAAATGTACATATTTATTTTTTATAATTAAAATTATACAATATATTGTATATTTATAAATATATAAATTTCATTTTTATTATTAATATAGAATCGAAATAAATGAAAAAGAGAAGTGTGAAATGTAAAAGTGTTATTCGAAATGACATGTCACATTAGAATTGTTTTTGATTAAACTTGAATTCAATTTCAAATTATCCAATCAAACATTTCGCTTTTTTCATGCAACCAAATTGCGGCAGTGTGTAAAAATGGGCGGAGCAACTTTTCGCAAACTGCGCGTATTCATACATTCAAAATTTGAAATTTAAAAAACATTGTCAAGCGGCACAACTTTTGTTCGACAATTTTAGTTTTTATCACGAAATTACTGACAAAAATCAAAGCATTTTTAAACTGCGTATCAAAACGCATTAACAGCTGATACTCAGCAAAATCAAAGCGCTTGAAATGTTCTTGAGGGACCATTTTTTCAAGATGACTAGAAACATTTTTTTTAAAAAATGATTCCTGAAAAATAAATTCAGATTTGTTCTCCTCGATTCTTAAAACTCTGAAAAAGACGGAAGCAAAGACAAAAAAAACCAATTATCATTTCCAGTTTTCACTTAATCGGTTTTCTGAAACTCCTACTCAAATTAAAATTTTAAAAAAATCAGAGATTTTAATTGAAAAGAAAAAAGAAAGTTGAATTCAAGTTTCTTTAGAAAAAGTTGAGCTTCAAACTAATTTTATGTCAATTTCACACCTTTTCTTTTTATTTATTATTTTTTTAAATCTCATTTATTATGAAAATAAGGAAAAAAGCCTATTTATTTTTTAGTTTTTTTTTTAAAATAAAATTACTTTTTTATGTGAAAATTTTGACAAATTCTTCATAATCGATTTCTCCATTTCCATCACAATCAACTTCTTTCATCATTTCTTCAACTTCAGCTTCATCAAAACACATTCCCATATTGATCTTTAATTTAAAAAAAAAACCGCAAAACTAATTTTTTTAATTTTCTCATCCTTCAAACCATAAAAACTTTGAATTCGTTCGCTGTGATGACTCCATTCCCATCACGATCGAAAATTTTGAACGCTTCTCGAATCATTTCCGAGTCGGTCTCTTTCATGATTCTAAATTAAGGTGAAGCTTCAAGTTGTCATTCTATATTTTTCTTTCATTTATTGCTGCTTCTCGCTTTTAATCAAATTAGTTTGCAGCTGAGAAAATGGTTGCAAAGCGCTGAGGAAAACCAATCAAAAAGTTGAACTCCGTAAGCTCGATTCAAATCAGAAAACAGCTTCTTCTTTTTCTTTTCCTTTTTTTTTCTTCGAGAAGCTTCTATCACTTACCGTTTCATCATGACACAAAACTCGGGGAATTCAACTTGACCGTTTCCATCCAAATCGACGTCATGAATAATTTCAAGCATTTGCTGAAAATTACTCGTCTCATTTACATTTTCACTATTTTTTTTTCCAAACTTGTTCGGTGGGATTCTGCCCCAATGCTCTCATAGCCACGCCCAATTCTTTAATCGAAATTGTACCATTTCCATCCTAAAAAATCTATCGATTTTTTGATTCAGTTTCATGTTTATTTGAAAACCTTATCGAAAAGCAAAAACGCCTCTTTGAATTCGGTTATCTCCTCAACCGTCAGCGTTGAGATCACCTAAAAAAAGAGCTTTATGAAATTTCATGGAAAATATTCCCCTCTCTCTCTCTCTCTCCTACCATTTTCGATTCTTCAAAAACTTCTTGAAGAGTTCGAGTTCGGATAACCGACATGATGACGCGCTGAAAATGAGGCTCAAATTTTTTCGTAAAAATAAAATTGAAAATGTATCAAATATCAAAATCTTTTTTGATCGTGCTCGACCACCAATGCGCATAGTTCAAGAGGTTCCGATTGATCCTCTCTTTCTCTCTCTTTCTCTCTATTTCATATAGTCTCTCACTTTTTTGATGAGCCAACATTAATTTCAAATAGTTTATAAAAAAAAGTTTTTTCTTCCCATTCCCTCTGTTTGCTCAATAAAAATGTTAAATGTTACCATCTCAAAATCAGCTGAGCTGAGACATTTTTTGTGTATTTTTTTTTGTAATAAAAACAGGTTGAAAAAAATGTAACAAATCCGATGAGTATTTATTATCATTTCTTGTTTTATTTGCACAAAACAGAATTGAATGGATTTTTTTTGGCGGAAGAAAAAGCGACGACGTAGAAAGAACTTTGATCTTCATGATTAACTTCAACTTTTGACAATCTTCTCGTCTCAATTTGACGGAATGATGAAATTAAATTAAAATTGGTTTTTTCCTTGCTTCCTTATAAAAAATGCTTCTCTTCATATCTCAATACATACAATATGCAACCGACAAATTGCAGGTTTCGCAACTCATACTTTCCCCCTCCCCCCTTTAATATGTACTTTTTTGAGCAAAGCTTACAAAGAGGGGAGAAATCGCCTTGTTTTTATTTTTTATAAAGTCTACTTTTTAACAATGAAGATAAAGACCACCCACTTTTCGTTGGTTTCTTTTTATTTCTTTTTTTTTTTACTTCTCCAACTTCTGACATCTTGCGGGTTTCCTAGCGGGTTTTTAGAGAGAAAAACAATTATTTTTTTAATTGAGAAATGAAATTGAAAAAAAAAAACATTAAAATGAAGAAATATCACATATGGTAGAAGAGACTCATAGCAAATAATAAAAAAATTTTTTTTTAGCTTTAAATTAATCATTTTTCAGATGGTTTTTCTCTATCTCTCTTTCTCTCTTTCTCTCGCTCTCCCTTTTTCCCATTTATCCTAATATTCTCTTCATTACCTTAAAAATTAGCTTTGTTTTTCTCCACCTTTTTTTTCGCCACCTAAAATATGTTCATTTTAAAAAACGCAGAATGAAGAAGCAAACAATTGTAAAACAAAAAAACAAAAATTTTTACTATTTTCTAATTCGGCAAAATATTCTATCTGGCATTTTTTCTCTCATAGAACCCTAATTCTGAACCAAATTATTTCCATCGTGTGCTCAGATGAAAAAAAAAAGTTGAATCTCGATGGACCGGATTGCTTAAACAGCAGCTACTGTCACTTTTTCGGGCTTTTGTAATTTGTGAAAACAGTACTACATAGAATGAACTTCGTGGTGCAATTGAGCACGCTTGGGCAAATATCAGACCCAGCATATCCTCACAAACTGGTCGATTCAATGTCCACGCAAGTTTCTCTTTTTTTTAAACAAAAAAAAAACAGAAAATACTTTAATAGTATTTTGGTCTGAACATTTTTCTCGCCGCTTTATTTTGTCTACTCAATTTCACAAAAAACACATTTTTTTTAAAGCCGACTCCATATCCTTATACTCATGAAATTCACTGTAGTTATTTGTTCTTCATTATTTCGGGGAAGAAAACAATTAGTACAAAAAATCATTCCAGCAAATATCTCAGGATGGAGGAGGGGGGGGGGGGGGGGGGGAGGGGAGAACTAATTTCACACCATTTATCCTTCCTTTTTCAGCTGAGGGGTTTTCAGCTCTTGTCGTTCGCTTTTTTTCCTCTCCCAATCATGTATATTATTCTTGTTTTTATGTATTGAACACGTAAAACTTTTCTCTCTTTCTCTTTCTCTCCCTCTCTCTCTCTCTCTTCTCATTTTTATATCTTTCTCTCCGTCTCTTATTTTGATGTGATGACTCCACATTCGTTTTTCGTGATTTTGATTGAATAAAATTCAATTCTCAAGAGCTCTAATTAGTGAGAGAGAGAGAAATTGAGAAAAATAAGTGAAATAAATTTCTTCTTTTTTTTTTGTTTTCCATATTCAATGATTCATAAATTTTTTTTTAGAAACCCTGACTGACTTAGTTTATATAATTTTTTTTTAATTTTTAAAAAATAGAAATTCAATTTCTTAAAATTTTTTAACCACTGCCTCTCAATATTTCTCACTCAATTTAATATTCTGGTCCCGAAACGAACAGCAAAAAAACAGAATATTTTTGTTTGAATTTAATTTTTCGATTTTTTTCAAAAATTCTCACAATTTAACCAATTTCTTTAGGGGAAATCAAGAAAAAAAAATGCTTCGACGAATCATCATTTTTGTTGCTTTTATAGTCGTCGTCTCCTATTCTTGGATTATTGATGGTAATTTTTTTCTTTTTTCGATTCAAATGGTTGTACGCGCAAAAAAAAAAATAATCTTCAGTTGAAATTCAAGAAAACATTTCAAAATATTTTCTGTAGAGCGCGAATTCAACACGTACTACGTTGCCGCAAATTTATGCATTTCTAAACTCGCTTCACATTTCCTACGGACACTGTTCCGAAAAACACCGTGAGCAGTAAAAAAAAGCGGCTTATTTACGTAAATTTGTTTTTTGTTAATAAAAAATGAAAAATAAATATTCCCAAAAGAAATTAAAGTTCAAGGGATTTAAAAAAAAATCATAAAACGTACCGCATTTCGTGACATGACTGTATCAAACGAGACGTAACAATTTTTGGGAATTTTCGGAAAACTGGCCGGCACCTCAAAATTGAGAAAAGTTCGTCGTCGTTGTTGTTGAGATGTTGTTGACAACGATGCGTCGTGTTGACATTTTGTCGAAGCGACACGAAAACATTTTGCCGATAGCTCGATTTTTCGATCATCCGTAAAAATATTTGACATTTCAAAAAATTTAAAAAAAAAATGAAATGACAAAATGAAAAAAAAGAAAAGGGCACAAAAGCCGTTTGATGATCGATTATTGATTTTCCCACGATAGTGGGTTTAGTCAAGTGTCCTTTAGAAGAAACCCTTCTATTTTTCATTTAGGTGTCCCAACCCATGTGCCCGAGCACCAAATTGCTCGAAGCCATGAAGCTCAATTTTTTAAGCAACGACTTCTTAACGCTTTCAGGTTACAAAACAAAACTTTTTTATCATTTAAGGGCTTAAATTGCTTTTTAGATCAATTGATCCACAAGTGTCAGAGAGCACATTAAATCGATTTACGAGATTTGTTCGCCAAAAACCAAACATTTGAATGTTTCATTGAAAATTATCAGAATTTAATTCGATATTGAGAAAATAAATATTCTTAATGTTGATTTTATTTTTTTTTTTCAAAATAATCAGTTTCAAAAAAATTTTCAAACTCCAGCGTGTAGCGGTTTGCGAGCGGTTTTCATCTTAAATGTTTTCAAAAGATTTTTTCTATCGATTTTTCTTGTTAAAATTTTTTTTAAAATTTGGTACTTAATTTTAAAAATTTTTTTTAAAAGAATTATAACGAGTTAAGCAACCAACCTTTTTTGAACATATTGAAATGTAGTAGAAACCGATCAGTGTTGTTCAATAATTTTTTTTTTGGATCATCGAATGTAGCAGCTAAGCCAAGATTCACTTCATCCGTATAAAAAAAAACGGAATGTCGATCTAACAATTTTTCTATTCCAAAAAAACTCGCCCAATTTGAACAAATGATCTTCTGAATATTTATGACTAGATATTCTGAATTTTGGATAACGTTCAAACCAATATTTCTTTTCTGACGGCCTCATCAACACTAAGATTCTCCTTCAATTCTTCCTCATCAACACTAAGATTCTTCTTCAATTCTTCCTCATCAACACTAAGATTCTCCTTCAATTCTTCCTCATCAACACTAAGATTCTCCTTCCCTGCAATAAAAGGGTTTTTGGCTGAAAAAAATTATTTCAAAACTGAAGCTTACAAATTGAAAAAAATGACTGAAAACCATTTTCATCTCAAAATCTGAAATAATTTCGATAAAAACAAAAAATAGAAAAAATGGTTTTTTTTTCATTCCGTTTGATTTTAATATTAAATTAAATAAAAAAAAACCTTTCGAAAAAAATAATTTAATAATTAAAAGCTTTTGCATTTTTCAGATATTTTTCTAATTAGTTTAAAATTAGTAAACGTAATTGGGAATTGAAATTCTACAAGTTTAATGTTTCATCTCTTGGATTACACTGTAGCTAATTATCGTGCGCATGATCCTAAATCATCATATGTCTTTTTTTTGTCCTCGATCATTTTGTTCCTTGTTCCCAATTCAGAATTTTTTACAATTTGAATCGAAACAAAAGCGAAACCGATTAAAATGTTTCCAACGTTTTGTTATTTTTTTTTTCTCTCTCTATTTTTTCTGTTTTCGTTGAAACCAGAAATTGCAATGTTTTCGTGGAATACGGATGCATTTAATCCATTCCTAATCCCACCAAAATGTTTAGCTCCGCCCATTTTTTGGTGTATATCAAAACCTTAGATGAATTTTGGTGTTTTTGGGATCGGTTGAGATAAAGAAATGAAGCTGAATTTCTTAAATCTTATTCTCATCTTTTTCTTCTATTTCAAAGTCAAAGATGTCAACGCTTTTTTGTTTCCAATGGGTAATTTTTTTTTAAAAATGACCTTTCTCAGAAAACCTCAAATTTCCAGGAGGTGGAGGAGGAGGTGGATGCGGTGGAGGATGTTGTTGCTGTGCGCCGCCGCCGCCGCCACCACCACCAGTGTGTCTTCCACCACCACCGCCGCCACCGTGCCCGATGCAGATGCCGTGCCCGCCACCACCGCCACCGTGCGCTTGCGCTCCACCTGTTACCGTATATCAGCCATGTATGATGCCAAGATATCAACAGCCAATGTGCGGATGCGGCGGTGGTTATGGATATGGGCGGAAGAGACGATCGCTGAAAATTTAACCTTTCTATTTTGTTGCGATTTTTGAAAATGCAAATCAGGATTTTTTTTCTTCTCCAAATAAAATTTACTTTTTAATTAAATTCTTAACGTGGTCGTGAAAACTGACAATTTAAAAAAAACTTTTGTTATTTTATTTTTTATCGGTAAAATAATGGAAATGTTTGACTCTCAGCATTTGTTTACATTTACTGGTAAAACGAGCAGAGGGCTTCTTCTTTTTACAAGAAACCAATTTCAGTCACTTTTTTTTTGGCCCACGTCGCCACAATTTTATTAATGGGATGCACAGTGGGTTCACGGGATGCGACAGTACGTCGCAATGAACGTCAGAGTCGGGAATCAATAAAATCAAAAAAGATTAAAAAGATTGAAAAACAAAGGAAGAAGAAGATGCTTGATGAAGCTTCAGTAAAAAGCAAACAGACACGAATGAGCAACGAAATGGTGATCCAAGACAATCGGAGATTGCAAAGCAAAAAGAGAGCAAGCCAAAAGAGCAGAAAGAGCGGCAAATCATCGAAGATTAGATCAACAAAATGTGTCAAAAGCAATAAAAACATGAGAAGTCGTGAGCGATCTTCTCGGCAGGATGTTCAGAGTCGAAAATCGGCTCGAAAAAGTGCAAGTGCTGAAGCGATCACGCCCCCGCATCAAAAAAGCACAGCGACGAACGTATCGGATACTCACTCAAAGATCAAAAAAAGGTTAATTGACAAATCGTTTTTTTATCTTAAAAAAAATATTTTTTTTAGATCTTCAGTCGAAAGTCTACACTTAGCGTCAGTTTTTTTTTTCTTTTAACAGGAAATTAATTATTTTTAATTGCAAAAGTATTTCAGACATGACGAAAATCGATCGGTTTATGCTTATCGGTGAGAAAAAAAACTTAAATTCATAAAGCTTTAAAAGAAAAATTTTAGTCGCCCTGAAGAGAAGAAGAAAACCGATGTTCAGATCTCAAAACAAGAAGAATCAAGGTTAAGGCTAAATCCTCGAATAGAATATCTGCTTTTTATGTTCTGAAAAATTTTTTTAGAACGCCACAGAAAAATGAGAAAGAAGTGCAAACAGCCAAAACAGGGTTTAACAAAACAAACTTTAATTAAATTAAAATAATCCGAATTTCAGACCACTTCAACATTCAACTCGATCTGAAATTAAATCGATAAAAAAGTTTGTTCTTTTAGAAGTGAAAAATAAATTTGTTTTCCAGAGAACTTGATACAAGAAAATCTAAAAAACTCGGTGTTCATTCAAGAAAAATGTTAGTAAAGTCTTGAAAAATTCAAAAAATGCATACGAAATTTTCAGCGAACCTATTGGAAAATCAACAAAGTCTGTAAAATCGGAAAAAACACAAAAAACGTTTGGCTTTAACATTTCTTAACCACTTTTGGATTCTAAATCTTATTCGGATTTTTTAATTAGAAGAATTTGAGATGACTTAGGATCTAAACTTGGTCTACGACTAATTCTATTATTTATTGATAATTTTTTTAGAGATCTCACTGGAAAGTCTGAAAAGTCTGGAAAATCTGAAAAACCCGGAAGATCAGAAAAATCGACTAAAAAGTTTGCATGAATTCTAAATGTGGCCTAGTTTGGATTCTATGCTATTTGATTTCGTTCAAATTCAAACTAACAAATTTTCGTGCTAAAATTAAACGAATAAGCTTAGAATCAAAACTTATCAATAGAGCGTTTTTTCTTTTACATCTAAATAAGAATTTGAAGTGGTCTAGAATCCAAACCCCGGTCTTATTGACTAATACATAGGCCTTTAATTATTTATTACAGAGAGATAACTGGAAAATCTGAGAAATCGGTAAAATCTGAAAAAAGTGTTAAAATGTATTATGATCACCGATAAAGAAAAAAAACGAGAAAATTTTTTTGCAGAGATCCAAGTGTTTTATCTACAAGAACCGAAGCGAATACAAAATCTAATTATTCTCAAGAATCCAGCGAAGCTCACTGTGATGCTGGGTCGGCACAGATGATTCGCGGGGCGATTGCGCGTAAACATCGCAAAAAACGCCTGAAAAATTCGCACGCCGGAAAAAACCGCTTCTCATGCGAAGATCCAAACTGTACAAAAGAAATGACGGCACGTGAAATGTCGGCGATGCTGTGCATGTGTAAACATCGACTCGTTAAAAAGGCATCAGCGACATTATCACCGACTGAGCCGGCGCCAAACAACAAATCAGCAGCAAGGCGAAAAACCGCCAAACACATTAAAATGGCGGCGACAGAACGTCAAAATAAAGCGGCAAGCACAAACTCGAAAAAATCGAACAAGTCGGTGAGCCGAAAAACGAAAAGCCTTCAATCAACTTTAAAAAATGACGATGAAGATGAAAAGTAAGATTCTTCGACAACAAAAAAAGAAGAAGATGAAATCAATTGAATTCTGAATTTAATCCGGAATTTCAGAGAGGGGGAGCAAAAATGAAGACTTTGCCGAAACGTTTTACTATTTTTATTTACAGTACAAGGATATTATGAAAGACAAATTTCTCTCAATATTGAAAATAAATTATGAAATTCTAAATAAATTTAAATTTAATATGTATTTCGTGTTGACCTGCCCCGGCAAAAAAACGAAATAAAAAGTAAAGAAATTTGAGAAAAAAGAAAATTTTTTAGAAATCTGTTTAATACTTGAATTGACTGTACTGTCAAATGAGTCGAATTATTTGTCAAAAAGTTTTACTTGCTCCATCAACTTGTGCAAAATACTCGAGATTGATTTGTGCTCGTCGCTTATCATTAAAACCCTTAACTGCTGATCTTCCGATCACTAAAAAATGCCAACCATTTGACTTTAAATGTCAAAGTGTTGCAACCGACGATGGAGCATGGAAAATTTCCATGCTTAAAAACACGTCGATAACCCCATTTTTTTGTGATACCCCAATGACGGTCTATGAAGTTGTTAGTTTGACCTTGAATTAGCAAAAAGGGATGAAAATCTTATCTGATTTAAGATGAGATATGGAAAAAAAATTGGTGGAACTGATATGCTTGGAAAACGAATTAAAGTTGGCGATCAACTTGTTTGGAAATGGATTACCTATGATGAGGGTATCACTATATCTGATTATATATCACAAGCGTTGCGAAAAGTTGGTGTTGCAATCGGTGATCAAAATCGTATAGGAATTTACTCAAACAATCGACCAGAAGTTTGTTTTTTTTAAATCTGAAAAAAATCAATAATTTTTGCTTGTTTTTAGTGGTTTTTAACCGACATGGCAACCCATAATTTTAGTAATGTAACTGTTCCATTATATGATACGATTACCATAGAAGACATGTGCTATATTTTGAATCTTGCTGAGCTTTCTGTTGTTTTTGTTGATGTCAATAAAAAAACTGAAAGTTTATTTATACTCAAAATCTAGAAAAAATAAGTTTTTTTAGCACTTTTAAAAGAAAAATCTGCTGGAAAAATTGATATTCTGAAGCACATTATTCAATACGACAGCGTTGATAACGAACTGTTGAAAAAGGCTGAAAAGGCTGGTGTCAAATTATGGTCCTATGATGATTTTGTGAAAATGGGTGAAAAATGCGCCAAAGAGAATCCTCAACCGCACGTTGTGCCGAAACCCGAAACTGTTGCCACGATTTCGTTTACATCGGGAACGACGGGTCGTCCGAAGGGTGTCATTTTGACACATCTCAACTTGTGCTCAACACTCGCAATTTCTCGTGACTTTCAATTTCGGGGACCAGGAATCGATACATATTTATCATACCTGCCAACGGCGCACATCTTTGAAAGAATTGCATCGTTGATTGGATTCCTCCATGGCAACAAGGTTGGCGTCTTTCGTGGCGATCCACAACTTTTGGTCGACGATGTTCAATCGTTGAAGCCGACAGTGCTGGCAACAGTTCCACGGGTCATTGACAAGATTAAAAAAGCTGTGATGCGACAAGTTAGTGATCGACCACTAGCAAAAACAGCTTTGAAGTATGCGATCGCCTACAAATTGCTACATTTTCGAATCACGTAACTTATGACTCACCTTTCTTCCGCAAAAACTTTTTTTTAATTCTTGCAGAGGAAAAGCTACACGCAAAACATTGGTCGACAAATTAATACTTGCAAAAGTTCAAGCTCTTCTCGGTCCAAACCTTCGTTATTTGGTGGTTGGCGCCGCGAAATGTGACGTCAACACACTTGAATTTATGCGTGGAGCGTTTGGAATTTATGTTGTTGAAGGATATGGACAGACTGAAACATCAGGACCTGCAACTGTAAGTAAAAGAATACAATTTTTAATTTAACGAAGATTTGAAAGAACGAAAATTAGTAAAAATTAAAAAAAAAAAACAATTCGTAGTTGTGGTTTTGTGCGTCAGTAGAATTGCGGAGTGTGTGTTAATGTAAAACTTGCGTACCGTAGTCGAACAATTTATTTGGCGAATATTTTTTAAATATTTCAGATGCAAGTGGTCGGTGATTCGAGCCTTGGAAATTCTGGACCACCAATTCCATCATGTCAAATGAAAATGGTTGACGTGCCCGAATTGGGTTATTACAGCGATAAAAATGGTGGTGAACTGTGGTTCAAAGGATACAATATAACGTCGGGATATTTTCGAAATCCAAAAGCTACAGATGAAGCCATCACACCTGACGGATATTTAAAAACTGGCGATATTGGCCGATTCACACCTGAAGGTAGCGTCGAAATTGTGGATCGTATCAAAAATGTGTTCAAGCTTCCACAGGTTCCAACTTTTTTTAATTGAAAAAAAAAAACATTGCAAAGCGTTTTTCTTAGGGAAAATTTGTGGCTCCGGAAAAAATTGAGGCGGTCTATACGACTTCCAGATTTGTTCAACAAATTTATGTGCACGGCGACTTGACGAAACCATGGCTGTTAGCAGTTGTTGTTCCAGATCCAGGAGTAATTTGCTTTTTCATTTCTGTTCTATTCTTTCTTGAATCTTTTTTTTTCAGCATTTAGCCTCTTATGCGAAGCACAAGTTTGGCATTGAAGGAAAAAGTTTTGAAGAGTTGTGCAATGATGAACGCCTCACCGAAGCTGTGACAAGACATCTGATCGCATTAACCAAAAGCCATAATATGCCCCGCTATGAAGGAATCTATGGAGTTCACTTGACGCCAACTATTTTTTCAGCTGAAAATAATCTGACGACACCAACGCTTAAAAATAAGCGAGCAAATTTGGCCAAACATTTCAAGAAGCAACTTGATGCGATTTATGAAAAGCTCGAAGCTACTGAAAATAAACTTTAATCATTTTAATAATTTTTGAATTTAATAAAGTTTTTTTTTCTTTTCTCCTTTTTTCAATGAAACTATTCGTGACCTTAAACGTTTTGAAGAAAAAGAAATTTTGAAACATTATTTACTACTAAAAACTACCTAAAAAGCAATGATTTCAAGAGTAGCCAGATTGAAATTCAGAAGTCTATCGACGAATATCTCAAAAAGCTCGACATGTTTAAACTCATCAAGTCGTGCTGAAATTCAAAACAACAATGCGGCGCAAAAATATGGAATGGCAATTGGTCCACTAGAAAATTACGATTTGAAAAATCAAACGATTCTTTGTGAGGATGGATCACGAAAAGTTGAATGGTTGAAAGATCGTCAGATTTCTCCAGTATTTTATGATGGAATTCTAACCACTTATGATGCTGTAATTATTCCTCTTTTGAGAGTTTTTTGATTTCTTTCCCCCCTTTTTTATAGATTCGACATGGTCGTAACTTGGGTTCAAAAAAAATGATTGGAAATCGAATAATGGTAGGTTTTTTTTTTATTAGCTGAGCCGCTGCTGCTGCTGCTCAGCAATCAGTTGAGACTTTCCGATTTCAGAAAAATGATGAACTTGTCTGGAATTGGGTATCCTATGATGAAGGCATCCAAATATCCGATTTAATTTCTCAGTCGTTGAGAAAAATCGGAGCGCCTGTCGGCGATCAATATCAAATTGGAATTTTTTCCAAAAATAGGCCTGAAGTAAACAAATTTCTTGAGAAAAAAACGTTCCCGACAAAAGTTGTCTGGAAGTTTTTCAGTGGATCTTCACCGATATGGCATGCCATAATTTCAGCAATGTCTCCGTTCCAATTTATGAGACGATTAGCAAAACAGATGTTGAATATATCATAAATCTAGCTGAGCTCTCAATTATTTTTGTTGATTCGTCACAACGAACCGAAAGTACGCGATTTGAACAATGATTCGTAGGCGGCTGAAATTCCAAAAAAACAAATTTTCAGCATTGCTAGAAAAAAAATCTGCTGGAAAAATTGATATTCTGAAGCACATTATTCAATACGACAGCGTTGATAACGAACTGTTAAAAAAGGCTGAAAAGACTGGTGTCAAATTATGGTCCTATGATGATTTTGTGAAAATGGGTGAAAAATGCGCCAAAGAGAATCCTCAGCCGCACGTTGTGCCGAAACCCGAAACTGTTGCCACGATTTCGTTTACATCCGGAACGACGGGTCGTCCGAAGGGTGTCATTTTGACACATCTCAACTTGTGCTCGGTAATGGTCTGGTCGAAATATTCCGAATGGTTCGGTCCTGGAAAAGACACCTATCTATCCTATCTGCCAATGGCGCACATTTTCGAACGTGTTTGCATTGTTTTGGCTCTTGCGCACGGCTCAAAAATTGGCATTTTTCGTGGCGATCCACAACTTTTGATTGATGATGTTCAATCGTTGAAGCCGACGACGTTGTCGGCTGTGCCGCGAGTCGTTGATAAAATTCACAAGGCTGTGATGCGACAAGTTCGCGATCGACCACTGGCGAAATTGGCGCTGAAGTTTGCGCTGAACTATAAAATTCAACACTTTAAGATGACGTAAGTGTGAAGAAGAAATCTTGGAAAAAAAATGATTTGACATGAAATTGTAGAGGAAAACCAACACGCAACACATTGGTTGATAAATATATTTTATCGAAAATTCAGAATATTCTGGGACCGAATCTTCGACAGATCGTCATTGGCGCCTCCAAAGCCGATACGTCAACACTTTGGTTTGTACGCGGAGCATTTGGCGTGCACGTTTTTGAAGGATATGGTCAGACTGAGACGTCAGGTCCGACGTGTGTTCAAATGCCTGGCGACACCAACGTCGGCATCGTTGGACCACCGTTGCCGTGTTGTCGAATACGAATCGACAACCACACGGATCTGGACGTTGGCGGCGAGCTTCAAGTCAAAGGCTTCAACGTGACAAGCGGCTATTTTAAGGACGAAAAAGCGACGCGTGACGCGTTCACACCTGACGGCTTTTTAAAAACTGGCGACATTGCGAGACTAACATCGGACGGTGCCGTCGAAGTTGTGGATCGCATCCGAAACGTTTTCAAACTGTCGCAGGGCAAATTTGTGGCACCCGAACAAATTGAATCAGTTTACATGGCTTCAGACTTTGTTCAACAAATTTATGTGCACGGCGATATGACAAAACCGTGGCTGATTGCCGTTGTCGTTCCCGATCCACAAGTCGGATCAACAAAAATCGACAATATCGATTTATATTCTGGTTTTTGCAGACTCTTTCCGCGTTTGCCTATGAAAAATACAAAATTGAAGGAAAAAGTTTTGAAGAGTTGTGCAATGATGAACGCCTCACCGAAGCTGTGACAAGACATCTGATCGCATTAACCAAAAGCCATAATATGCCCCGCTATGAAGGCATCTATGGAGTTCACTTGACGCCAACTATTTTTTCAGCTGAAAATAATCTGACGACACCAACGCTTAAAAATAAGCGAGCAAATTTGGCCAAACATTTCAAGAAGCAACTTGATGCGATTTATGAAAAGCTCGAAGCTGCTGAAAAATAATTCGATAAATTTATCTGAAAAATTCAGCGAATTCTAGAATTTTCTTTAAAGAAAATCGATGAAAAGGCAGAGGCAGCGAAAAAAAAACAATAATTTATGAATATCACAATGATATGAACAGAAATGCATAACAATTATTATGTAGAATAATTTCAGACATCTGAAATTCAGAAAGACACAACTTGCGTCCCTGATGAAGAAGAAGAAGGGTAAAGGGGGGAGGGGAGGGGGAGGGTGGTATTTGTACCTAGAAACAATTGGAGGGGAGGGAAAGGGGAATAAATTAAGTACATAGGCACCGTTTAGATACATAATTAAAGAAAAATGAAAAAAAAATGGTGAGCAATCAATCAATAAATTATATTTATACACTAGTATTCAGTCCAAGGATTCCGGCCTGTGATCCGCGAACATCGGACGGTGCTGGTGAAAATCCGCGTGTTTGTTCAAAATTGACGGGCGTCGCCGACTGCGGTGGCGGCATTGTGGCCATTCGCGGCGCATTGGATAGATCGCCAACCGACAAGGTTCTCGTCATCGGCGGCTTCGTCTGATAGGCGGTGTTGTCGTAGGCGGCAGTTCCGACGAATGAGCGTTGCTCTTGAAGCTTCTTTCGCTTGATGCACCAACACAACATGAACACCAACATGATGCAAATGATGATTCCGACGATGCCGAATATCACAGCCAACCACTTGAAATAATTCTCCTTGATTCTTGATCGACACCATGGTTGACTTCCTTTATTCCATTCGAATCGGTATTCATTTGGACGATTATAATCCACAACAATTCCACCTGAAGATTTTTATTTTTCATTCAGCTTCTTCCTATTCTCAAATTACTCACATTTATATTCATGATCTCCTTTCACCCAATGAGATTGATAACATTCAAAGCGTGCGACATCACCTTGAAGATAACCTGAAGATAAAGCCGGAGTCTTCATCATATATTCTGGATATTCAATATTGATTGCTCCACAACTGTTGTCTGAAATATTTCTTGCAAATTATTCAATCTTCAGAATTCGTCTCACATTGACGTATAACTTGATATCGATCTGTTGAGAAGCTGTTCCATGAATCTTGCTCTTCTAGAGCCAACGTCTTCGAGTTGAGCAGTGCATAATCATAAAGGCAAGCGACACTTTCACCGCACTCCGACAAAACCGATCCTGGATCATCGGGACACTGAAGGCCGTAGCTCAACGTGGCAATCGATTGGTACGGTTGAAGGTCGGCTGCAAAATCGAATTATGAACGCTGAAACTCGATAAACACAAACTGTTTGGATTCTGCTGTAAATCGCGGCAAGTGTTGAGCAACTGTAGAATCATTGCGCCAGTCTGTGGAATGAATCGGAAGGCTCCTCTGAAATTCAGCGATAATCGATTGAGACGGACCTTCAACCTTACGTTTCATATTCTGGAGCAACCGGATAGACGGCTTCTGATCTCATGTTGGCTTCTGGGAACACGTCGAATTGTTTGTCCTCATCTTTTGACGTCGTGAACATGTTGTCTTGTGGCATTCCTTGATTCAATGTTCCAGCCATGTTCTGTTGTGTTCCTGGTGCGCCAGTTCCAAGAATCAAATCTGAATTATCAGTGATGATCAATGATGTCTTGACTTCTCCTCCTTTTTTTCACTCACAATTATTCACAATTTGTTGACGATAAGTTTCAGAGTTGACGTCATTCAACGTTAATCCTTCATTCAATGATCCACTTGCTTGATCAGGGAACGGTCGCATCAATCCAGTGACACGTGGCAGATCATAAAGAGTACGGTAGGTCATTTCTTGAGTTTTGTCACCATCAGGTCGCTAGAATAAAACAAATTATTGATTTTTTCTTGGAATAAAATGAATGCTGAATTCCTACCACGCCGTATTGTGGTGGAACTGATAATTGAATATCCAGAATTCCCATTGATTCTTGATAATGTGGAAGGCGATCAATATCCAATGCATAACTCTCAGTAATTTTTAAGCCAATTTGAGCTTCTTCAAGAACAACATAGATTTCAGGTTGTCCACGAATCACATTGTTCACATAAATCAAAACTCCTGAAATCGTGAAAAAATTCAAGAATTCGGTTTTTGGTTTTCTCTTCCATCAAAACTCAAACCTTTGAAGCGTTGCAATCGAATTGTGTCGAAGTATCTCAGAATATTTCCGACAATGATATTCGTTCGATATCTGAATCGTCGCGTGTCTTTTCTCGTCATCACAACCACCCGATCAGTTCCTGTCGCCTCCATTGCGATGCCGGTGATGACGGTCGCGTTCGTCGGTTGAACGAGATCTTTTTGCGAAATGTAGCGGCCAAGTAAGCCAAAGTCGACTTTTCGATTCGGGTATCGTTCGAGTCGCGCCTGAATTCGCACTTCCGAATTGCGAGCCGACTTTGGAATGTACAAAAAGTTGTAGACGCCCGGCTCGTTGAAGATGAACTTGTCGTTGTCGATTGTGTGGAAGACGCCAGTTCCAGAGGCGTGGCCTGCAGAAAAAACGAATTCGATCGATGTCACAAAGATTTAGCTCACCAACAGCCGGCGGCTGATATTGTTGACACGCCGATGATGGTCGACGCCAGTAGAACATTTGACATCTGAAGTCGGCAAATTTACAGCAAAGGAAGTAGGGCATGTAGTCGTGGTGGAACACTGATAAACCAGGAACCTGCAATTCATTCTCTTTCAGTTTTTCCGCTGACAAAACGCTTGTTAATTAACAAAAATTAACAAAGCTTTGTTTTGCCTTTCATAGTTAAGTGGCTAACACAATTGCCCTGTAAGAAGACCACCAAAGTTCAATTCTTTTTCAGTGCAACCCTTTTTTTTTAAATTTAACATAAAAAATAAACCATGAGGTGTTGAAAATTAAAAAAAGTGTGAAAAATATTCTAAAAAGAATCGTCAATTGACTTACGCCAAAATAAAATTTCATTTTTTCGTACTGTAAAAACAGGAAAATAATTTCTTCAAAAACAGCCTCACCTGAAATTGACCCATGTAGGGCTCTGTGCCAAACTCGTAGGCTCTTAACGGATAGCCGGGATTGTAGAAATAGTCTCGTTGCGTCTTGATGACCGGCTGATACGGTGTCTGCATCAAAAATCCTGACTCATCATAGCAGCACACTTGTCCGTAATGAGTCATGAAGCGGCTGAAATCAATGAGAGAATGAAAAATCATTTGGACGACGAGAGAGAAAACCAACTTTGAGTCTCGATTGTTGAACGTATTTCCACCGCCGGCGTAGCTTGCGTAGATGTTCGACGCCGACATATAGCAATTCCTTGATCCGATGACGGTTGTACACGTAATATCACGGAACATCTGAAAGCGAATTCATTTGAAAAACATTCAAGAACAAATTGACAAACTTGAGAGCATCGGGGATGTGGCATGAATCTTCCAAGATCCAGAAGAGCCTGAGTTTCAATACAAGGGCACGACGTGTTGGTTTCAGTGTCTCGAATGAAGTTCCATAAAGCTCCGTCCTCATCATACCAATCATGGCACATTTCTCGCGATTTTTCCTTTACAAACTCGACACGTTGATCACGATCCTGTTGATTCAAGGTGATCGCCTGGAACTGTTGATTGTTCGGCGTCCAAAGCCAATGCAACGAGATTGGCGCGGAGACGAGGCCAGGCAATAGCAGTGTTCCGTTGGCGTCGTTCGGATTGATTGGTGCCAGCTTAAAGAATCCAACTCGATAGGTGTAGAGCGTGTGCATCCGTTCCCATTCCGTCAGATACCATTGCTGGATTTGATTCGTATTGATCACTTCCTCCTGCGGCATCCAACGATAATTGATATTATTCTGATTGCTGAACGTCGTCACACGAGCCAACGTCCGATACTCGGGACGGAATTTTTTGATCTCATCGTCTTTGTATTCTCGATAGCCAACAATGTAAAGACCGAGCTGAACACCATACATCGCATCATCGGATATCCGAACGCCCATATTATTTCCGTTATTGATTATATCGGGATTTGTGAAGTTTCGAGGATACCACGAAATCGGCATCAGCTGAAATTTGACATTTTTCTTGTTCTTTTTTTGGCTGATTGGTTGGATCTTACGTAATTGGTCATCGGATTCTTATACCACTCATAGATGTTACCAATATCTAATCGCATTGGATCCAATGTTGGTGGAACTGAAAAATCAATAAATTATTGATTTTCTTTTTGGTTAGAAAATACCAAAATAAATGTAGCCAACAAATGCTTTTTCATCATTTGCTCCTCGTGATTGTGGTTGGAAATAAACGGTCTTCGTTCCCCAATCATAGATCTTTGGTAAACTGCATCGGGCGATTGCCGAATTGATGACTTGACACGTCGCCACTTCTCTTTCCTCAATCATCATAATATAGGTTTGTGATCTGTCAAGGCAGCAGGCGTTGACATCGACCGTCATCTCGCCAAGCATATTAACAATATTAGGGTAGATCATGATCGGATCTGAAATCGGCGATCAATAATTGATATGGGATCGGTTTAGTGTTTTACAGGTTCCGCCGGTTTTGTTGCTGCATCCAGCTGGTCGGACAACATCGTCAACGCGGAACATGTATCGACCTCGAACCATGTGTGGAACACCTAAAATCGATTTTAAAAATTTGATTTTTCTTCTCTTTCAACTCCTGACCGGATCGTTGTGCCAACACCTTCGGCGTATTCTTGTATGGTTGCGTTGGATCCACTTCTACTGTTCCTGTATGATTTCCACCATTGAACACAGCTCGACATCTTCCTGATCTCGAGTTGGCTCGGAAGTCTTGAGCGTCGAATCCGAGACGATCGTAGTTCAGAATCACATATGATAATCGAGCTGCTGAGTCGGTGAGCCAGATGGCTTGATAGGTTCCGGTTTGACCGGCATCAATATCAGATCGTCCCGAGATAGCAGACGCTGTGTTGTACCAGGTTACGACAACGGCTGC